>OY282559.1:11881466-12448640 GCA_958295665.1 Tipula vernalis | reverse complement strand
CATACCGATCATCGTGAAAATAATACAATATTTAGCCCCTTGTATGCCCATTGTAAAACTATATAGCCCCAATCCGAGAGATTTTTAGTTTTGGCACAGCATAATAAAAACTCATTAAAACTGGGTAAATGCTATTGAGTTGTAAGACAAAGGCAATATTTCGGCCACTTGCAACATACCGATCATCGTGAAAATAATAAAATATTTAGCCCCTTGTATGCCCATTGTAAAACTATATAGCCCCAATCCGAGAGATTTTTAGTTTTGGCACAGCATAATAAAAACTCATTAAAACTGGGTAAATGCTATTGAGTTGTAAGACAAAGGCAATATTTCGGCCACTTGCAACATACCGATCATCGTGAAAATAATACAATATTTAGCCCCTTGTATGCCGATTGTAAAACTATATAGCCCCAATCCGAGAGATTTTTAGTTTTGGCACAGCATAATAAAAACTCATTAAAACTGGGTAAATGCTATTGAGTTGTAAGACAAAGGCAATATTTCGGCCACTTGCAACATACCGATCATCGTGAAAATAATACAATATTTAGCCCCTTGTATGCCCATTGTAAAACTATATAGCCCCAATCCGAGAGATTTTTAGTTTTGGCACAGCATAATAAAAACTCATTAAAACTGGGTAAATGCTATTGAGTTGTAAGACAAAGGCAATATTTCGGCCACTTGCAACATACCGATCATCGTGAAAATAATAAAATATTTAGCCCCTTGTATGCCCATTGTAAAACTATATAGCCCCAATCCGAGAGATTTTTAGTTTTGGCACAGCATAATAAAAACTCATTAAAACTGGGTAAATGCTATTGAGTTGTAAGACAAAGGCAATATTTCGGCCACTTGCAACATACCGATCATCGTGAAAATAATACAATATTTAGCCCCTTGTATTTTCATTGTAAAACTATATAGCCCCAATCCGAGAGATTTTTAGTTTTGGCACAGCATAATAAAAACTCATTAAAACTGGGTAAATGCTATTGAGTTGTAAGACAAAGGCAATATTTCGGCCACTTGCAACATACCGATCATCGTAAAAATAATACAATATTTAGCCCCTTGTATACCCATTGTAAAACTATATAGCCCCAATCCGAGAGATTTTTAGTTTTGGCACAGCATAATAAAAACTCATTAAAACTGGGTAAATGCTATTGAGTTGTAAGACAAAGGCAATATTTCGGCCACTTGCAACATACCGATCATCGTGAAAATAATAAAATATTTAGCCCCTTGTATGCCCATTGTAAAACTATATAGCCCCAATCCGAGAGATTTTTAGTTTTGGCACAGCATAATAAAAACTCATTAAAACTGGGTAAATGCTATTGAGTTGTAAGACAAAGGCAATATTTCGGCCACTTGCAACATACCGATCATCGTGAAAATAATACAATATTTAGCCCCTTGTATGCCCATTGTAAAACTATATAGCCCCAATCCGAGAGATTTTTAGTTTTGGCACAGCATAATAAAAACTCATTAAAACTGGGTAAATGCTATTGAGTTGTAAGACAAAGGCAATATTTCGGCCACTTGCAACATACCGATCATCGTGAAAATAATACAATATTTAGCCCCTTGTATGCCCATTGTAAAACTATATAGCCCCAATCCGAGAGATTTTTAGTTTTGGCACAGCATAATAAAAACTCATTAAAACTGGGTAAATGCTATTGAGTTGTAAGACAAAGGCAATATTTCGGCCACTTGCAACATACCGATCATCGTGAAAATAATACAATATTTAGCCCCTTGTATACCCATTGTAAAACTATATAGCCCCAATCCGAGAGATTTTTAGTTTTGGCACAGCATAATAAAAACTCATTAAAACTGGGTAAATGCTATTGAGTTGTAAGACAAAGGCAATATTTCGGCCACTTGCAACATACCGATCATCGTGAAAATAATAAAATATTTAGCCCCTTGTATGCCCATTGTAAAACTATATAGCCCCAATCCGAGAGATTTTTAGTTTTGGCACAGCATAATAAAAACTCATTAAAACTGGGTAAATGCTATTGAGTTGTAAGACAAAGGCAATATTTCGGCCACTTGCAACATACCGATCATCGTGAAAATAATACAATATTTAGCCCCTTGTATGCCCATTGTAAAACTATATAGCCCCAATCCGAGAGATTTTTAGTTTTGGTACAGCATAATAAAAACTCATTAAAACTGGGTAAATGCTATTGAGTTGTAAGACAAAGGCAATATTTCGGCCACTTGCAACATACCGATCATCGTGAAAATAATACAATATTTAGCCCCTTGTATGCCCATTGTAAAACTATATAGCCCCAATCCGAGAGATTTTTAGTTTTGGCACAGCATAATAAAAACTCATTAAAACTGGGTAAATGCTATTGAGTTGTAAGACAAAGGCAATATTTCGGCCACTTGCAACATACCGATCATCGTGAAAATAATACAATATTTAGCCCCTTGTATGCCCATTGTAAAACTATATAGCCCCAATCCGAGAGATTTTTAGTTTTGGCACAGCATAATAAAAACTCATTAAAACTGGGTAAATGATATTGAGTTGTAAGACAAAGGCAATATTTCGGCCACTTGCAACATACCGATCATCGTGAAAATAATACAATATTTAGCCCCTTGTATGCCCATTGTAAAACTATATAGCCCCAATCCGAGAGATTTTTAGTTTTGGCACAGCATAATAAAAACTCATTAAAACTGGGTAAATGCTATTGAGTTGTAAGACAAAGGCAATATTTCGGCCACTTGCAACATACCGATCATCGTGAAAATAATACAATATTTAGCCCCTTGTATGCCCATTGTAAAACTATATAGCCCCAATCCGAGAGATTTTTAGTTTTGGCACAGCATAATAAAAACTCATTAAAACTGGGTAAATGCTATTGAGTTGTAAGACAAAGGCAATATTTCGGCCACTTGCAACATACCGATCATCGTGAAAATAATACAATATTTAGCCCCTTGTATGCCCATTGTAAAACTATATAGCCCCAATCCGAGAGATTTTTAGTTTTGGCACAGCATAATAAAAACTCATTAAAACTGGGTAAATGCTATTGAGTTGTAAGACAAAGGCAATATTTCGGCCACTTGCAACATACCGATCATCGTGAAAATAATACAATATTTAGCCCCTTGTATGCCCATTGTAAAACTATATAGCCCCAATCCGAGAGATTTTTAGTTTTGGCACAGCATAATAAAAACTCATTAAAACTGGGTAAATGCTATTGAGTTGTAAGACAAAGGCAATATTTCGGCCACTTGCAACATACCGATCATCGTGAAAATAATAAAATATTTAGCCCCTTGTATGCCCATTGTAAAACTATATAGCCCCAATCCGAGAGATTTTTAGTTTTGGCACAGCATAATAAAAACTCATTAAAACTGGGTAAATGCTATTGAGTTGTAAGACAAAGGCAATATTTCGGCCACTTGCAACATACCGATCATCGTGAAAATAATACAATATTTAGCCCCTTGTATGCCGATTGTAAAACTATATAGCCCCAATCCGAGAGATTTTTAGTTTTGGCACAGCATAATAAAAACTCATTAAAACTGGGTAAATGCTATTGAGTTGTAAGACAAAGGCAATATTTCGGCCACTTGCAACATACCGATCATCGTGAAAATAATACAATATTTAGCCCCTTGTATGCCCATTGTAAAACTATATAGCCCCAATCCGAGAGATTTTTAGTTTTGGCACAGCATAATAAAAACTCATTAAAACTGGGTAAATGCTATTGAGTTGTAAGACAAAGGCAATATTTCGGCCACTTGCAACATACCGATCATCGTGAAAATAATACAATATTTAGCCCCTTGTATGCCCATTGTAAAACTATATAGCCCCAATCCGAGAGATTTTTAGTTTTGGCACAGCATAATAAAAACTCATTAAAACTGGGTAAATGCTATTGAGTTGTAAGACAAAGGCAATATTTCGGCCACTTGCAACATACCGATCATCGTGAAAATAATACAATATTTAGCCCCTTGTATGCCCATTGTAAAACTATATAGCCCCAATCCGAGAGATTTTTAGTTTTGGCACAGCATAATAAAAACTCATTAAAACTGGGTAAATGATATTGAGTTGTAAGACAAAGGCAATATTTCGGCCACTTGCAACATACCGATCATCGTGAAAATAATACAATATTTAGCCCCTTGTATGCCCATTGTAAAACTATATAGCCCCAATCCGAGAGATTTTTAGTTTTGGCACAGCATAATAAAAACTCATTAAAACTGGGTAAATGCTATTGAGTTGTAAGACAAAGGCAATATTTCGGCCACTTGCAACATACCGATCATCGTGAAAATAATACAATATTTAGCCCCTTGTATGCCCATTGTAAAACTATATAGCCCCAATCCGAGAGATTTTTAGTTTTGGCACAGCATAATAAAAACTCATTAAAACTGGGTAAATGCTATTGAGTTGTAAGACAAAGGCAATATTTCGGCCACTTGCAACATACCGATCATCGTGAAAATAATACAATATTTAGCCCCTTGTATGCCCATTGTAAAACTATATAGCCCCAATCCGAGAGATTTTTAGTTTTGGCACAGCATAATAAAAACTCATTAAAACTGGGTAAATGCTATTGAGTTGTAAGACAAAGGCAATATTTCGGCCACTTGCAACATACCGATCATCGTGAAAATAATACAATATTTAGCCCCTTGTATGCCCATTGTAAAACTATATAGCCCCAATCCGAGAGATTTTTAGTTTTGGCACAGCATAATAAAAACTCATTAAAACTGGGTAAATGCTATTGAGTTGTAAGACAAAGGCAATATTTCGGCCACTTGCAACATACCGATCATCGTGAAAATAATACAATATTTAGCCCCTTGTATACCCATTGTAAAACTATATAGCCCCAATCCGAGAGATTTTTAGTTTTGGCACAGCATAATAAAAAATGAAAATACTGTCATTTATTTTTAATACTGGTAATTATGAATTTTTTTTTAAACCAATTTGGTTTATAGAAGTACATAACTAAATTATTTTATAATCAATTTTTTTTGTTTTTCAATGATTTTATTTTAATGAAATTATATTTATTTTTATTAAATACAATAAAATCCTGGGCTGGGATAACTTCACACATGAGCATATGGTGCATAATTTTATTAGTATTGCCTGATTAAATATTTTATTTTCTGGGATAAAATCCTGGGCTAACTTCACATGCCTTGAAAATACCAGTTTCAAGGTTGTTTTGTAATTTTTTCATTTTATTTAAAATATTGTGACGGTGACACCTAGTGTGCAATAGAATAAGTAAAACTAATAGCTCAATGTTTACTGTACTAAATGGAATTTTCCATGATAAAAATTGTTACGTAATGTTTCTACGCTATTCCAACTGGAAAAGTCGTGAACTTTCGAGAAGCTTGGTTTGTGTATATAAAAAGGCGAACAAGATCGAATTGGATTATTCGTATTTGGAACGCGATAGAGTAAACTTGTAAGATTATCAGTAATATTTGGAAAGCGATAGTATAAAGATTAAAAAGGAATTAAAAAGTGATTTAAAAAGTGTTTTTGTGCGAAATAAAAAGTAAAAGTGATTAGTAAAAATTGAGAATAATTTATATAAAGTGATTTTGTGAATTTTGATTGATAAACTGTGTTGTAATAAATTTTGTGAAATAAATAAATTCGTTGGTGATAAATTGAATTGAGTTTGTATTATTCACAATCCAGTGATACGAACCTTGATTGACAAGGCAAAAACGTAACAATATGTTTTGGCTGAAATATATCGGCTGGTAACTTTCGGCTGATATAGCCAAGACACTATCTGCATTACCGACATTTTATATTTTTCGGCTGAAAACTTTCGGCTAACTTTAACTAGGTACTTTAGTAATAAAACTATAAATCTTAATTAACTTGTAGATGTTGCAGCCACATCAACTTTCATATCGGCCAAGTCACTATATTCTATGCACTCATCTTGTATTGATATAGACAAAACATTGCAACTGTTTTGGAAGTCAGAGGAAGTGTCACCATCGTCCCAATTTACTCGTCAAGAAACAAACCATTAAGAGGGACTGCACTGGACGGTACATAGTGAGGTTACCATTCAATGACATTCAACAACAACTTGGTGATTCGTTATGATCAGCATTGTCACGGTTATTGGCCATCGAGAAAAAACTGCACAAAGATAATCAATTAAAACTTGAGTACCATTCCTTCATCGCAGAGTACATAGCGCTGAATCATATGGAGAAAATTGCAAACGACCAAATAAACCTCAATTCGGAACATTTTTATTTACCTCTTCACTTCGTAATGAAAACCGACTCCAGCACAACGAAATTACGTATGATATTTGACGGGTCATGTTCAATATCATCTGGGGCATCACTAAACCAAAAACTGTTTCTGAGTATAGGCAATGCTGGTCCGCAACCCGTTCCTAATAATCTTACTGTTTGTTTGAATATGGAGGAATTTAATAAAGGAATGAATGAAGTTATCGCCAAAATTATGTTTGGGAAAATCAGTCAGCGGTATGTGCAAGATGATATAGTTTATACAGATGCTAGTGTGAATGAGAATGGAGTGGGTGTTGGTGTATTTATGCCTCAAAAGAATGTTGAAAAGTATTTTAAAGTGGACAAAAGCGTCTGTATAATGAACGCTGAACTGATTGGAATGTTTGAAGGAATTAAACTGGCTGTGAATGAAGGGGAAACCAAAATATTGTGACGGTGACACCTAGTGTGTAATAGAATAAGTTAAAGTTTATAGCCTTTTCCATGATAAAATTGTTCTATACTATTCTAACTAGAAAAATCATGAGCTTTCTAGAAGTTTGGTTTGTGTATATAAAAAGGCGAACGAAATCGAATTGGATTAGTATTATTTGGTAAGCGATAGTATAAAGATTAAAAAGGAATTAAAAAGTGATTTAAAAAAAGTGTTGTAGTGCGATAAATAAAGTAAAAGTGATCAGTAAAATTTAAGAATAATTTATATAAAGTGATTTTGTGAATTTTTATTGATAAACTGTGTTGTAATAAATTTTGTGAAATAAATAAATTCGTTGGTGATAAATTGAATTGAGTTTGTATTATTCACAATCCAGTGATACGAACCTTGATTGACAAGGCAAAAACGTAACAATAGTAATATTTTCCGATTCTCAGAGTGGACTATGTTTGCTAAAATGTGGAGGTGGAAGGGAAGGCAATGTGTATGTTGATTTAATTTTTGAATGCGTTCGAGACTGTCAACGTGATGTGACCATACAATGGATCCCATCGCATAGACAGATCGAAAGGAATGAAAGAGCCGATATGTTAGCAAAAAAGGGTACATTGAATGACATGGTTCAGGAGTACGAAAGGAAAGATGCAAGAGACGTACTTCGAATGCTTCAGATGAATCTGTGGAGAAAATGGGAGAGTGAGTTTAATGAGAAAAGTCTAACGAAAGGAATGAAGTACAGAGCGCTCCGTGGTACTCCTTTGAGAATTCCGTTTTTTAAGGAGCTCAAAGGAGATTCGCGAATGTTGCGAATGGTTGAGAGAATCAGGCTGAACCTTAGAAACTGGAAGGAATGCTTGTGGAAACGTCATTTGAGTGAGGACAAAGATAGTGAGTTGTGTGGAAGTGTGGAGGATGTTGAACATCTCATATTGGCTTGTCCTAAATACAACCAATACAGGTCTAAGTTCGACATCCTTCGGACTGCAAGAAACCTAAGTGATTTTATGAATGAAGGTGGTTTTTTGGTTTATAAGGAAATGTATGAATTTATTAGGATGAGTGGAATAACAATTTAATACGAGATAATTAATAGCCGACGGAATATGTGTAGGGAGTAAAATTCTATTTAATTTGTAAAACTAAGTTATGAAGAAAAATATGTAACAAGAAATTTATAAATTTGGATTTTTTGGCAATATGGCTCTATTTCATATAGGGGCCAAGCCTAATAAAAAAAAAAAAAAAAATAAACCAAAAATTGCTCGTGGGTCCAACTGTGCAAGAGGATCTCAACGTAATTATCATGAGGTTCTGAATGCACAACATAGTTTTCTGCACCGATGTCGAAAAGATGTATCGGCAGGTTTTCATTGCCCCTGCCGATAGAGATTATCAACGCATTGTTTGGCGATTTGATCTAAAAGCCGAAATCGATCATTACAGGCTAAATACTATTCCATACCGCTCCGTTTTTGGCCACAAGGACCTTGAAACAGCTGTCAGAAGATAACAAGGCGACATATCCACTAGCATCAAAAATCGTTTCTTGAGACTGTTACGTAGATGATTTTCTCACTGGAGCTTCAACCGTTGAGGAAGCTTTAAAGTTACAGGACGATAGCTTCTCGATTCCGGTGGGTTTACACTACGGAAATGGTCTTCGAATTCGTCAGCATTCATGGCAGGACTCAGTCAATTAGATACCAAAAAGAGTATTCCAATCTTCAAAGTTGACGACCACATGATAAAAGTGCTAGGCCCGCACTGGCAACCTGAAACGGACCACTTTACTTACAAAGTACAAAGTTACTCATCAAACACGGTACTTACAAAACGTATATTTTTGTCACAAGCATCAAAATTATTTGACCTATTTGGATGGCTATCTCCGGTATTAGTAACTTCTAAGACACTATTTCAAGAGTTATGGCTAAAAAATGGGAAAATATTAAATTGAACCAAAAATGCATGGAACAAATTAAAATTCACAGCACTACTATTAGCACGGATATTTGGATATTTTCACAAGTGCAACAAGCTTTCAAGGATTACGAAGTAAAAGTTTACGCTTGGAGTGATTTGGAGATCATTCTCGCTTGGCTGTCCAGTCACCCAAAGCGATGGAAAACTTATGTAGCGAATAGAACGTCGGAAATTCTGGACATATTACCTCGTAAACATTGGCATCACATTGGTTCAAATGACAATCCGGCTGACTTAGCATCACGAGGGATACAACCAACAGATCTTGTTGCAAATGAATTCTGATTTTCGGAACCTACTTGGCTAATTAAAAACGAGAATGATTGGCCATCAACACAAATCGGGTTGCAGCAGTCGACAGAATTAGAAAAGAAAAAAACTTGTATTTCAAATAATTATAAAAATTAATGACTCGATAGATAATTTGTTCAATCGAATTTCATCCTGGGCACAATTAAAACGTATCGTTGCATTTTGTAAGCGATTCATACATAATTGTCGAAATCCTACGTCTCGACGGCAAGATATAGTCACAGCGAACAGCGGAAAAAGTTTGCATTTTAACTGCACAAGAAACCAGCTTTGCATCAGTAATTAAGGAGCTAAGAAAACATAAGTAACTCAAAAACAAATCAACTCTATCGAAGTTATCACAATTTTTGGACTCAGAGGGTATTTTAAGGGTTGGAGGGAGACTCCAAAATTCTTCGCTTAATTACAACACAAAGCATCTTATAGTTTTGCATCATACACATATCCTTAGCAAAATTATAGTATCCTATTAACACAAATTGTTCTTACATCCCAGCCCATCCTTACTTTCCTTTCTTCTCAGAAATAATTATTGGATTATAGGTGGCAGCTTTCTGACGAAACGAGAGTCTCACAATTGTATCAAATGTGTGAGATATCGAGCAAAAACTTCAAACCAAATGATGGGAACATTACCACAAGCAAGAGTACTACAGTCACGACCATTTACCCTGAGCACATCTCACTCTCGTCACTGAAATCGAATGTATACTCAATTCAAGGCCTCTGTGTCCACAGTTTAAAGATGATATTAATTCGTTAGAAGCAATTACACCGGGGCATTTTCTGATCATGGGTCCACTAACATCAATTCCAGAAGCTGAATTTGCAGATATTTCAATGAATAGATTAACCAGATGGCAACATGTACAGCAAGCAGCAAATATTTTTTAAAGGAAATATCATAAGGAATATCTCAACACACTCCAACAGCGAAACAAATGGAGGTCAGCTACAAAAAATTTCGAAGTCGGAGATTTAGTTATCGTCAAAGACAACTTACCAGTAGCATATTGGGGATTGGCACGTGTAATTAATGTTCATCCTGGAAACGATGGAATGGTACGTGTGGTTATGTGGTATTGAATTTATTAGTTGTAATAATCATATAATTTCCCCCTATTTAAAATAATTTTATGTTCTCACTCTCTTTAAATTTATGTAACATGGTAATTTGTATGTATTTACTTGCAAGTATTGTATATACATATCTAATTACTTACCAATTTTGCTTTTATATTCTCACAAACTCACAAAACATTATTATAATATGTATCAATGTATATTAGTATTGTTGGTGGTTTGGCGTCTATTGGTGGGAGAGGACTAAAATTGAGTAGATTAATCTACCAGCTCCGTAACCTTCCAGTAGAGTGCGCATCACGTGAGCTGTTCTGGTCATGTATTAGGCAACTGCGTGTATGGTACAATTGTGTAATGGGTAATTTCTTCACAATTCGCAAGTGTATGTACTGCCTCCTTGTGGCAACCACTGGTAACTAAGGCCATTTGGCACATTTTTCGTCATTTGGCTCAAGCTAAAGTACGGCGCTAAAGGAGAAAACCTTGACAAAAAACCCTAATCTAAGGTGGAACAGCATATGCCGATGGATGAATGGCTGATAAGTTAATCAGTCCAAATATGCGGCCTCTGGATACCAGGCACCCTCCAGTTTTATTTAGTCTTCCTGTAGTAAAGCTGGGTGACCTACAGGCGATTTGCAATTCCCAGCAACTCGGAAGAGAAAAATCAAACGGAATACGGGGCAGGAGTAGGAATATACGGGAGTGGGACATCCCTCTCGAAGTTCTTGGTCTTCAATGCTACCGTCTTTCTAGCGGAACTACATGCTGTAATAAGCATCTAGGAGGGAGAGCAATAAGCCCAGATAGGATGTGTCACTTACCGAGAGGCAGTGTTGTCAGATTCATTAAGAACCTGAATATTGACTGGACGGATAATTAAACAGGGTCCAGCACAATAGATCTTTTAGGTCGCAGTGCGAAGTGGCTGATCGCCCGCATGGCCCCCTCAATAATAATAATAATAATAATAATTGTATGCTGCTATTCTGATCCACTCAGAATAAATTCCTCTTGCAAAGTAATATCTTTTTGTCGATCACCCTTATCTGGCATAGCGGCCCTTTATTTTTTGATATATACACAAATTAGCATAGATTCTGATATTCGCGATTTTGCAAATATATTGCCGTGCAACCTTTCATTAAGTAAGCATGAGGACTACATTATAACCAGAGGGTATTCCTTATTGGGTTTCATTAGGCGTAATGGGAGTCAATTTTGTGACCCTCTAACATTGAAATCTCCCTTTAAGTTACTTATGTCAGGTCCATACTGGAATATGCCTCAATGATTTGGAATCCATTCTTCCGATTGAAAAACAATTTTTGATTTATGCATTGCGTTGTTTGTCTAACTTGAACCATGGTTTTGTTCGTGAACCTGAACCCTACATAATTCGTCTCACGTTAATCAATTTACGAACTTTAGAAAGCAGACGGAATATTGCATCTGCAATATTTGCTCGAGATGTTTAGTGCTGTAAAATCGATTGCCCTGAGCAACTTGAGAAGTTTGGCACAATCTATGAATTCTGCAAATTTATTGAGGAACACAGTCGCAGCGATCTACAACATATACTATGGTGTAACATACTATAACATTTTTAATTAAACAAATTTAACCAATTTGCTATCTCAGGCAGAAATTCATCTATATTATCACACCCATTGAATCACAGAGCCGAACAGAAATGTATCATTTATAGATCGAAAAAAATATTTAACCGGAAAAATTGAATTGAAACCATCATCATCGTCATCATCATCATCATCATGGTAAAAATCATTTAATTTCGTTTTACTGGGAAATCACTGGACTTTAAAATAAAAAATAAAAAGGACCAATCCATATAAAATTAATTTCCGTTAGTCCCTTTTCAATTTTGTATTCGATATGTAATGTTCCCTAATTTCATCGAAAAGAAACAAAAAATTAAAACACAAAATTATTTTCCAATTTATTTTTCTATTTCCTTTATTTAAAAAAACAACAACAACAACAAAAATTTTAATTACAGATTTAGCTATGTACATATTATGTTTATGGGTACATTAAATCGGAAATACAATAAAATCGAGTATCTCAACTCTGCTGTTGCCGCATGCCACCATAAAACCAAAATAAATTTTATTTGGGCACCCAAAACTGTTTTTTTGATTTTTCGCCTGTATATCGAATCATGTAAGAGGAGGAACGATATTTGTGCGCGCTTCCATACATTTGGTTTGACAAAAAAAAAAAATGGATTTTGGTTTGTATCATAAATCATCATTTTTATGATTATTTATGTCATCATTAATCATGAATCTTGTGAAGATAATTATGAATACGAACTAAAAAATTTTTTATTTTTATTTTTCCACAGTGAATGTAAAACACTTGCTGTATAGTTAATTTAATTAAAATTAATTGATTTTTTATTTTAATTATCGTATACAAACCAAATTGATACATGTGTGTTGTGTGTGAGCGCTTTTGTGTGGTTACAGTGTTAAACCAGAGTTTCAATAAATTATATAGCATGATATAAAGTAAAGTAGGAACGCCATCTGACATTGACATGAGTGAGGTATTAAATTTTTTTAGTGTTTTAAATTGTATACGTAATATTAAATATGATTAAAAGCTCGTTTTCCTCTTCTCACAAAATATTCTGTCCCCGTTAATTTGGTGAAATTTTGGAATTGTTAACTTTCACCGTGCCTCATTATACGAATGATGCATATTTGATGACTGATGACTGTAACTATGAATTCAATTCTACCGTAGGTTAAATACAGGTTATTTAGGAGGCAAGATTGGATCAATTGAAACTTTTAAGCTCGATTAACAACCCTATTATTTAACAAAGCAATTTTTTTTATAATTGGGTATGCGTTACTCAAAATCATCTTGTTGCTAAACGCTTTAGAATTATTTTTCTGCATATTTTATAAATTCAATTCCACCTGTTCTTATAGACTACAAAAAGTAAAACTAAATTGACGTTCATTTCAAAAGTATTGAGTGAATTTATAAAATATAAAGGGCTGAAAACTGATAAGGTTAACAGAATTTCAGTCTTTATTAATTCAATTCAAAAATCATTTTAAAATTCAATTTCCAACCTCACATATTCGGTTGAGAAATAGCCCAGTTCCATTTCACTTGGCCATATTCCAGAACATTATCCAAAAATCATTTTAAAATCCCATTGAGAATGTACAAGCCGAATTTCATCATTATTGGTTGAGAAATAGGCAAGTTCCATCGTACTTCGCCATATTCCAGAATTTCTTCCAAAAATCATTTTAGAATCACATTTCCAATGCACAACAAGAAATTCAACATATTCGGTTAAGAAATAGGCAAGCTCCAACATACTTGGCCATATTGCAGAATTTCTTCCAAAAGTCATTTTAGAATCACATTTCCAATGCACAAGCCGAATTCCATCATTATTGGTTGAGAAATAGGCAAGTACCATCGTACTTGGCCATATTGCAGAACTTGGTCCGAAAATCATTTTAGAATCACATTTCCAATGCACAAGCCGAATTTCATCATTATTGGTTGAGAAATAGGCAAGTTCCATCGTACTTGGTCATATTCCAGAACTTCTTCCAAAAATAATTTTAGAATAAAAGTTTCAATGCACAAGCCGAATTTCGTCATTATTGGTTGAGAAATAGGCAAGTTCCATCGTACTTGGCCATATTCCAGAATTTCTTCCAAAAATCATTTTAGTATCACATTTCCAATGCACAACCCGAATTTCATCATTATTGGGTGAGAAATAGTTAAGTTCCATCGTACTTGGCCGTATTCCAGAACTTAATCTAAAAATCATATGTTGTACATCCATACAAACACTCACTTATATAGATTACTCAACTGATCACTAAACACTAATCCAACCCCAACTCAACCCCAATTCAACCTGCAAACGGCCCCCAACTCAACCCTCTACCCAAACCGCAAACTCTCTTTCAATTCAATCCTCAAACCAGCATATATAAAAATTAGCCAAGTGCCCACTATATCTTAATCCAACCCCAACTTTAGTACTACTGAACTTCAACTCAACCCGCAAATTGACCCCTGACATAACCTTCAACTCAACCCCAAACTCAATGCCCAACTCAATATTCAAACCAGTACATATAAAATATTGGTAAATATTTCTATAACCAGGTATTTGGAGTCAATTCGTATGGCAGGTAGCTGACCCTCTTGACACACAGATTCTGAAAGCTTTTCAAACCTCGGCCTGGCGACCATAAGAACAGATTGGAAAAAAAAAATTCTAAATCGAACAAGCCGTTCTCAGATACCATGGATACAGACCAACAGACGGACGGGCATTTCTTTTTTTTTGGCTTTTTTAGACTCAGGGACTTTCAAAACGTCGAGAAAAGTGGTTTTGGACCAACCAAATTTTTAATTATTTTTGACAGGATTTCAATACTTTGGTCTTTTTAGACCGAAGTTATTTCGGTTTCTCCATAATTTATTTGGTTTCGAATTATTTATCAACCATTCAAACAAAAACTAATTTCTGTTATACCTAAAGGTTGTTAGAATTAAAGCTTTAAAGCTTAATTATTGACTTAATATAACAAAGTTGCTTTTCATACGAAAGGTTTTGCTTTAGACAAACTTATCGTCATTTTTAATTTGCAAATATTGCAATACCAACAAATTATAGCATATTGCTATGGTTTTGCTTTACTCTGCCGTATCGTATTCAAACTCGGGCAGTTTTTGGGTGACTTGGTTAAATACAACAGTGTCCATTTTTAAAACAAAGGCTTTGCAGCAGTTGCAAGCAATAAAACTGACGCTTGCCGATTGACAATTAATATTTTGGTTTGATCCTGCTCTCTTACAATACAGAATTTAACTCGCGTAATATCCGCAACCTTAGCTAATTGTGGTATGAATTAATTTATAAGTGCACAATCCAAGTGAGGTTCCAAACTTACGTACATTTCTAAATCTCTTCAATCCTTGTCTACAAATTCTTCTGTATCTGCTTTTTTCCATTAAACTTGATTTCTTTAGATTTAACTTTAACCCGGTAGGCTGAATTTAATCCAGAAACTTTTCCAAATTTATTAAAGGCTCAACGATTATTTCCCGTGATCGCTTAGATGCTTAGCGAATCAGTGTCTTTGCTTCAGAATTAATTCGGTGTCTGTACTGTTCGATCATTTCCATGGTACTATTATTTTCTGTCCTTACGTTTTAGCTTTTCTGACATGATTTCTTTATCCCTAGCCTCCTTACACAAGTTTATAATAGCAGCCCTTCATTGTAGTCACTATTAAACATAACTCCATCGATGGCAGTGACGTCAGCAAGTATTATATCTACAATTGAGACAACATCCGAGTAAATACTAGCACCTTCAGAAGGTTATGGGGAAACCCAAAAATCCATTGACCTACTTAACATTAGCGCGATAAAACATATATGATGGATTTGTATTATTAGGATTGATTTGTTCATTACAGATACATACATTGACGAATTCAATGCTATCAGAATAGCTCCAATTCTGTTCAATATTAAATTCCAAATCATAGTCATCGGTAGTCAAAAGGGCAATGTTTACCAAAGCTTACTGTCGCTGGTACCAAGAACTCCTTTAGTATGGGAAATATCCAACAAGAGACGTGACAATTCTAAAGCGATAAAAGTTTACAATTTTATTTTAAAAAGCTCAAAAGCTCATTTCTCATCCAGAAATGCATAGCTCTGAATTTTTTAAAACGACAATATCATTTAGAGATGTCATAAATCAGTAAGGGCCAGTGAAAAAAAAATCAGGGGGCGGTATTCTATTAGACATTCAAATGTCAATTAGTAATATTGAATTTGATTTGTGTTAGAAAGTTTGGTGTTAAAATAGCTATGGTCAGAAGGTAACGTATTTAAATATACATTGTCTATATTCCACCACTATTCTGAAGCGAGCTGCAAGTTAAATGTTGTGATGCAATTGGGGAGATTTCCAACTCTGCAAAACTGGCAGATCGTGTTTTTGATAGGAAATTGATGAGGAGATCAACTGTTCCCTTCCATCGGATTATTGTTTGTTTGGACTGATGCTGGACTGTATATATATTTACCAATAAGGTAAAGATTTGTTCTAATGATGTGCAACACCTATGGAAATTCTATTTAATCTGCTTGAAATGTCGTAGATTAACAACTATAACACTACAAACGTTTTGTCATACAACTTTAGAATAATAAATAAAAACGAATTCAATGAGCATTTGAAAAATTCAATTATAATATCACGACTATTACTATTAGTGAAGACGAATTATTAGAAGCAGTAAACCTTATATAGAAGACGGTTATGGTCCGGTCGGAATCCCATCTTTTATACTGAGAAATCATGCAGAATAATTTTCTTCACCTCTGTTTAAGCTCTTCAACATGTCACTAACCAAATGCATTTATGTTACTAACTGGAAAGTCTCTAACTACCTAAGATTAAACCCAAACCAATAATACAAAATTGTTTGAAATAGTTGTGTGCGAAAGATTTAAACCTGTCATCCCACGTTATATTTCTAACTGTCAACATATATATAGTTCAATTTGCCACTAGTATTGTTAAAACCATCGAAGAACATCAGCAGATTAATACAGCCTGCACCAACTACCACTAAGCTTTTGATTGCATAAGCGTTGCACTCCTTTACGGAAAATAATATGGCTCTAGGACAAATTGCCGAAAATTATAAATATCTTAGGCAACGATAGATGGAAATGCTGCTGCACTAAGCCAATCGCAAAGGAACCTAAGAAAAGTTCCCCATTTGTGATAAATGAGGTTTCTTAATAAGTTTTTGTTATTAAAACACAGGGTTGAGTTCTGACGACATATTATTGAAAATTATCAATTTCACGGACAATATGGTTAAAAGTGCTAAACTAAGCCAATTAAAAAAGTCAATAACTTCCAATACTGCATTTTTGCGTCAAGAGGCCGCTGAGACATTGAGTGCAGAACTGACGATTGACTTATTCGGAAACTAATACATAAGTGTACGCACCAAAAAAATGAGTTCCAATTTATCAATTATATCCGATAATCTTAGGACCATTCAGAGAAATTTACATCGTCCAAAATCAACTATAGTCCAAAATGGACACCAAATACAATAATTGAGGGGAAATGAGAAACGATAAATCCATTGTAAGCAGGCATGCCATCGTATTGTTACAATCATGAACAAGACATCCATACCTTTAGCGAATTACAATAAATGAATGCAACAACGTTGGACAAGTTTGGATTCTTCACGACGTTGTTGTTAGTTTCGTTGTTTTAACGTTAATTAAATCTCTTGGGGGTAATCATTTTTCCTTCTGATTTATTTGTATATGTAGGGAATACCTATTGATCTAAATTTAAATTTTAAGAACTTTTTAACGGACTATGAAAATTTTAACTATCATACCTGGAATTGTTTATTGAAACTTGGTTAAGTTACCAATAAGAGCTTTAAATTTATAATCTAAAACAAACACCAAACGGTAATATTGTTCGTTTTAAATAATATTGATAAAATCTTTCAGCCTAAGCCTTTTTAGGATTGCGTTAAGACACAAAGTCTCAAATTATTCTACTCCCGGAGAAGAGGATCAGATTTTGTTGGCGAATTATAATACTCGGGCTTTCCAATATTTGGTAAATGTAACTCAGCATGTATGTACAGCTGGTGGCGTTATGATTTTAATTCGGTTTTGTTTCTGGTTAAAGCATGTGCAGCTTTCATTCCTTTAACACATCTATGTTTGTTGATGAAATCAATAAAGTTTTATGTAGAATCAAATTAAAAAAATTACGGATCTTTGGTAATATGAATATCAACATAGTTTTTACAGTTTTGATGGATTTTAATTAGTTTGCCAACCCGTATTGCTTTCAAATTTGGATTTAGTTTTCAGCTTAATCTCCAACTCAATTTACAACTCAACCTTTATCTCAATCGTAACACAATCCCAAACGTATTCAGTAAATTAACGGCCAACCCAGCTATCAATTAAATCACCAAATCAACCCTTAACATAACTCCATATATATCAACTCCGAATAACTGACACCCCAACACAAGCTAATTAAATCCTAATTCTACGTCAAATCAACTTAGTTTGACCAAAATCTCAACACTCTGCTCAACTCTACACATATTTTACAACCCAATCCCAAAATGAACTCGATTTGAAAGGTACATGATTGTATGAAGTCAACTCAAACTAACCTCCCACTGAACAATTAACAGGACCTCAAACTAATTCCTAACCGTACTTCTCCTTCAAATCCAACTCAATTTCAACTCAAACCCTACTCACCATCATACCGGGATACGTACCGTCATACGACCATAACCTTAAATAATCATTCCATTATAACATCATGACGCTATACCGGTAAAACATCATACAATCATACGATTGTACCATAGTGACGTCGAACTATCCCACCATCATACCATGATGTATATCTTACCATCAATTCAACACACCTTCATACCATCACATCATCATAAATTCGTACCATCGTACCATCATACAATCATATAATCATGCCAACATACCATCATACCCCCGTGGGAGTTGCAAGTCTTCTATCGGGCACGTCCCCAAGTGGCGGATAGGGGGATGCCCTCACCGGTTTACTGGCGGGTAAGTGGGAAATAATATACCACTCGTGGACCAAAACTTGCAGAAGCGTCTGTTCACCAAGAGGTGCGGCTTCGTGAAGGATAGGCACAACGTCCATCTGATCAGGACATTTTGACATTTTTTGGCGATCTTGAGATGGAGATCAGATGCGTGAGTACCGGAGCGGAGGACACTGACAAACAATCTAAAAAAGCGGTTAAAGCACCTCACAATTGGATCCTCAAATCACAAGCAGGAGGAATATTAGTGGAAAATACCCTTTCGGAAATAACGACGACTCGAAAAGGAGAGTGATCCGTCCGAACGAACTCCCGATCAAAAAAGAAAAGAGGTGATACCAGGGTGGTAAACCCGGTGACAAGGAAGGAGACCGATGTAAGCAAGGGCGAAACTTTAGGAAAAGAAGGGCAGGATGAAAATCCGGAAGAATGGACGAAAGTAACTGCCAAATCAGCCAGAAAGAGGAAGAGTAGAGGCGCAAGAAAGCGCAAGAAACCGAAACCGGATGCTATATTCGACGGAAAACTAGGAGATGTCTCTTACGCCGATATTCTCCGCAAAGTGAAGTGCGACCCGGACCTAAAAGAGCTAGGTGCGAATGTTGGTCGCATTAGAAGAACCCGGGGTGGCGAAATACTGCTCGAATACAATAGAGACTCCAATAAGAAGAGCTCTGACTATCGGGAGCTGATGAAGACTACGTTAGGAGAACAGGACAATGTTAGAGCCCTATCGCAGGAAATCACCCTAATCTGTTATAAGGAATTTGAGGAAAGGATATGGGGGCACACAGATAGCAATAATAAGGTTACCTGTGGAAGCAGCATACAAACTACTAAAAGCCGGGAAAATAAAGATTGGCTGGGTAGTTAGTAAAGTTAGGGAGCTGATCCAACTAAAATCATGCTATAGATGTCTAGAGTTTGGTCATATCGCAAAAGACTGCAACAACTGCGATAGATCTAAACTCTGTAGATGATGCGGCGAAATCGGGCACCTGGCGAAGACATGCCAGAAGGAACCAAAGTGCATGTTCTGCACTGGTGAACAAGGGCATATAGCAGGGAGCAGTAGGTGTCCACTATACTGGAGGGAAATCTCAGCCCGCAGATGAAAGTAATACAGATAAATCTTAACCACTATGAGGCAGCTCAAGATCTTCTTGGGCAAGTTGTAAGAGAAACAAAATCAGACGTGGTCTTAGTGTCGGAACCATTCAAAATACCCACAAATAATGTATGGATAACAGACCGGACCGGAAAGGCGGCAATATGGGTTTGCGGAGAATATCCCTTCCAGGAAGCTAAAGTGCGACAAGAGGACGGATATGCACTGGCAAAGATCAATAATATATATTTATTTAGTTGCTATGCCCCTCCAAGTCTACATCTATCAGAGTACGAAGCGATGCTCGCTAAAATTGTGGCGGAGGCAAGAGAGCACCATCCAATTGTTATTGCTGGGGACTTCAATGCATGGGCCGAGGAGTGGGGTAGCAAATATACCAACATTAGAGGCAACACACTGTTAGAGGCGTTTTCCCAACTGGACGTCATTCTAGTAAACAGAGGCAACACCAGCACCTTTCGTAAGAATAGTCACCAATCCGTGATCGACATAACTTTTACAAGTAGTCAACTAGCGAGGGAAATTAAGTGGCATGTCAGTGAACGATACACTCATAGTGATCACCAAGCGGTGTTTCTTGAAGTAGGATCTCAGAGCAAGGCAAAATTGAAGCCAATGACCTGGAAAAGAAGAGGCTGGGTGCCCGATGCTCTGGACGAAGAACTCTTTCGGAAATTGGTCCAAGACATTAGTATACCAGCAAGCACAGCCGAAGACAAAGTTAACCACGTGGCCAGACAACTCTACAGGGCATGTGACGAGTCTATGCTAAAAAAGACAGCAAACCATAGAAGGAAACCAGCCTACTGGTGGAGCGAGGACATTAAGGAACTAAGGGCTAAATGTCACAAGGTCAGAAGAAGAAGTCAAAGATCGGCAAGAAGCCCCGAATATGAGGAGCAAAATCGAGAGTACATAAGGCTGAGGAAACTGCTTCGTGATGAAATAAGGAGAAGCAAGAGGGAGGGTTTCAAACAGCTGTGTGACGCGGCAGACGCAAGCCCATGGGGCAGCGCTTACAGAGTGGTCATGTCCAGAATAAAAGGCCAAAGAACCCCTCAAGAAAGGTGTCCAGAGTTGCTGCAAAAGATCGTCAAGACTCTTTGACTCTTTGATCGTCAAGACTCTTTGACTCTCTAAAACCTGGTAATCGAGAGGACGATCATATGAAGGAATATATGGAGAAAATACCGGAAGTGACGGTAGAAGAGACATTAAACGCGTGCGGCAAGCCGGCTCGATACAGAAGGGAAAATACTGGAGCGCATTATTCAGAATAGGTTGCTGCCGATTACAGAAGGAGATGGCGGTCTCTCGTCTCAACAATTCGGATTTCGCAAGGAAAGATCCAAATTGGATGCCATTAATGCAGTGGTATCTAAGGCCAAAGGAGCCTTAACAGTACTGTGCGGTTGCCACACTCGACATTAAAAACGCATTCAACACAGCTAACTGGGCCTACATTATGGATTCCCTAAGAAAGTTGAATGTTCCGGCCTATACCTCTTGAAGATACTAGATACCTACTTCGAGGATAGAGTGTTAGAGTGCAACACTGAGGATGGTCCCATGGAATACAACATAACAGCTGGAGTTCCACAAGGTTCCGTTCTGGGCCCAATCTTGTGGAACATTATGTATGACAACGTTCTAAAGCTACGAATCCCAGATGGAGCAGAAGTGATAGGGTTTGCCGATGACATCGCGATAGTGGTGTCTGAAAAGCACCTTGATGAAATTGAGATGATCACTAACGAACTGGCGGAGCACAATACAGAACCAGTGCTGATTAGTAGCCGTAAAAAACGGGAAACGGTATCGTTTAAGGTTGGGAACCACGTCATAAAGTCCAAAGAAGTGGTAAAATATTTGGGCATTATGCTTGATGACAGATTAAACTTCAAGAGTCACATAGATTATACATGCGGAAAAGCATCGAGGATGTACTTGGCGCTTCATAATATGCTACAAAATGTTGGTGGCCCAAGAAGCAGTAGGCGTCTTCTTCTGTCCAGAGTGGTAAGCTCAGTGCTACTGTACGGGGCTCTGATCTGGTCAGAGGCACTGGAGGTAAAATGCAACAGGAGACAACAGGAGTAAAAACCGAAAGCAAGGAAATTGTTCTGTAATTTCCACGATATAAATTGAAAATTTTTAAAAAGGATATTGATCATTTTACTGATTGTTGATCGTTACTAGCCGAAAATGTTGATTCTAGTTCGGAAATTATCGGTAAAGATTTCCAAACTTGCATAATTATTGTAAATTAAACCAGAGCCATTAAACCAATTTAACAAATTTAACATCGGAAATAGTGTAAATCACCAATTATAACTGCCTGAATCAGATTAAGGATCTTCTCTTTTCTTTCGCTCTTCAAAATTTCATCGACCAATTTCAAGCTTTGCTTAATGTTACCGTTTTTTTTTCAAATCCAAATTATTTTAATGCTTAGCTAATTTTTTGAAAAACTACTTCGGTCTAAAAAGACCAAAGTATTGAAATCCTGTCAAAAGTAACCAAATATTTGTTGGGTCCAAAACCACTTTTCTCAATGTTTTGAAAGTTTCTGAGTCTAAAAAAAGCAACAAAAAAAATGAGCGTCCGTCTGTCTGGACGTCTGGATGTCTAGATGTTTGGATGTCTGCGGATGTCTGGATGTCTGTATCCATGGTATCTCGAGAACGGTTTGTCCGATTTAGAATTTTTTTTTTTTTCGCCAGTCTGTTTCTATGGTCAAGGTGGAGATTTGACTGCCATCCGAATTGATCCAAAACACCTGGTCATAGAAATATTTACCAATTTATTATGTACGAGTATGGTGGTTTGAATATTTAGTTGGGCATTGAGTTTGGAGTTGAGTTGAAGGTTAATAAGTTAGAGGTCAATTTGCGAGTTGAGTTGAAGTTGGTTTGGAGTTGAGTTGGAATTGGATTAAGATATAGTATGCAGTTGGCCAATGTTTTATATATGCTGGATTGAGAATTAAACTGATAAGGAGTTTGCGTTAGGGTTGTGGGTTGAGTTGGGGGCCATTTGCGGGTTGAATTGGGGTTAGATTAGTGTTTAGTGTGCAGTTGAGCAATCTGTATAAGTGAGGGTTTGTATTTATGTACAGCATATGTGTATGATATTTAAACGAATCCAAACGCCTTGACCGATTTGAACCAAACTGTACACAAATATTCTCGAACCTCAAATTGAACGTTTTACATTTCAAATTGAATTCTTAGCAAGTTATATAAATGGCCAATTAGGATGAAACTTATTTATTTCTTAAAGGGTTTAAGTCAAATTCGACATCCGCTTTGGAGATGAGATCCTAAAATGGTTTTTGTATTAATTTCTGGAATATGGCAAAGTATGATGAAACTTGCCTATTCCTCATCTAATTATGATAAGTTTCGGCTTGTGCATTGGAAATGGGATTGTAAAATGATTTTTGGATGAATTGCTGGTATATGATCAAGTATGATTGAACTTGCTTATTTATTAAACGATTGTGTTGAAATTTGACATGTGCGTTGGAAACTATATTTCAAAATGATTTTTGGATGACGTTCTGGAATATGACCAATAGCCAAGCTCCACCCTAATTGGACAACCATATAATTTGTTAAAATGCTGGTTTTCGTGTGGGTATTTTAAAGTGGTTTAACTCATATTTGTCTGAACAATCTCAGGTTATTAAGATAAATAATTTTATAACTCAAAGTCAAAACATTAGCCACGATGTTCGGCATAGTTCAGTATACTGGGGCCTACTACTTGTAACTATGAGCCATTACCTTATGCTCTGATTATCTAGTGTTTATGTACAACCATCCCAAATGCAACTTTAATATATACAACTTATCAAGTCAGATTTAAACCTACTAAGTAAATGGTGTAAACGAAAGATATGTTTTCAAACTTAAAGGTGCCTGTTCTAACAGTCGTTTTAATTTGGAATTTGTTCAGAACTTCAAATACCTTGCTATGATTTTATTAAAGCTCACTGCGGATTGCTTATGCTTTTGTCAGTATAAAGTTCTTAAATATGATTGTGAATAATATTGAGTATAGTATCATCATTATCACATTATGTATACCGCCGTATACATAATATTGGCGAACATCATCATCATAAGCACTGAAAAGCCTGCACTCCATTAGTAGACTGGTTTTGATTTATTGATAGTGTCGTGAATGTTACTGTGAACTCATCGGTACTTCTCTTTAATGGTGACCTAAAGATCTTCAAAATCATTGTAATTTTGCTAGAATATATGTAGATGATCAATTATTTTCATCTATACTTAGCCTAAGTCAAAGAGCCTAGTACCCTAGACCGACTGTGGTTTAATAAATCCGATTTAGCTAAACTAGTTTAAGTATTCTATGCAAAAACAAAGGGATTAGCTTTAATCGAGGTTGACACACTGCGACTAATCTCGAAATTCACTAAATCGATTTAATTAAACCGCGGTATGTCTAGGGTATAAGTGTCAAAACATTCTACTCCCGTAGGTGTGGATTGAACATTTTGCTAGCGAATTATAATACTCGGAATTTCCAATATTTGGTAAATGCAACTGGAAATGTACAGCTGGTGGCGTTATGGTTTTAATTCGGCCTTGTTTCCGATTTAAGCATGTACAGGCTTCATTCCTTGAACACATCTATGTTTGTTGATGAAATCAATAAAGTTTTATCTAGAATCAAATTAAGAAAATTACGAATCTGTGGTAATATGAACATCAACATAGGTTTTACAGTTTTGAGGGGTTTTCATCTTTAATTAGTATGCCAACCCGTATTGCATATAACAGTATAACGTGCTTAAATCATCAGCTTCTTAGACTGTATCTCACAATCCGCGCAAATCCCATTACATCCAGATTAAAATCTTATTTCAAGCTGATTAATTATCCAAATTTGTTTAAGGATTTAAGTGAGGAACTTTGGCTGAACGTGTATCCCCGAAATACTGTATGATTATTTTATAACAACAATTTTAAAAGCCGACATTAACAGTCAACAATTCACGGGGTTATATTAAGCCTTGACTTACGCCTGACCTTCTTAAGCAAATTAAATTTTAAAATAAAATATAAAGGGCTTAAACCCAATAAGGTGATCAGAACTTTGGTCTTGATTAATTTAACTCCCAAATCAATCGCGAAATGAATCTCTTAAGTCAATCTTCAGTTTAACCTCGAACTCAATTTACAACTCAACCTCTATCTCCATCGTAAAACAATCCTAAACGTATTCATTAAATTAACGACCAACCCCTAATCAATTTTCAAATCAACCCTTAGCCTAACTCCATATCAACCGTTAAACAATTTCACAACTGAACAACTCGCAATTCAACGCAAGCTAACTAAATCCTAATTCTATGTCAATTGAACTTAGCTCGACCCATATCTCAACACCCTGCTCAACTTTACACTTATTTTACAATCCAATCCCAAAATGAACTCGATTGGAAAGCTACATGCTTGCATGAACTCAACTCAAACTAACCTCCCACTGAACCATTAACTCGACCTCAAATTAATCCCTAACCATACTTGTCCTTCAAATCCAGGTTAATTTCAACTCAAACCCTACTCACCATCATACCGGCATACGTACCGTCGTACCATCATAACCTTAAACAATCATTCCATCATACCATTATTCCATTATACCATATTATAACGCTATACCATTAAAACATCATACAATCTTATGATTGTACCATAGTGACGTCGAACCATCCCACCATCACACCATGATGTATATTATACCATCAATTCAACACACCTTCATACCATCATATCATCATAAATTCGTACCATCGTACCATCATACAATCATATAATCATGCCAACATACCATCATACCACTGTACCATCATACCATCCTTATAATCATGCCTTCATACCATCGTACCATCGTGCCATTATGCCATCATATAATCATACCATCATACTGTCAGCCCATGATGTCATCAAACCATCCAACCGTCATACCATTATACACTCATACCTTCATACTCTCATACCATCACACCATCATTCTAGAATAAATACCGTCAAACATCATACAGAACCCTTATCAAATTATATGAATGGGCAATTAGGGTGAAGCTTGGCTATTGGCCATATTCCAGAACTTCATCCAAAAAAAAATTTAGAATCTCATTTCCAAAGCGGATTTGTTTAAATATAATACACATATGTCTCAACCCTAACGCAAACTCTCTTTCAGTTTAATCCTCAAACCAGCATATATAAAACATTGGCCAATTGCGCACTATATCTTAATCCAACCCCAACTCAACCCCAACCCAACTTCAACTCAACCCGCTAATTAACCCCTAACTTAACCCTCAACTCAACCCCAAACTCAATGGCCAACTAAATATTCAAACCAACATACATAAAAATTGGTAAATATTTATATAACCATGTGTTTTGGGTCAATTCGTATGGCAGGTACCCGACCCTCTTGGCGTTCACGTTCCAAAAGCTTTTCAAATCTCCGCCTTGATCATAGAAACAGATTGGCGAAAACAAAATTCTAAATCGCACAAGCCATTTTCGAGATACCACGGGTACAGACATCCAGATTTCCAGACATCCAAACATCCAGATATCCAGACGTCCAGACAGACGGACGCTCATTTTTTTTTTGTTTGTTTTAGACTCAGAGACTTGCAAAACGTCGAGAAAAGTGGTTTTGGTCCCAACAAATCGTTGGTCATTTTTGAGAGGATTTCAATACTTTGGTCTTTTTAGACCGAAGTAATTTTCCAAAAAACTAACAAAACATTTAAATAATTTGGATTTGATAAAACGGTAACATTAAAGCAAAGCTTGAAATTGGTCGATGAAATTTTGAAGAGTGAAAGAAAAGAGAAGATCCTTAATCTGATTCAGGCAGTTATAATTAATGATAATTACACTGTTTCCGATCTTTAATTTGTTAAATTTATTTAACGGCTCTCGTTTAATTTACAATAATTATGAATTATAATCATGCAATTTTGGAAATCCTTACAGATAATTACCGAACTAGAATCAACATTTTCGGCTACATCGTGTAAATTATAGAACAATTTCCTTGCTTTCGGTTTTTTACTAAAATTATTGAATTGCCAACCCATTCAAGAGTTTTTAATTTTTTGAGCTACACTAGGTTTTTAAACTACAAACAATTTGGGTTTAGGAAATTTATCAGTACTGAAAACTCTTTGTTAGAAGTTATAGAGGGTGTAAAAAATATACCGGGACGAGGCCTTACTTTTTTCGATTTATTTGAACTATATTTTTCTACTACTTGTAACTATGAGCTAATAGCCTATGCTCTGATAATCTAGTGTTTATGTACAACCATCTCAAACGCAACTTCAACATATTCAACTAATCAAATCAGATTTAAACCTACTGAGAAATGGTGTCTTACACATTCGATGTTTTTGAGCTCTAAACCGAAAGATATGTTTCTCAAACTTAATGATGCCTGTTCTCACAGTTTGTGGAAAGTTAATAGCAAAAAAGTTATTAAACGCCTCAGATATTTGAGCTGGATTTGTAACTTTTTTGTTATTAGTGTTAAAGATGCTAGCCCATTGTTTCTTGCTATCACCTTGTACATTATGAAATTTAGCACTATAGTTAGCACGTTTTTAGTTTTCTATTTCGACCTTTAAAGACCTAGAGAGTTTTTTAAACCTCTCATTTAGCCTTTTATTGTTAGGATGTTTTTTAGTAAGTACATCTAATTTAGTCTTGGTATTAACGTTATGTATTCCTTAAAAATTTGCAAAATTTTGCTTAAAGCCTTATGTGGATTATCTAAGGATAAAACATATCACCAAGTTTTAGAATTAATGTAAGAATTTAATTTATTATAATCATGTGCATTATAGCTGACTCTATTATTGGACTCTAGTTTAAGTGATTTATCCGGAACGGCAATAGTGCATGTGATCATAGAGTGTTCAGTAATATCATAGTCAGACACAATGCAATTTATTACGAAACCTATTCCAAACTTATAAACATGGTCGATACACGAGCCAGATAATTTACGTGTAGCTTCATATTCTCCATAGTCAAACCTAAATGAGGATAACAGAAGGGTAGTCTGAGATATTTACATATATTAATGTTGCCCAGGATAATGGTAATTTTAATTCGGCTCTTCTTTAAATTAAATAAAATGCTAGATAAATCCTCAAAAACCCCGACAATGGAACCCGAGTGCAATCTATAAATACTTACTATAACAATTTGTTGATCCATTACAACAATATTCTTCAACGAGTTATCGGCATTATTTGTAATAAAGCACGTCAAATCACTTTCGATATTATTTTTAGTTAGAATAACACTTGAATAAAACACATAAATAATTCGACACTTAATTTTATTACTTTTAAAACATAAGACCTCCAAAAAAATAATATTATAATTAAATCGGATAAATCCCGAATAACAATCAACCTTTTAGCATGACGCGACTAACTCGTATTTCCCTTTTTCTTTGTCTCTTTGTTACATTTTGTTTTTTTAAAACGTTTGACGCAAAACAACCAATCAAATCACACGTACGATATCCAATTTTAAACGAACCAATAAGAATAAGTGTACGATGCACACGATGATTACCAGTTTACATAGTCGCCGTTTTTAGTTTGTATCTAGGGGAATAAATATTATTAGTACAAGATGAACGCATAGGCGCCGTATTTAATTTGTACCGAGGAGAATAAATATTTTAGTACTAGGCGACTACAACTCGGCAATCCTGACTGTTAAGCGACCCGATTAACCATTGAAATGTGAATAAATTGATTGCTTTCCGTCTTGGTGAATAAATCTCAACTTACATAATTAATCTTAACCTAATATATTTAATCTTAATTTTAATTATCTTTTTTTTCGCTTGAATTTATAAAAGTAAATGCTTATTAATTCTATAAAACATTAAAACTAATGGAAATAATTCAAATTCTTTACATTTCTTACAGCTAGATTATACATATTAAAATTGACGCAATATAGTTGGTCTGTATTTATTGGAATAAATCTTTAATTCTTCAGATATAATATTTACAAAAAATTATATCCATTTAACTGCGATTCAGACCGGAATAACACTTGAATAATTTCTTTTAGAATAAAATTTCTTTTTTCACTTCTCTCGTATACTATTTGTTGAATAAATCTGACATCCGAATAAATCTCGTGTGAATAACTGCAGCATCAACTGGACTAAAAAATAAAATATGCATTGTCAACAACAATATGAGTGATCAGTTCATCCTACTATTAACGCAACAAACCTAACAAAATCCGCTCTTAGGGAATGA
This sequence comes from Tipula vernalis, assembly GCA_958295665.1. Taxonomy (NCBI): domain Eukaryota; kingdom Metazoa; phylum Arthropoda; class Insecta; order Diptera; family Tipulidae; genus Tipula; species Tipula vernalis. Next base: position 12,419,301 of record OY282559.1, on the reverse strand, counting down.
TTAAAACTTTGGCCAACCTAAAACTTAGACTAATTCATTAAACGAGAAGGAATGTTTAATACAGAGTGGTTAAAATTTTCTATCTTACCCGGGTAGAATAATTAATTGAATAATATACTTGTGTTCGTCAACACGTATTCATAATCTACTTCTTAAAATGTACTTATTTTGTATATACGGTCTGATATTTTTTGCTTCTATTATGCCATTATAGGGAATTCTTGTTACTTGATGACCCTCTAGATCAACAATGACGTATCGATTGTTAGGGAGTAATTTCTTGATTCTATATGGACCTTTCCATTTAGGGATTAAATTTTTGACTATTCCTGGGGTTGTGTCATAATTTTTTATCATTACATAGTCGTCTATTTGATGTGGAACTTACGGTTTCCTTTTCTTGTCGAAAGTGTATTTGTTGTACGCGCGTGCTGCTTTATTTTTCTGTACAGCTTTGAGTCTATTGCTTTCTAAATTTCTCGTATCTTGAATAACCTCTTTTTCCACAAATTCCCTTATTAAATCATTACAATTGCCCCTTTGATTAATTCCGAATAAAAGTTTACTTGGGGTTTCGCCAATTGACTGATTAATGGTATTATTAATTGCGAATTCTACTTGACCTAACTTTTTGTACCAAGGATTATCCAAACTATCTGATAATTTAGCCAGCATAGGAATAACTGTCCTATTGACACGCTCGACTTGGCCATTGGCCTGAGGCGAAACTGTTGCTATCTTTACATGAATAATATTATTTGCTTGAATAAAATCCTGAAATTCCTTTGATGTAAAACAACTCCCTCTATCAGACACTATTCTACGTGGCCTACTATAGGTCTCAAAATAAGTCTGCAGCGCATCTATTGCTTCCTTTGTCCTTGTAGTCTCTACAGCGAATAATCTCACAAATTTCGTAAATCCGTCGATGATTACGAACAGATGTTTCTTTCTCCATTTGGTCGAATTATCAATTGGACCGCAATGATCAATGTAAATTGTATCGAAAGGGATTTCTCCTTTCTTACCCTCATTGAGAAACCCTTCAACTCTACCACTATTAGGGGAATAAGTGACACATTTTAGACATTTTTTTATGTATTCTTTTATTTTAGACTTTAACTTAGGGAACCAATAAGTTCGACTAACCAATTCATAAGCCTTGTCTACACCTATATGACCTACGTCGTCGTGACACGTTCGAATAACATTATCTTCCATTTCCATTGGAACATAGAATAAAATCTTTTGACTATCCTTCCGATAAACGAGACCATTTCTCATTTCCAAGAAAGCAAATCTTTAGTCTCCAATCTCGACTTTATATCCTTAATAATTGGATCTCGCAACTGTGCGATTGACAAAGTTTGTTCGAATGTATTTTGTTTTAAAACGAAAATATTTGTGGATCTGCTTAATGCATCCACAAGTGCCATTCTGTTTCCTTTTCTATGCTCCACTGAATAATCATAATTTTACAACTCGAGTGCCCACCTGGCGATCCGAGGATTAATTTCGTTTCGGTTAAGAGCTAGCGTTAATGCGTTACAATCCGTTATTATTTTAAATTTTAAACCTTGCAGATAAATCCGAAAACGTTGAAGGGAATAAATAATTGCAAGCGTTTCCAACTCGAAGCTATGATATCGACTTTCTGGTTCCGTAGTTCTACGGGAATAATATAATATGGGATGAAATTTTCCATCCGACTTTTTCTGCATAAGAATCGAACCAAATCCTAATGAACTTGCATCGCAATGTAACTCGGTTTCGTCTTTCGGGTTATAAATCGCCAATACCGGAGAACTAACCAGCATTTTTTTAAGTAATTCGAATGTTTCTAGCTCTTTTTGACTGAATGTGAATAACGAGTCTTTTTTTAATAAATCTTGTAACGGCTTTGGGACTAGGTGGAATCCTTGAATAAATTTACGGAAATAAGAACATAGACCAATAAAACAGTGAACTTCTTTTGTATTCTTTGGGACTGGAAAATTAACTACCGAATCAATTCCTGCCTTCGTTGGACTAAATCCCTCACTAGACACTGAATAACTCAAATTACCTATGAACTTATACCCAAATCGACACTTGCTAAAATTCAATTCCAAATTATGTCTAGCTAAAATATTCATAACCATTTGTAAAATCTCAAGATGTTGCTGTATTGTATTTGTTGCAACTAAAATATCATCCAAATATAGAAGAACATGCCCTGTTGACATAATTGGTTGGAAGATATTATGTACACACCTTTGGAAAACGGACGGTGCGTTTTTAAGTCCAAACGGCATACGAAGATATTCGTATTGCCCCATTGGAGTAACAAATGACGTTAATGGGACTGAGTTAGAATGCATGTGGACGTGATGAAAACCACTTTTAAGATCCAACGACGAAAAATAACTTTTATTTTGGAGTAACATGAGCTGATCTTCAATTAACGGGATCGGAAAATTATCACGTACAGTAGTTTTGTTAAGACTTCTATAGTCCACACACATTCTTAATTGACCAGTTTTCTTTTTGACTAGAACGATAGGTGAACAATTTGGGGACTCACTTGGTTGAATAATTTTATCTTTAAGTAATTCGTCTAAAATCTCTTGTAATTTTTCCTTCTCGTAAAAGGACAATCTTCTGGGACTAAAACGGAATAACTCTTGGTCTGAATTGCAACCTATTAATTTAATATTCATTTCCGATTTTTGGAATGATTCACATTTACTATGAATTTGACTACGATATTGGAAAATAATATTTTCTATGTCACAAATAGTGGCATAGTCTAACATATGATTAACATTTAAATTACAATCATTCGGTTCTACTGTATCAATCATCATTAAATGCTTAATTTCGATTTCTACATTTGGCTCATCAATTATTTCAGAGCAATCTAACTCTACCAATTTAATATTGAACAAATTAAGAGAATTAGTTCCTAGGAGTAAATCATATTTCATTGTTTCATCCGGAACTATCAGGAACTGATTATTTACAACTTTATTATTATATTCAATAAATAAATTCACTGAGCCTAAAACATTTATTGTTGTTTGATTAATTCCTACATAATTAGATTTAATATTTCTATTTGGAATAAAATCATTATTTATAATTAGTTTATGCTTAACTAGACTTACCGGACTGCCGGTATCGAATAATGCCTCTGACGCTTGAATAAAACTTTCTGCTGACTCACTCACACCTACGACATGAATTGATAATCATTTCTTCTTTGGATCCGGACCTTCTTGCGGAATTTGATTTCGTTTTGGGCATCCTGTTGAATAATGACCAGTCTGACCACATGTATAGCAAGCACCCTTTGATGATTGTTCTCGTTTCGGACATTTGGAAGAATAATGGTCCGTTTCCCCGCAAATATAGCAGGTACCTCTCGATCTAATGGGCTTTGTACACTGGCTTAGTCCATGTCCCATCCTGTTGCAATTATAGCAACGAGTAATTGCGGCTTTAGATGATGTTGGTTGCCGACTGTCCGGCTGGCTTGGCTTTACCGCTGTTCGATCTTTAAATGCCGCGACTCGATACATATTTTCAAATTTATTTTTTCGGCAACTCTTAAACGCTTGGAATAATTCACCTGTATCGTTTGGTCCTAATATCAGTGCACTATTTTCAAGTTTAACATCATTCATGCCATGAATAATGCTCAGGACTAATTCGTCTTCGTTGATATTCAATTCGCCCGCCATGGTAATTTTATCGTGAAAATAATCCACGAAAAACTCCTGTGCTCCCCATAATCGACTATTAAAAGCTTTTCTAGCCAGTTCTAGATCTGGTTTCGCGGAGAATAAACTTTCTATTTTCTCTAACATTTCCACTAAATTGAGCTTAACATGCTCTGGATTCGACTGGAACCATTTCAAAACTTTACCTTCCAATTTCCGAATAACGATCAGACGCATCCTTTTCTCGTCCACTGCAAATGACCCACTCACTATGTCAATTTGCTTTTTGAATAAACTGAACGTATTCATCTCTCCTTCAAATTCGCTAATTAAATCTTCATATCCAACTACTGGTGCGGCCTGTGTTGGCCTATCGGATACTGGTGATTGACTACATCGTTCGACTAATTGCCGCTCTCTTTCCAGCAACACATTTTCCCTTTTTAATAATTCATTTTCTCTTTTGAAAAATTCTATCTCCTTCATCATTTCCATGTGATGCGCACTAATTTTACTCGCCACGTTGTTATTCACCACACTTTCACTCGCCACCGTTACTGTGTGCTCAACCATTCCGCCCGTCGTTTTATTGTTCTCCGCATTATTGTGATCCACTTGGACCTTTCTATTAATTCTTCACGGTTCCCTTGATGGTCCACACCGTGCATTTTGCACTCTGCTTCTAGTGCAGAAACAAGCATATGATCGTAGTCCGCCATAATCGAAACTTTCGTTGAATAATATTATTTACACTTTTTTTTCCTCACTAATAAGTTTATTTTACTTGTTTTTTTTTTTTTTTAATTCAAATTCATTTAAATGTTCTATTTGACCGCGTTTTTTTCCCACTTACAATAACACTTTTAAGATTAAAAAAAAAATCCACGCTTAGCGTCTTACGACCGTACTTTTATTGTTCGTATCTATCCCACTTCTGAAAATTTGAGGGGCTTTTTATTAGAATAACACTTGAATAAAACACATAAATAATTCGACACTTAATTTTATTACTTTTAAAACATAAGACCTCCAAAAAAATAATATTATAATTAAATCGGATAAATCCCGAATAACAATCAACCTTTTAGCATGACGCGACTAACTCGTATTTCCCTTTTTCTTTGTCTCTTTGTTACATTTTGTTTTTTTAAAACGTTTGACGCAAAACAACCAATCAAATCACACGTACTATATCCAATTTTAAACGAACCAATAAGAATAAGCGTACGATGCACACGATGATTACCAGTTTAAATAGTCGTCGTTTTTAGTTTGTATCTAGGGGAATAAATATTATTAGTACAAGATGAACGCATAGGCGCCGTATTTAATTTGTACCGAGGAGAATAAATATTTTAGTACTAGGCGACTACAGGTTGTAGTTTTGAATACTATAACCATTAACTTCATAATCAAATATAGGAGTCTCGGTCAATATTATCACATCAGGCTTGACTAGAAAAGGTGAAATATTAGTACAAATCAAAATTTTTCCGAACATAGCTATGATTTTATTAACGCACACTGCGGATGCTTTTGTCAGTATAAAGTTCTTAAATATAATTGTGAATAATATTGAGTAAAGTATCATCATTATCATCATCATAACAATTACCTATTGACCTTAGAACACATTACAATCGCATTATGTATACCACCGTATACATAATATTGGCGAACAATACCAATCAAATATTCAAAGTAGATTTAAAACAAACAGATTCCTAATAAATAAAACCACCATCATTGGATATTATATTGGTAATAACAATAGTAATTCAGTTACAGAAATTCGAACGAACGAACGAACAACAATAATCATAACAATAAAAATTTGAGTTTGATTTTCTATCTAACGGTTGTTTGTTTTTCCAATTTTCTCAACAAACATCCCAAAAAAAAAAACCGACTATTTTCCGATGAAAATCGATATGAATATGATATACACATGTATATGGATGTAGATTATGTTTATTACCAAAAATACAAAGTTCTATTTCGAAAATATTCAAATCAATTCATTTACGTACATAATAGAAATATTCCGTCGGCGGGTGGTCGTATACGAGTATGTGGGCACCCCCACCAAAACCATAAAATATTTATTTATATCATATACGATTGATTATGTTTGATTTGGCATTATTCCACATCTCGATCGAAACAATGAAACAATTTTGTGTTTTTTTTCTAAAACCTAATCACATCACACGATATTGGGTTCTTGATTTCTCAATTTATTTTCACTTTAGAATCAATTTGTTTGTGCTCTCAATACGAGTAGAATAATTCGATTTCGTTGAAGACAATAAATTAATTTAAAAAAAAAAAAATTCAATAGACAGACCAAAATAAACCTTACACACAACAACAATCTTATGCACATACATAACATATAGATATGAGCTTTTTATATCTTCCTATGTATCGTATAATTATAACCTAATCACCTTCCAAAACCATCGTAATATTTTTCTACTGTTTTCTACCTTTTGGCTTAATTCATTTAGAACAACAAAAAAAACAAAAACAAAAAATAATCTTTTCCAATTAAATAAAGAAAATCCAATTTTCAAAAAAGCAAAAAAGGAAAAAAAAATTTAATTTTTTATTTTGTTCTCAAATAATATGGCAAAAAGCTCATAGAACAATAAAGTAACGAACGTTCAACAAAAATAAAAAATTGTAAAGCTTTTTTTTTGCTTTATTTAATTAAACAATAAAACCGAAATTTTTTGGTTCAAAACGAAAGCGATCATGTGGTGGGGGGAGGGGGGAGGAAATGTTTTTTTTTTTTTTTTGCTTGGACAAAAAGCTCACTCAGTATAGTGGTTTCTTTCGATTTTGTGATAATTTGTATGGTTAAAAAAAACTTAAAACTTAAAAATTTTCTTTTTTATGTGTGTCACATTGCTGGTCTGCTTTTCTCTAATCAGAAACCATATAATAGTCAATACGATTATTATTATTATTGGGATTATTAGTGCTTTTGTTAAATGGGTTGTGTTAGTATTGAGTTTTATTAAGCACAAAGTTCAGATATGGTGTACGATAACCAAGGCAATCAAAATTTAGTTGGTAGTTTAAAGTTTGTAATAGAAGAAATTTAGTTGTGTTCTGGGTAAAATGAACTTTGTGAATTCATATGGCAGTCAAATTGTTATAACGAATAATGTCGATTTAACACAACATAAACTTAATTGGTTTTAAGCGCCTAAAAAATTAAAAAAAAAGGCTAGATATGCGAAAAGTTGGTTCAGAAAACTAAAATAAAATTTGCTTTAGGCAGTTTAAGCCAATAATTTGTAGCGTTCTAGCTTCCACCAAACCCAATCAAATTTATTTTGTACATTTGTGATTCTCAATGTAAGGAATAAAATATAAAGGGCTGAAACCTCATGAGGTGGTCAAAACTTGAGTCTTGATTAATCCTACTCCCAAACCAATCCCGAAATGAGTCTCTTAAATCAATCTTCAGCTCATGCTCCAACTCAATATATAAATCAATCTCCATCTCGCCAACTAAACCCTCAAACCGATCACAAAATCAACCCCAAATCAACCCTTAAACTAACTCTAAATCAACTATTAAATAATTCCCCAACCGAACACAACTCACTTAACGCCAATGAAGGCTAATTAAATCCTAACTCAACTTCAAGTCAACTTAGCTGGAACCAAATCTCAACCTTCTGCTTAACTCATACCATCATACCAACATACCATCACCATCATGAGATTATACCATGACAACATCATACCTTCATACCATCATACCGTCATCACAAATTAACTCATTAAGTTTAAAAATTTCCTGTGTAGTAACTTTAGACCAGATTATCATCTCTCAAGAGGGAGATGAATATTTCAGATATTAACTGTGACCTTTCTTAAGTTTTAAACAATATTTGTGTAAAGTTTGGTTCAAATCGTTCAATGCTTGTGCCTTTGTTTAAATATCACAAACTTTTTTTTTTTTGTTTTTGTTTAAAAGAGTGGGTGTAGGCAGCCCAGAGAACTGCGACCGTTGAGGCCTATTGGTCATCCCTAGATATTCCTACGTGAACTGTAGATCTTTATACTTGATAAACGCCGCTACCTGATGCATATCCAGTGGGTTGGCGTTAGACCACTGGATTATATACGCATTGAGGAGCTTTTAATCTTTTTAGGATGATAGCATCGCATGTGAATAGTAGGTGTTCCGATGTCTCCTTACCGCAGTCGCAGAATCTGCACTGGTCCTTAAGGGATCTTCCCATTTTATGTAGATGGCCGTTAAAAGGGCCGCACCCTGTTAGAAACCAGGTAAGGGATCTTAGGGATTGGCGGTTCACCCTCGGTGAAATAACTGAATAATTTCTTGGCCTGTCTCATTCCACTGGAGGACTCCCATACTAATTTCCTATAGTTCTGCTCCCAGTCCCTTATACCATTTGCCAAATGGGTTTTGGAAAAAGCAATACTAGGACTGGGACCCAGGAAATCTCGGCTTGCTCCCAGTTTTGTACATCGGTCTGCTGCCTCATTTCCTCTAATGGAGCAGTGTGACCAGGAGACCACAAAAGGGTGACTTTATTTACTTTACCCAGTTCTAATAAATTACACAACACCGAAGCTCCTAAAGCTAGCATAGCTGCCTCGCTGTCCGAGCACACATACCTCAATAGCAAAGGTCCCTGCCTGAAAAACTGTGGGGTGCTGCTACAAAGTGGTATACATAGCTCTAGGTCTGGCCCGACTATCCCTGCACCGGTACCCTCGTCTGTTTTCGATACATCCGTATACCATACAGAAGCATGGCGGGGGAGGGAGGAGATAATATTCTCTACCAGTGCCCTATCCGGCAAACTAAAAGTAAAATTTCTCCGACAGTCTATTATCCTTACCATCAAATCCGATAGTTGGATCATTTCCTCCTTAAGGTTTAATTTATGTAGGATAATAAACCCCAAGTAGGCCTTATTCGCCTTGTTTGTGATATGATTTAAGTGAGGATTCCATGTCGATTTCTGATCAAGTACGACACCCAGATATTTAACCTCCGTTAACAGTTGGATAGTTACCCCCCCCCCCAGGGCTATCGGCGGGAGGCCAATTTTCCTCCGGTTAGTAAAGAGAGTGCAGTTGACCTTGTTGGGATTTCCCGTAAGGCCCGCCTCCGTGCATCAGTCATTTATTACCTCTAGGGCCTGTTGCATCCTTTCCCCTACTGTATTTGCGAATCTGCCCCTAACCATCAAGACTTGGTCATCCGCATAGATAATGTTCGAGAAGTCTAAATTCCTCAGTTTGGTAAGTAATTGATTCATTACGATCAGCCACAATACGGGAGAGAGAACACCTCCCTGGGGGCAACCCCATGGTGGCCGCTATGGTGATGGTTTTGTCTCCAAAAGAGGCCGTAATCCTCTTATTTTCCAACATGTTTATAATCCACCTTACGGTGGAGGGGTCTATACGCCTTGCTAGTGATTGCTCCTGAATTACCACAAAACAAGTGTTATCATATACCCTGGATATCAATGAAGGAGCATAGTAATAACTCTTTATTCCGAAACGTATCTTCGATTTCCGATGTCAGCTCGTGTAGGGCCGTTTCAGTTGATTTCCCTGCTTGGTAGGCGTGCTGCATAGAGTCCAGAGGGTATTTTTGGAGAGTGTTGGATCTGATGCAAAGTCCCAGAATTTTCGCCATGGTTTTCAGTAAAAATGATGTGAGGCTAATAGGTCTATAAGACCTAATCTCCTATGGGGATCCTTTTCCCGCTTTTGGGATAAAAATCACCCGAACCTCCCTCCAGCGTTTTGAAACATATTCCATGCTGTAGTTGGCCCTGAAGAGTGTAGTAAGATAAGGCAGCAAAGTCTGCAGTCCTTGCTATAGAAAGGCGGGGTATACGCAGTTCCCTCCCAGTGATTTGAAAGGGCGAAAAGATTTGACTGCCCAGGCGTAAAAAACAGAAACGAGAACTCGTGAGCCCCCTTCGGAACCAGATACGGATGTATGCTACTTGCGTTGGATTCTTCCTGATCCCTCGGTACTACACAATTTTGGAAGTGACCTCTCACTAGACATTCCAGAGTCTCCTCCCTGGTTGTGCTTGTCTCTCCACTTGGTTTCTTAACAGATGCCAAGGGATTCCGGTGCTCCAAGGAGAATGCCTTCTGAAGTCGACACGCCATAGGTAGTTTGTCTATTTTGTTACAGAAGCCTCTCCATTTGAGTCTTTTGCTCTGCCGAAGAGCTATGTTATATTGGGTAAGGGAATTCCGGTAGGTAGTCCAATCATTCGTCCTCTTAGCTCTATTAAAACGTTTACGGACATTCCGTCTCATGTTTTCCATGTTTTGGTTCCACCACGGAACATCCCTTGTGCCTTTAATACGCACTAGGGGTGAGCTTGAGTGATAGGCATTAATTATTGACTCTGTAACGCCATTTGCTACTCTGTCGAGGTCATCGACAGAGTTTGTCGTGGTCTATAAACCAGCTAAGTTAACCAAAAGTCTGTCGTTATAGACTGGCCAGTTGGTGCGTTTTGGTATCCTTACCATAAACTCTTGCCTCAAAGGGATATTGATATAAACCTGATGTATATATGATCTGAGAGGGATGCTTCCTTGGACACATGCCAGTCGAGAATTGCACTTGAGGCAACCATATCAGACAGAGTAAGATCCAGTACCTCTCTCCTAACCGCATTCACAAAGGTCGCATCACTCTAGACCTAGGGCTCAGCCCATGGCTCTCCTGGCTTCATTCGTCCCAGCAACCCCATCACCGCGGCTTTCGTTCTCAGCCAAAGCTGCCCTTGACGTGCCGGAAAGATTCGGCTCCGCCACTCTCCCCTTGACGGTATCCACCGCCTCCTCCTTCTTTGGGCGGAAGTGTATAGAATCAGACATCCAATTTACTCTGTAATTGGAGCCCTTCAGTATCTCCGCCGTTTTATGTAACACTGACATTGTGAGTTGAAGGAGGTCGCCTTCTCGCTCCCTTCTCGCTATAATTCTTCAGTCTGGGTCTCTAAGGTCCTTATTCTAGATTGCCAGACGACGCAGTATTTTGTCGTTTGTCTCCTTACCCCCTCGTGCAGGTAAACAAATATAATCCTTGGGCGAGGCAACTCCTCCTCCTCGACTGCCTTCAGGGATGCCCCGTCCCATGGTTAAAGTGAAGGCACTGTGGCCCTGAGCCACTCTGCCGTATCTTCGTACCGTTTCCGTACCGTGAGCCAACCGTTTCTGGTGCGACATCCCAGGAAATTAGGGCTGACACTATCTAACGGCTGCTCCGCCACTGTCTCCGTTATGGCATCTTGAACTGCCAGAATCTGGGAAATACCCAGTTTCGTTTCTGGGTAGCCTTGATCGGTAATCTCCAACCTGATAGTCTTCACTGCGGCACTATACGTTGTGGCCGTGTCGGTCCTGCTCTCGGGCCAACTCTCCTTATTGTCGCCTTCCGTTGCAGCTTTTGGGGCGGCTTCCAATGACTTCGGTGAAGGACTGGAAATTTTCCTCTTTTAGCCGTGATGCCTTTGGGGGTAGAGTCGCCATCCAACCTATTCCTCTTGTTAGTTGAGACCATTCTGTCCCTGATTTTTTCCTTACATTGCTGCAAGGGGCGTCGCGGGGGACCCCTGACCGAATTAAATGGAAAAGACGTCTCCTCGCGGCCCCACTGAGGCGTGCTCTCCTCTTTGATTTTCCTTCGAGCCCAAATCCTCGAGGTCCTTATTTATTTCGGCCGTAGTCGACTTGGATTGGGTATCCATTTCAGGTAATAGGCCATGGCGCTGGACAGGACAGCTCACCACTACGTCCGTACTGAAGTTATCCATTACGATCTAAGAAGCAGCTTATTATTTTTGTTTTTAATTAAATCCATAAGTTGTCGATTTGGTTGAGGAATGAAAGGTCCACCACGGCAGCGCCTCTTGCCGTGGTAAGGCTGATTGAAATCAGAGGTCGCCTAGTATCTGAAGTTCCGTGCTAGCGACCACTAACCCATGATCATAAATCCCTCGGCGCACGTGTCTCACCTTGTACCATCCTTTAGCGTCGTACTTTAGCCTGTTGTTCGATAAACGAGCCAACAGTTACGGAAGGTCACCACGAGGAGTTAGTACGTACACCTGCGAATCACGCTCATGTTACCCTTCGCGCAGATCGTGGGCCCACAGACAGGACTGCCTAAAACATGACCAGAACAGCCTGCTGTAGCCCACCCAAAAGTAAGGTTATGGGGCCAGTATTACGAAACAGCTTCGTTCTCTCCTTCCAGAAGGCGCCAGACCCCATCACACACATATACTGTACATATATGTAAACGCTCACTTTTAAATACACAGAAACCTCATTTCAACGGATACTCTATTTAGCGACAAACTTTTAAGTGCCATGCAACCAAAGTTTTCCAATGAAAACCTCCCTTAGATAAGCTGACACTTTAATAGAGCGGAAAAGGACAGATATTTCTGCGATTATACATGTTTTACGAGTTCACATCAATTTGTTCCGTTTACACTTCAAATTGAACCTTAAACAAATTATATATATATATATATGTATGACCGATTAGCATGGATGAGATTTTAGTGAAATTTGACATCCATGATTGGAATGGGATTCCTAAATAATTGTTGGATAATATTTTTCAATATGGCCAAAAAATCATCATCACCACAAACTTCATCATAATCGAATAAGAAATAGCCAAGTTCCGTCCTCATTGGCCATATTTCAGCATTTTATCCAAAAATCATTTTCGAATCCCATTTCCATCCCCCACATTAAATTTCATAGTAATCGGTTAAGAAATACCCAAGTTCCTCCCTCATTGGCCATATTCCAAAAATTTATCCAAAAATCATTTTAGAATCCCATTTCCATTGGAAGTGTTGGATTTCTTCGAAATCAGATAAGATATAGAATCCCAATAAAATGTTTATAAAAAAAATAATCAGAAATCCTCAGCTTAACGGACACCTTACAACAGCAGGCAACGTTTTTGGTCCCGTCGATTTCCGTTGTAGTGAGGTTTAAACTAAAACACAAAACCCTAATTCAACCCCAACTAAACCGCAACTCAACTCTAATTTAACTCGCAAACGGAACCCAACGCAAAGTTACCCCGCCCCACGCCCGGTGGGGAGGGGGTAACTTTGCAACTAAAATATGAACCCCATTTTTTATTGCAGATTCAGATTCTACGGTTAAAAATACGTAGGATTTGATTGAAACATTTTTTTTATTCATGATAGATGGCGCTGTAATTGACGATATTCTTTTTCCAATCTGCTTGATCTATCGTGAATCGAAAAAAATGTTTCAGTCAAACTCTACGTATTTTTTAGCCATAGAATCGGAACCTGCATTAAAAATAGGGTTCATATTTTAGTTTAAAAGTTAACCCCCGCCTCACCTACAAGGAGGAGGGGGACGTACTAACTTTAACACTAAAGTATTTCCCCCGTGCTTATTTTCCGAGATATTTGAGTGTATCAGGTTAAAAAAATTACCCGGTATACAAAACTGGTCAACAACTCACTATATCTTATCCATCCCCGACTCAAATCAACCCGCAAATTTACTCCTAACTTAACCAGCATACATAAAAAATTGTTATATAACAAGGTGGTTTTGGGTCAATTCGTAGTCAGGTACCCCCTTGGCGTATAAGTTCCAAAAGCTTTTCAATTTATCGCCTTCACCATAGAAACAGTTTGGCGAAAAAAATTCCACAATCGGACAACCCGTTCTCGAGATACCTTGGGTACAGACAACCAGACATCCAGACATCCAGACAGACGGCCGGACATTTTTATTTTTTTTGCTTTTTCAGACAAAATGGTCCAAAATGGTTCTGGACCAACCAAATTTTTCGTAATTTTTGACAGGATTTCAATACTTTGGTCCTTTTAGACCGAAGTAATTTAACAAAGTTTGATTGCGGCCTAACTAAAATTTTCGGATGTCGTAAAACTGTGGGTAAGTTAATTTTGTAAAATTTTGATAAAATACGCCTTAACTTTTGTTTTGTTCAAACTGCAATCAAGAACCAAAATTACATTTCTTTTATTAAAGAAACTCGAGTAATTCACAAATCGCATACATTCACTGTTTATAATAGGTGAGGTTAAACATGAAAATTCAACCAGCATCTGAGATTTGAAAAGTCTCAACTATGGACTATTTCAAAATTGAGGCTGTAAATAAAATTCAGATAAAGATCCAATCCAAATGATCGTTCAAGCTAAGTTTTGCTTCAGAGTTCAAATTTTAATCAAAACTTTATTGACAATTTTTGTGTTATTTTAATTCAAATTAAGCCAACTTTGCGAAGTGTAAAAAGTTTAGATTCGTTTAATAAAACCTTAGTTTTCTTCTCGTTCATTCAAACTTCAATCAGAAAAACAAAAATTCGTTTGGATGTGTTTCAAGAAGCATATGCTCGGGCAAATTTGGATTTAATGCTTAATTAAACAAAAAACTACAAACAGACAAATTTAATAACGGCTCAGAAAGTTAACCATTAATCGACACTATTTGACAATTTAAAAATTTATTCTTACTCATGTCTAAGAAAATCGACGTACATAAATAAATATTCTTTCATTGGCCAAAATCTATCTGACCATGATTTTAACTGAAGCAATATACTTACCACGCTTCAAATACAATTTTCACTTATTAGAGATAACATCCAACTATGGTTACTAATCGTTCGATAAATGTGCAAATTTCAAAAGTTTATTCTCTCGATTGTTATACAGTAGTTTTCAGATACTCTGCTATAAATTTATTCTGTAAATGCCCTAAATTTTTGTGTTACTTTTCCATCCAGATTAGAAATGTTGATATTTATATCCTTATTTTGTATAATCAATAAGATGTTTCCATTTGTTTTTGTTTTGGTATAAAATACGCCAGTTTTTGTTGTTATTTCAACTTTCACCTGTATTATTAAAAAAACGAAGCTTTTTTTACGTATTGTTTTCCACACAGACCTGCCATTTATACTAAACTATACCTTGTTACATTATTCGAGTATATATAAGCGGCATCCTTCTTCTATAAAATGTTTATGTATAACATACCGATTTTCAAAGTATATATACAAAACTTCTTCCTTATCACCGACATCGTGCTTTAAAGGTATTTGTATTTTATAAAGTAAACAAAATATCTTATATTTTGAAAGCAACAAACAACAACAAAAATGGAAAATTACTTTGAAATATTAAAATGAAAAAGTGTATTTTCATTAATTATAGTTGTTTACATGTGGTTATGGGTGATTTATACTAGATAAAAATAAAGTTTAATCCATAATACTTGTTTCCATTAAATAAACATATGTACATACGAGTATGTATATAGAGAGGGAAAGACGAAATACCGGGGTGAAAAGTTATCGGAAAATGTACTATAAACATGTACATGTACGTTACATATACACTTCGTATCAATAATTATGTCTTGTATATACGTAATAGGTGAAACTTTAGATTTTCTTCTTTTTTTTTTGTTGAGATAATTACGGTTAGATTAAAAAGCTCTTAATACACAACACATCTGCCAAATTACACAAAATATTATGTTAAAGGTTAAATTGCAAAGTTATTTTTCCATCACTGTACAACATACTCCAACCTAATAATTTATATGTACACAAAAAATAAATTAATTTTTATAATTAATATTTCTGGGAATTTTAATTCTATTTAATATTTGATTAGAGAGCATATAACGATTTAATATTTGTCAAATATATATAAAAGTAGACAAAAAAATAGTTTAATAATTTACATAATATATGTATAGTATACCTCTGGTACAAGGGTTTGCATTCTGGTTTTTCATAAGAGAGAGAAAATTTATTTTTTGGTCAGCAAATTTATTTCCTCGTCGAAATTTTAATTTATATTTCAATATTGATTTAAATTGGATTATGGTTTTATAATGCGATTTAAAGAGTTGATAAATTATTATTTGCTTGCTTTGCTGTGGTGCAAATTTACACCAATAGACGCGATTTACGATTAATATATATGTTTATATATATATATATATCTATATATATATATATATATATATATATATATATATATATATATATATATATATATATATATATATATATATATATATATATATATATATATACATATATATATATATGTATATGTATATATATATATATATATATATATATATATATATATATATATATATATATATATATATATATATATATATATATATATATATATATATATATATATGTATGTCGAGTCTACTTTTATGCGGCGCCTCCACTTCACAATTTCCAGAGATAAAAATCCCTCTTCGACCAAAAATAAAACAAAACACCCAACATTTTTTTCAATTTATATTTAATATTTATCAAATCAGCAGACTCAACTCAAACAATTATAACGCGTAACTTTTTCTTGTGTCAAACACAAGAGTTGACATGCCACCGGGTATTTGGATCGCTGTAATATTTCTAAACATTTCGTGAAAAATTCAATTTTATTGAAAATCAACTGGCCACAAATTCAGAGCCAGAAAACAGAAAATCTGCAATTTTGCTCCGACTTCGCTGATTGATACCTCTATCAATAGGCGTTGAGACCTGTAGTTGACATGCCAACGGGTGTTTGGATCCCTCGAATATTTCTAAACATTTCGTGAAAAATTCAATTTTATTGAAAATCAACTGGACTATAGGCCACAAATTCAGAGCCAGAAAACAGAAAATCTGCAATTGTGCTCCGATTTCGCTGATTGATACCTCTATCAATAGGCGTTGAAACCTGAATTTAACATGCCAACGGGTATTTGGTTATCTCGAATATTTCTAAACATTTCGTGAAAAATTCAATTTTATTGAAAATCAACTGGACTATAGGCCACAAATTCAGAGCCAGAAAACAGAAAATCTGCAATTGTGCTCCGATTTCGCTGATTGATACCTCTATCAATAGGCGTTGAAACCTGAATTTGACATGCCAACGGGTATTTGGTTATCTCGAATATTTCTAAACATTTCTTGAAAAATTCAATTTTATTGAAAATCAACTGGACTATAGGCCACAAATTCAGAGCCAGAAAACAGAAAATCTGCAATTGTGCTCCGATTTCGCTGATTGATACCTCTATCAATAGGCGTTGAGACCTGTAATTCACATGCCAACGGGTATTTGGATCCCTCGAATATTTCTAAACATTTCTTGAAAAATTCAATTTTATTGAAAATCAACTGGACTATAGACCACAAATTCAGAGCCAGAAAACAGAAAATCTGCAATTGTGCTCCGACTTCGCTGATTGATACCTCTATCCTAAACAGTACATTGTTGCAGTAGGGAAGGCATATACGAATCATTTGTCTATCTGTACTAACCAGATTTAAACTCTGCATAGTAGTTTCATACGAAAATTAGCAGTTTTTTGTAGCATTTTCGAAAGGGGCTAGCCCCTTGGTCTAGGTGCATCCAAAATGTTTTTCTAAAATTTCGATTTAAAAAAAAATTAGAGGACAGAGTTAAGATAAGTGGTTAAACGAAATTAATCGCATACTCGTATCCGACATTATGAGTTCGCGTACTTACTTAAAATCGCTGTTTTTCGCAATTACGACTTTGTGAGTTATAAGTTGTCGAAATCGAAAATCGAGAATTAAATCTTGAAATATACGAGGTTCATTATCGATATAGGTAAAGATAGCCCTACAGGTTGAAATGTGGATACATTACAATTAACTACAACATGCTTTGCAATTGAAGTGCAGTGTTTTGTTTAGAGTTAGAGCTTTCCAAAATACCCGAATCTAATTGTAAATAATTGCTAAAAAAACTAAAATCCAGTTATTGCACTCAAAGTAATTTAAGCCAAAAGTAACGACATTGCCTGTAACTGTCAAGAATGTATCAAATTACGAATGCATTAACAATTGTAGTGCTTTTCAAGGTTACGAGAACAGAATATTGAGATAAATGAGATTACATATTTCTAATTCTGAAACTATACACTATCGTTAGTAGAAGGAGAGAAAAGCTTCTAGTCGGTCACATCTCCTTGTGTTCCTTGAAAACATCCAAATTCATCATAATCGGTTACAAATAGTTAAGTTATATCCTAATTGAAACCTGTGTTAGGTGAAAAATAGTAGATGAAAAGAATGGCTTAGTTAAGATAGCGGGATTAGAACAGGGATGGTTCAGGCGCAAAACATAGAAAAATACTGTACATATATTCCGGTCCCCCAAATCATATCATTATGTTACCATTTTTAATTTCTATTTATTTGTACGTCATAAATAACTCATCTTTAATTAATGTTATTAAAAGTTATGTACATAAAATGTGGACTATATTGGTTCCCCAGCAGCAGTGCCGATATATGTCCACCAAATTTAAACATTTTGTGAGATCTCCGAGCATATTTCTCGCACAAAATATAATTTTTGAAAATACTTCTTCTATTGGTGAATATGGTGGCAGGAAAATTAATGTGTATGTTGTTTCCATTATCTACAATTAACCACACATTCTGAAGGAATTCAGTGAAACACGTGAAACACAATTCAATGAATGTTTATTACCGCGATTAGAGAAACATTACGTCCTTTAACTTGTAATACAGTTACAGGAGCTGGTTTATTAACTTTCGAGTCAGGCCTTTGTTCTCCGAAGGTGGTAATTAAACTCAGATTCATCAATGAACTTCTTTAAGAATTTGTTGAAAGATTGTAAGGCGTATTTTTTTGTTGCTTAATTGTATTTTGCTAATTCCTGCTATTAAGTTGATGTAACGCACATTATAAAGTGATTCTCAATCGTTTCAATGAAACACTTACAGAAGTAATGCTTGGACAGATTTGAACGTGTTCTGATTCAAGAATTTTTTCACGAATATTCTTTCAGGTTATGGATGGATTTTCCTAAACTATTTCTTCTATTTCAACAAAGATAAAAATACAATTTCTAGTACAGTAAATATGATTTTAAGGTTAAATTCGGGGATATGGTCAATTTTGATATATGTAACTAAACACAAGGAAATGACATCCCAAAATTATCCAGCCAAGTTCCATCCTAATTGGCCATATTCCACAACCTTATCCAAAAATCATTTTTTTAATCATCACATGTCTTATTTCGCTAAAATCCGTTAAGAAATAGATAAATTCCATCCTACTTGGCCATATAAAGATTTGTTAAATGTTCAATTTGAAGTGTAAAACCTGTATAAGAGTAAAAACCAGATAATGTTGAAACATCCAGCTTCCAATTTTTTTTACTTTTTAGTTATAAAACGCAACAGTAACGACACACAACACTTCCATAGCAGATGAAAGGTAAGAAAATAAACGGAAGAAATGATAAGAGGAGATGGTTTGGGTTTGAGAGTTCAGTCATTAAGAATTAGGCCTTTTACTAATTAACTGGGAAATCAGTTTTTTAAAACCTCGAATAGGTATCGTAAGAAAGCTGATGGAAAGTATTTACTTTATGGTTTTGGGCAATAAATTCGTCATTTTGTAAGTTTCATCTATAGATTATGAAAATAATTCTGACTTTCAAAATAAAATGTTATTAGATTTTTGACAAACATTTAACCTCCAGCATTCTCAATCAATTATGAATTATATACCGTAACTAATTTTTCACCTCATTATCAAGATCACATATGAACACAATTTATACCAAACAACATATCTAAATTAAATGACCGTATAACAACACGTCTGCCACATCTACGACTGACAACAATATCAACAACATACCATATACTTATGTACATTATAAACCATGACGAATTCACTTAATTATGATAAAAATCAAATGACATGTTCGTTCTAACATCTTATGTATATGCATCTATATACATACACATACAGTATCTAAACTAAACTCATATCAATTCACGCTGTCGACGTCGTCTTCATTGTCGTCGTCATACTGCAAAATACTCGTATATAACCAAACGATTTTGTTATACTGTATAGAGGGACGAGAGATGCGGTGTACGATTTGGTCGAGAAACCAAAAAAATTGGTTTTCCTTGGGATGAAGGAGGGATACTGTGTTACCATCGACCAGTATCGAAAATTCAATCATTTAATTTTTGTGTTGTCCAATTTCTTATCAGTTTGTTGTTGGAGTTTTCTTGTTATTTTTTTTTGTTAACAGAATCATAATTTCTAATTCATTTAATCGACAAAAATCTTTTATGTACCATCGACTCATCATTGTGCTTATACCATATAGATAGATAGATGATACATACGAGTATAAAGCACATACTATACACAAGAACAACACTGATAATAGTTTTTCTTCTGTTTTCTTTTTTTTGGTTATGTTGATGTCGTTTCGTTGTTTGGTAGTAGATGTATAGTTTTCCTATGTTATCTTATCATTGTACATTATATATGAAGCAGAAGAAGAAGAAGAAAAAATGTAGTTTGGTTCTTGTATCATCGTATGGTACCAAATCTACCTCGGTACAACAAAACTTGTACACAACAGTCGCAAAGTTGAATAAGAATACGAACAAAAATAGTTTTTAGTATAAATTCTTGATTGTGTTGTGTTGAAGATGAAAATGAATTGAAAAATGATTGA
Organism: Tipula vernalis; assembly: GCA_958295665.1. Classification (NCBI taxonomy): domain Eukaryota; kingdom Metazoa; phylum Arthropoda; class Insecta; order Diptera; family Tipulidae; genus Tipula; species Tipula vernalis. Next base: position 12,398,956 of record OY282559.1, on the reverse strand, counting down.
GAAAATGGAAAATGATGATTTTGTTACAGAAAAATAAAAAAAAAAATAGAAAATAATAATAATAACAATACTAGTAGTATGGAAGAGTACAATAGTAATAATAAGAAGAATAATAGCGAGAGAAGTACATACTCTATACGATCAACTATTTGTAATGAGTTTTCGGTTTGATGAAAATTCAATTATTTCACTTTCGGGATGAAGACTTTTAAAGTAATATGTTACACAAGAGTTCATAAGTGTTAGACTAATATAGGTGGTCATTGCTTGTGATATGTAGGACGAATTAAAGAATTATAAAAATTGGATTCACCAACCAAACAGCACAGTGGTTAAAGCAACGCCGTTTGAATCGGGGGTACCGGGTTTTGAAACACGGCAGGGGCGGGATGAAACTGGGAAAACATTAGGTGACATGAGCTGGGCGTTGAGTTTACTGTTGACTTGAGTATTGAGTTCGGTTTCTTTTGCGAAGTGGTTGAGTTAAGGTTAGGTTAGAATTGAGTTGGGATTTGGTTAAGGTTTGGTGAACAGTTCATCTTTAGGACTGCTCGTTTACATCGCGTTGACAAGGTAATTGAGGAATTCACCGAACTTGAGCTGCTCATTTTTACCGCAAATCCAAATAAAGAAAGCGATCTCACCTACGAGGAGAATTATTATACTGCAATCTCTTCGCTAAACCAATGGATACGCCCTAAAAGTCTAAACCAAGGTGTAATTAATTTAGACACCTCCCACAATGAAACTCAGATTGGTGAACAGTCTCAAGTGAAGTTACCAAAAATACATTTACCGTCATTTTCCGGAGATTACTCGGAGTGGTAATCCTTCTTTGACATGTTTACCACAACCATACACGAGTCATCCAGTTTGAACCCGGTCCAAAAGTTTCAATACTTGAAAGGACTCCTTCGGGGAAAGGCGGCAGTGTTATTGCGAAACATTGCAGTGACTGAGGGCAATTACATCGGAGCACTTAACAAGCTAAATGAGCGATACGACCGGAAAAACACATCATCAATACATTCATCCGAACTTTTGTCGAACAACCCTCGGTCCACAATGCTACTGCGGCGAACATAAACAGACTGATGGACACTTCTGATGAAGTAGTTAGAGGACCACAAGCACTTGGCAAAGTAGGTGAAACCCGATATCCCTGGTTGATCTACATTTTACTCCAAAATCTCGACGACAAATATAAGGCAGAATGGCAGAGCACACCGGTGTGAAGTATTTCACACAAAGTGTAACTACACAAATTAACGAAAAGTGTAAGTGTACTGAAAAAATGTAGGCCTACATAAAAAGTGTAAATAAGAAGTAGAACCAGGTATGGGGCGATATTACCATAAAGTGATGTTACCAAGTGTGGGCTTATATTCTCATAAAGTGGACAGGTCAAGCTATCCGAAACAATTTTTCTTATTAAAATAAAAAGGGTTGAGTATGTTCAACGCTATTTTAAAAATTGTGAAAATCAAATAAACTGTCGAAATTGAATTTTCTAAGAAATGTTTAGAAATAATCGAGCAATCAAAATGAAAATTGTCACAGCAATTACAGGTCCCGAAACCTATTGATAGAGGTATCAACCATCGTAATAGGACCGTTTTAGATTTTTGCCGCCCAAAAACTTGTGGGCTATATAGCACAGTTGATTTTCAATAAAATTGAATTTTCTAAGAAATATTTAGAAATAATCGAGCAATCAAAATGAAAATTGTCACAGCAATTACAAGTCCCGAAATCTATTGATAGAGGTATCAACCATCGTAATCGGACCATTTTAGATTTTTGCCGCCCAAAAACTTGTGGGCTATAGCACAGTTGATTTTCAATAAAATTGAATTTTCTATGAAATGTTTAGAAATAATCGAGCAATCAAAATGAAAATTGTCACAGCAATTACAGGTCCCGAAACCTATTGAAAGAGGTATCAACCATCGTAATCGGACCTTTGCAGATTTTTGCCGCCCAAAAACTTGTGGGCTATAGCACAGTTGATTTTCAATAAAATTGATTTTTCTCAGAAATGGTTAGAAATAATCGAGCAATCCAAATGAAAATTGTCATAGCAATTACAGGTCCCGAAACCTATTGAAAGAGGTATCAACCATCGTAATCGGACCATTTTAGATTTTTGCCGCCCAAAAACTTGTGGGCTATAGCACAGTTGATTTTCAATAAAATTGAATTTTCTAAGTAATGTTTAGAAATAATCGAGCAATCAAAATGAAAATTGTCACAGCAATTACAGGTCCCGAAACCTATTGATAGAGGTATCAACCATCGTAATCGGACCATTTTAGATGTTTGCCGCCCAAAAACTTGTGGGCTATAACACAGTTGATTTTCAATAAAATTGAATTTTCTAAGAAATGTTTAGAAATAACCGAGCAATCAAAATGAAAATTGTCACAGCAATTACAAGTCCCGAAATCTATTGATAAAGGTATCAATCATCGTAATCGGACCATTTTAGATTTTTGCCGCCCAAAAACTTGTGGGCTATAGCACAGTTGATTTTCAATAAAATTGAATTTTCTAAGAAATGTTTAGAAATAATCGAGCAATCAAAATGAAAATTGTCACAGCAATTACAGGTCCCGAAACCTATTGTTAGAGGTATCAACCATCGTAATCGGACCATTTTATATTTTTGCCGCCCAAAAACTTGTGGGCTATAGCACAGTTGATTTTCAATAAAATTGAATTTTCTAAGAAATGTTTAGAAATAATCGAGCAATCAAAATGACAATTTTCACAGCAATTACAGGTACCGAAACCTATTGATAGAGGTATCAACCTTCGTAATCGGACCATTTTAGATTTTTGCCGCCCAAAAACTTGTGGGCTATAGCACAGTTGATTTTCAATAAAATTGAATTTTCTAAGAAATGTTTAGAAATAATCGAGCAATCAAAATGAAAATTGTCACAGAAATTACAAGTCCCGAAACCTATTGATAGAGGTATCAACCATCGTAATCGGACCATTTTAGATTTTTGCCGCCCAAAAACTTGTGGGCTATAGCACAGTTGATTTTCAATAAAATTGAATTTTCTAAGAAATGTTTAGAAATAATCGAGCAATCAAAATGAAAATTGTCACAGCAATTACAGGTCCCGAAACCTATTGTTAGAGGTATCAACCTTCGTAATCGGACCATTTTAGATTTTTGCCGCCCAAAAACTTGTGGGCTATAGCACAGTTGATTTTCAATAAAATTGAATTTTCTAAGAAATGTTTAGAAATAATCGAGCAATCAAAATGAAAATTGTCACAGCAATTACAGGTCCCGAAACCTATTGATAGTGGTATCAACCATCGTAATCGGACCATTTTAGATTTTTGCCGCCCAAAAACTTGTGGGCTATAGCACAGTTGATTTTCAATAAAATTGAATTTTCTAAGAAATGTTTAGAAATAATCGAGCAATCAAAATGAAAATTGTCACAGCAATTACAAGTCCCGAAACCTATTGATAGAGGTATCAATCATCGTAATCGGACCATTTTAGATTTTTGCCGCCCAAAAACTTATATTGAGATATCAACCATTGAAATCGGACCATTTTAGATTTTTGCCGCCCAAAAACTTGTGGGCAATAGCACAGTTGATTTTCAATAAAATTGAATTTTCTAAGAAATGTTTAGAAATAATCGAGCAATCAAAATTAAAATTGTCACAGCAATTACAGGTCCCGAAACCTATTGATAGAGGTATCAACCATCGTAATCGGACCATTTTAAATTTTTGCCGCCCAAAAACTTGTGGGCTATAGCACAGTTGATTTTCAATAAAATTGAATTTTCTAACAAATGTTTAGAAATAATCGAGCAATCAAAACAAAAATTGTCACAGAAATTACAGGTCCCGAAACCAGTTGATAGAGATATCAACCATCGAAATCGGACCATTTTAGATTTTTGCCGCCCAAAAACTTGTGGGCTATAGCACAGTTGATTTTCAATAAAATTGAATTTTCTAAGAAATGTTTAGAAATAATCGAGAAAGCAAAAACGAAAATTGTCACAGCAATTACAGGTCCCGAAACCTATTGATAGAGGTATCAACCATCGTAATCGGACCATTTTAGATTTTTGCCGCCCATAAACTTGTGGGCTATAGCACAGTTGATTTTCAATAAAATTGAATTTTCTAAGAAATGTTTAGAAATAATCGAGCAATCAAAAATGAAAATTGTCACAGCAATTACAGGTCCCGAAACCTATTGATAGAGGTATCAACCATCGTAATCGGACCATTTTAGATTTTTGCCGCCCAAAAACTTGTGGGCTATAGCACAGTTGATTTTCAATAAAATTGAAATTTCTAAGAAATGTTTAGAAATAATCGAGCAATCAAAATGAAAATTGTCACAGCAATTACAGGTCCCGAAACCTATTGATAGAGGTATCAACCATCGTAATCGGACCATTTTAGATTTTTGCCGCCCAAAAACTTGTGGGCTATAGCACAGTTGATTTTCAATAAAATTGAATTTTCTAAGAAATGTTTCGAAATAATCGAGCAATCAAAATGAAAATTGTCACAGCAATTACAAGTCCCGAAACCTATTGATAGAGGTATCAATCATCGTAATCGGACCATTTTAGATTTTTGCCGCCAAAAACTTGTGGGCTATAGCACAGTTGATTTTCAATAAAATTGAATTTTCTAAGAAATGTTTAGAAATAATCGAGCAATCAAAATGAAAATTGTCACAGCAATTACAGGTCCCGAAACCTATTGATAGTGGTATCAACCATCGTAATCGGACCATTTTAGATTTTTGCCGCCCAAAAACTTGTGGGCTATAGCACAGTTGATTTTCAATAAAATTGAATTTTCTAAGAAATGTTTAGAAATAATCGAGCAATCAAAATGAAAATTGTCACAGCAATTACAGGTCCCGAAACCTATTGTTAGAGGTACAACCATCGTAATCGGACCATTTTAGATGTTTGCCGCCCAAAAACTTGTGGGCTATAGCACAGTTGATTTTCAATAAAATTGAATTTTCTAAGAAATGTTTAGAAATAATCGAGCAATCAAAATGAAAATTGTCACAGCAATTACAAGTCCCGAAATCTATTGATAGAGGTATCAATCATCGTAATCGGACCATTTTAGATTTTTGCCGCCCAAAAACTTGTGGGCTATAGCACAGTTGATTTTCTATAAAATTGAATTTTCTAAGAAATGTTTAGAAATAATCGAGCAATCAAAATGACAATTGTCACAGCAATTACAAGTCCCGAAACCTATTGATAGAGGTATCAACCATCGTAATCGGACCATTTTAGATTTTTGCCGCCCAAAAACTTGTGGGCTATAGCACAGTTGGTTTTCAATAAAATTTAATTTTCTAAGAAATGTTTAGAAATAATCGAGCAATCAAAATGAAAATTGTCATAGCAATTACAGGTCCCGAAACCTATTGATAGAGGTATCAACCATCGTAATCGGACCATTTTAGATTTTTGCCGCCCAAAAACTTGTGGGCTATAGCACAGTTGATTTTCAATAAAATTGAATTTTCTAAGAAATGTTTAGAAATAATCGAGCAATCAAAATGAAAATTGTCACAGCAATTACAGGTACCGAAACCTATTGATAGAGGTATCAACCATCGTAATCGGACCATTTTAGATTTTTGCCGCCCAAAAACTTGTGGGCTATAGCACAGTTGATTTTCAATAAAATTGAATTTTCTAAGAAATGTTTAGAAATAGTCGAGCAATCAAAACGAAAATTGTCACAGCAATTACAGGTCCCGAAACCTATTGAAAGAGGTGTCAACCATCGTAATCGGACCATTTTAGATTTTTGCCGCCCAAAACCTTGTGGGCTCTAGCACAGTTGATTTTCAATAAAATTGAATTTTCTAAGAAATGTTTAGAAATAGTCGAGCAATCAAAATGAAAATTGTCATAGCAATTACAGGTCCCGAAACCTATTGATAGAGGTATCAACCATCGTAATCGGACCATTTTAGATTTTTGCCGCCCAAACACTTGTGGGCTATAGCACAGTTGATTTTCAATAAAATTGAATTTTCTAAGAAATGTTTAGAAATAATCGAGCAATCAAAATGAAAATTGTCACAGCAATTACAGGTCCCGAAACCTATTGATAGAGGTATCAACCATCGTAATCGGACCATTTTAGATTTTTGCCGCCCAAAAACTTGTGGGCTATAGCACAGTTGATTTTCAATAAAATTGAATTTTCTAAGAAATGTTTAGAAATATTCGAGCAATCAAAATAAAAATTGTCACAGCAATTACAGTTGCCGAAATCTATTGAAAGAGGTATCAACCATCGTAATCGGACCATTTTAGATTTTTGCCGCCTACATGCGCGCTTTTTTGACACCTTACAGCAGCGGTTAAACGCTGGGAGGATGTTAAAAAGTCCTCCTAATGGCGCAGAATTCTAGGTTTACGACAGGCGAAGAAATGTATATCACCTTCGTCTGTCAGGGTTACGGAGTGTTTTGAACTTAGGAAACCTGAGTTAAGGCTGCTGACTGGCTTCCTCACAGGTCATGTCCCCTTAAGGTTTCACCTTAAGAAGATGGGCCTAAGTACGACAGATGGATGCCGCCTCTGCGATCTGGAAGGGGAATCAGCGGAACATGATCTGTGCCATAGCCCAGCCATTTTTCAGCAAAGACTGCAACATCTAGGAGTGAGAACAATGAGCCCGGATAGTATGTATCTTGTACCGGCCAGTAGTATTATCAGATTCATTAAGAGCCTGAATATGGACGGATAATTAATTAAGGTCCAGTACAATAGATCTTTTAGGTCGCGGTGCGAGGTGGCTTATCGCCCACATGGCCCTTCAATCAATAATAATAATAATAATATACTTTCCCATAGTATTGGTAATTGAGGCCGTAGACGCTTTTGTCTAATTTTTTTCGCCGTACCACTTCTTTGCCCTCTTTCACTGCTTTCCTAACTCTCTCCTTCTCTATATTTAAGAAGAAATACATAGAACTAATTAGTAAGTTTTTTTATTTGTCGAGGCTTTTGAGAGTCTGTGGAGTTTTGCACGATGTGGAGAGTATTAACTCTCACAAGAAGTTCCATTTTGTTTTTTTGATCCCTTTATTTTGGACCAGCTGGCTGTTATAATTTTCCGTTGTTCACAGCAGGTACAACCCTGCAGTTCTTCTTTATCCATCACTTTTAAAGGGATGATTCTATGGCTCGAGCTATGCCACTGTAACATTGTCCATACAATTAACTGTGAACTTTTCATATTAACGCCTTCATATCAGAACAGTTTTAGTCAATAATTGTCAACTTAATAATTTTCAGTATGTCTATGGTTTGGACCGCACCTGATTCCTCTAAGACCAATGTATCACCTATAGCACTGGGTGCGCTCAGAAATATTCTAAGAGTACATTAAAGGCTTCCCAAATGCTAAGCAGGGCTGCTTCAAGAATTTTTCTCGCTATCTCAATGTCTGTTCTCAGTCCCAACGGAAATCGGAAAACAAGTTTTATAAACCTTCTATTTGCTGAAGGTATTCGAAACATGTAGTAAGAGAAGCAAAATGATGATGGTAACAAAATAAGGTGCCCTCTTCCACCACAGTACGCCAGTTCCCCTGATTAAGATGTCCTGTAAACCAGAGATAAACCATATTTCACTGCATTTGTTTGTTCTAACCTTTTGGTTTTGTTATCCTTAATGTCACGGTTTTTCCTAACAGATGATTCTCTCGCGTCTACTACACTGTCCAGTTTTGTCCAGTCGAAATTTCTAATTTAACACAATTTTTTTTGGTAGGTATTCCCGTGATAAAATCCGGTGAAATCCGCCATTCAGGCAAAATCCTTAGGATCTTTGCAATAAGTTTGCCTCGTTGTTTCCCATTCAACATCTTGAACTAACTTTCTCAAGATTTTTGTGTAGTCCATCTCAGCAATGAATTTAATTTATAAAACATCTACTTCCAAGCGTTTTCCTAAATACAGGTTGATATACCAATTAAGGAGATTTACCATTTCTTTGTCTCTTCCGGAAGCTTTCTTTGGAATTGTTGTGATAGTGGGCTTTCTTCGGTAAATGGGGAACGCTTTGTTGATGGGCTTCAAATTATTTAATTTTGCTTCTCATTTTATTCATCAAATTTAGAGTTCTTAGTATCTTGATATTGTGATTGTAGTTTTATTTGGGACAGTATGCCATTAAGAATCAATCTGATTTTTTACCTGTTGTCATGCGCTCGCTGCTAATTTATTGCGCTAGTAAAATTCCTTGGAATTCCCGAAAGGAACATTGACGAAGTCATCGTCAACCCCATCCAACGACGAAGAAGTAGAATCCAATGTGGATAGAACTATGAAACTGAAAACTAAAAATAACTGAAAAGTAGGGAGGAAGCTTAACTCCTTGACGGAAACAGAAGAAAAAATGTCGAGTACATCATTACGTTTCGTGTCAGTTATAAAAAAAAAACCATAATTCCATAGGATCGCAAACCTCATCTTAAACAAGACTGACACACATTTTAAATCACCGCCCTAAGTTGCGTTGTGTACTCGTAATTTATCATAAAAGAGTCAAGTGTATTGAGAACAACTGTATTACATCATGTTTAACATGTAAATACACAACACACAGCCTCATACACTCTATTTCGAAAAATGTATGTACAAATTAACCAAAAAAAAAAAAAAAAAGTTGTAGCACAACAAATATTTCATTTTTACTTCTCGCGCGCGTATTATAAAAGAAAAACACAGAAAAAACGTACATCCCACCCAAAGGCATAAAAGCTCCCATCACATCGTATTTAAAATCCTAAACGAAATTAAAACAAAAAGCTCAACAATTACATCCTATTTTTCTATGTAAATTATATTTAAGACGTGAACCAACAACAAGCAACCCAAAAAACACAAAAAAAAAAAAAAAAGCTCATCAGCATGATACATGAGTGCGAGGGGTGAATCATAATCATATAATACAACAAAACAAACAAAAAAGTCGGTCTCTGTATACCGTGTCGTCTCGTGAATACATATACATAGATACATACATACCTTCACCAACATTGTATATACTTTAAGACGCGTATCTAAGATTTATTTTTCATTAAATTTTTTTTTTTGTTTTGGATACACGAAAATGATGAATTATGAATGGAAAAATGTTGAGAGGTTGGAATATTTAAGCAGTATAGAAACGGATAAGGTACAAAAAAAAGCACAACTTACATTTTATATGGAGACACATGAGACGAGTTTATCGAAAAGGTTAACAAAAAATTTGATCATCATGTGAAAAACATGGCTAAAGTCTTATTAATAAGTATTAACTTGCAAATGACCTGCATCAAGGTCAACATATTTTATTTTGAAATGTTTCAAGAAATGGTGTGATATACAAGGGTATAACAAATACTTGTAATTAGAACTGCTCTCCCTTGAGAAATTCGCGGTCGGAGTGATAGTCCTCTGGGGCTCAAATACCTGGAGCAAAATTGAAACAAGGTTTTAGTATGAATTATAATGTCTGGTCCTTATCTAGCAAACAGAAGAGCCAGATAATATTGATGGCTATATTCCCATAGGAATTAAGTTTATAGGCCTTATGCCGATGTTTATTAAGTCCATGTTATATCCGTTTTTTATTGCTATGTATTTAATGATTTTCAATTCTTCGGTATAGTCCTGATTATTCATCAGAATCGTGTTTAGGCTGTTTATTAAAAAGTTAACTGCCGCCTTCTTATGTTGGTATGGTTGGGTTCGATGATTTGTCTATGGCGTGATCCGTCTGCGTGTCTTTTCTGTATATTTTGAATGTATGCTTGTTGTTAACATTTGTTATTGTCATGTCTATACGAAATTAATGGATTTGTTTGTCTCTGATTTTAGAGTACATTTTATGTTCGTTTTATGTTTATTGTTTATGTTCCTATGAAGATTGCTGAGTTGTCTTATTGTACCGTTAAATATTATTAGCATGTCGTCCGCGCATCTGTGCCAGTAAGTAACTGATTGTTTGGTTTTTGTTGTTCAAATCCATTAATATATGCTGATTTTCAAAGTGGTTCATGTATATCAGTCTGTTACTAAAATTAGTTGTTGTGTTGCAAATAGTTTTGTTCAGTGATTGTTGTGATTAGAGTGATAATTTCGTTAACTTTTTCTTTATTAGTTCCGTTTTTCTGTAGCAGCTTCTTGGCTATTTGAATTGTTTCATGAGTTGGTATGTTTAAATAGATGTTAGTTACGTCGAATGATGTCAATTTCACTGTAGGTGGTATATCTATTGATTCTGTTTTGTTGATTAATTCAATATTTGTCTGTTACAATGTTGGGCTGCTAAAATTCTTCAGTATATCTAGTGGCGATGGAAGTCGAATTCGATGACTACAGTTTAGGTTATACATTGTTCACTCCTAGGTTTGGTAGTGGAGAGGGTAGCCTATGACTGCGGATTGTTCTACTTCTGCATATACCCGTCAGATGCCCCCGGTAACAGTAATCAGTACGCTATATGAATCTTAGTATAGTGGTAAACGTGGTGCGTACTCTGATTCGGTGCAACAACTTCATTCTGCTTAAATGTTGAGATCTAATTTATTAGCTTCTTTGTTTTTGGCGTCAAGTCAATAAATCAATTTTATGATGTATAGTTTTATCCTGGATTCGCGCACTGAATTCCTTTAGATGTTTTCTCAGGTCTAGACTAAATTCGATTATGCTTTTATTAAAGTTTGGGTGAGATTTGTATTGTTTTTCACCAGCTTGACTTTTACTAGTGACAATGGCCACTCGTTGTGTGAGTATTCCAAATATGTCCCCTAATATGGCATCTATGAAATCCCGTTTCACCCTTTTCGGCTATTGTTAATTGCTAGTAAGAGTTCATTGCATAATTAAAGGACTCCACAAGGGGTATTCTTTTAATTAGCTATTATACATAAATTCCCGTCTTAGGAATTATACTTAAGCACAAGGGTGAAGTTTTTTTAAAAATGTTTAAAAAATTCTAAAGCTGTCTATATATTAGTAAAACATTTTTTAACTTTAACTTTTTAGCTTTAGCTTCAAATTTTTATCTTTAACTTTAACTCTTTAACTTAAACATTTTAACATTAACTTTTAAACTTTAACTTTTATCTTTAACATTTTAACTTTAACTTTATAACTTTAATTTTTTAACTTTAGCCTTTTAACTTTAAATTTACAAACTTTAAATTTTTAACTTCACTTTTAACTTTCACTTTTTATTCTTAACTTTAACTTTTTAACTATAACTTTTAAACTTTTTAAAGGTTATACCTTTTAACTTAACTTTTTTAAACTTAACTTTAATAACTTTAAATTTAAATTTTAATTTTTAACTGTGACCTTTTAACTTTAACTTTCTGACTTTAACTTTTTAACTTAAACTTTTTAACTGTAACTTTTTAACTTTAACTTTCTAATTTTCACCTTTCAACTTTAACTTTCTAACTTTTTCAACTTCTTAACCTTTTAACTTAACCTTTCTAACTTCAACGTTAAATTTTCAACTTTAACATTTTAACTTTAACTTTTACTTTTGAATTTTAACTTTTTAACTTTAACTTTTAAACTTTTTAAACGTTTTAACTTTTAACTTAACTTTCTTAACTTTTTAACTTTAACTTTTTTAACTTTAACATTTTAACTTTAACTTTGAAACTTTAAATTTTTAACTTTAACTTTTTAACTTTAACTTTTTTAACTTTAACTTTTTTAACTTTAACATTTTAACTTTAACTTTTAAACTTTAACTGTTAGCTTCAACATTTTACAGTATTGTGAAAATTAATGCGAACATAGCATTATTTTAATAAAATCATAATGAATACTTTAAATTTCGTCATATAAAACTGTAGATTTCCTTTTTTTTTTACATCAAATATTTTTGTAGTTTATGTTCAAGGTTAACAATCATTATGTTTATTACTTCGCATTTCGTTAGTTGTGAAATAAACATTTCAGTCGATCATAACACATTGCACGCATCATAACACATACACAAGTTCTACCTTTAATAATCGATTTAACGGTTAAAGTTCGCGAAAAAATTATCACACTGAGTAAATACTCGTCTATGACTCAAAGGCAAATTGCCCAAGAGTGCCAAGTGAGTTTGACATCTGTTAATAAATTTGTACGGCTTTCCTTAAAAAATGTGTCCACATCACCGAAAAGAAAGGGTAAATGTGGTCGTAAGCGGAAGACCTCTTTAAGAGACGATAAAATTTTGCTGAGAAATAGTATTATAAATCCTACAAAGACCAGTGCTGAGCTAAACATTGAGTTACAACATGCTGGAATTAACATTGATCCATCAACAGTGCGAATAAGACTTTCGGAATTTGGAAGATTTGCACGAAGGCCCATCAAAAAACAGCTTCTAACATCAAAAATGAAGACCAAAAATTGGCATGGGCCAAAAAATATAAAGACTGGACAGTTGACAATTGGAAAAATGTTTTGTTTTCTGATGAAAGTCATTTTGAAGTGCACGGTCAACGCTCACAATAAGTGCGTCGCAGTAAAGGTGAATCGATTAAAGCGGGTCACCTTGTTCAAACTGTGAAACATCCATTAAAACAAATGTTTTGGGGATGTTTTAATTTTAATGGTGTTGGTCCATTATGTCCAGTTATTAGGATGATGAATTCAGCTCAATATATTGATGTTTTGAAGGATTATGCGGTTCCAATATTAAAAAACATGAAAAAACGAAATCACCCAATCTTTCAACAAGACTTGGCTCCTTGTTACACATCCAAGGCTGTTAAAAAATATTTTGCTGACAATTCCATTACATTGGATTAGCCTGGAAATTCGCCTGATGTCAACCCCATCGAGAATTTGTGGGCAATTATGAAGGCAAAATTAAGAAAGATGGATTGCAGTACACTAGAGGCAATGGAGACCTCTATCAATAATATTTGGTATGACCCGGACATTACGGATAAAATCTGCCAAAATTTAGTAGAATCAATGCCAAATCGAATACATGACCTTATACAGAAAAAAGAAGGGTACATAAATTATTAAATATATGAATTTTTTTAAAATAAAATATAGATTAAAATACAAAAATTTTGTTATTTTGTTCGCATTAATTTGCACAATACTGTAACTTTAACTTTGTAACTTTAATTTTTTAACTTTAGCCTTTTAACTTTAAATTTACTAGATAAATTTTCAACTTCACTTTTAACTTTCACTTTTTATCCTTAACTTTCACTTTCTAATTTTAAGTTTTAACTTTACGATTTTAACTTTAAAATTTTAACTTTAACTTTTGAATTTTAACTTTTTAACTATAACTTTTAAACTTTTTAAAGGTTATAATTTTTATAATTTTTAACTGTAACCTTTTAACTTTAACTTTCTAACTTTAACTTTTTAACCTAAACTTTTTAACTTTAACTATCTAATTTTAACCTTTCAACTTTAACTTTCTAACTTTTTCCACTTTTTAACCTTTTAACTTAACCTTTCTAACTTCAACGTTAACTTTTCAACTTTAACTTTATAACTTTAAGTTTTACTCTAATTTTTGAGCTTTAGCCTTTTAACATTAAATTTACAACATAAAATTTTTAACTTTAACTTATTAATTTTCACTTTTTAACTTAAACTTTAACTTTTAAGCTTTTTAAACGTTTTAACTTTTAACTTAACTTTCTTAACTTATTAAGTTAAACTTTTTTTACTTTAACCATATAACTTTAACTTTTAAACTTTGACTTTAACTTTTAATTTTTAACTTTTACTTTTCAACTTTAACTTTTAATTTATTAATTTTACCTTTGCAACTTTAACTTTGTAACTTTAACATTTAATTTTTATCGTTAATTTAACTTTTGAACTTAAAATTTTTAATCTAACATTTAAACTTTTTAAACTTTCTAACTTTTTACTTCTACTTTTTTTAACTGTAACTTTTTAACTTTAACTTTTTAACTTTAATTTTTAAACTTTAGCACTTGTGCTTTAACTTTATACTTTTTTAACTTTAACTTCTTAATATCAGCTTTTTATACCTTTAACTATTTAACTTTAACTTTTCATCTTAACTTGTTAACCTTTAAACTTTAACAATTAAACTCCTAAACTTTTAAACTTTTTTACTTTTAAAAACTTTAACTTTTTAACTTTAACTTTTAACTTTTACTTTTAAACTTTTTAACTTTAACTTTTAAACTTGAACTTTTTAGCTTTAACTTTTTAACATTTACCTTTTCAACTTTAACTTTTTACTCTAATTTTTTGTCATTAGCAATTTAGCTTTAACTTTTTAACTCTCACTATTTAACTTGAATTTAAACTTTTTAACTTTAACATTTTGGTTTTACCTTTTCAACTTACTTTAACTATTTAACTTAAACTTTAACTTTTCAGCTTTAACTTTTTAACTTTAACTGTTAACTCTCACTTAATAATTTGAATTATAACTTTTTAACTTTAACTTTATAAATTTATTTTTTAGCTTTAACATTTTAACTTTAACTTTTGAATTTTAACTTTTTAACTTTAACTTTAAAACTTTTTAAACCTTTTAACTTTTTAACCTAACTTTTTTAACTTTAACTTTTAAACATTAACTTTTTTTAACTTTAACTATTTAACTTTAACTTTTCATCTGTAACTTATTAACTTTAACTTCTAAGCTATAACTTTTTAAGTTTTTAACTTTTAACTTTAAAAACTTTAACTTTTAAACTTAAAATTTTAGCTATTACTTTTTAACTTTAACTTTTAAACTTCAACTTTTTTGATTTTGCTTTTTAACTTTAACTTATTAGCTTTAACTTTAATCTTTTAAACTTTTTAACTTTATAATTTTAACTTTTAAACTTTTTTTTAGCTTTAACTTTATAACTTTAACTTTTTAATTTTAACTTTTTATTCTAATTTTTGATCATTAGCATTTTAGCTTTAACTGTTTAACTCTCACTATTTATCTTGAAATTTAATTTTTTAACTTTAACATTTTAATTTTACCTTTTCAACTTTCTTTAACTTTTCGACTTAAACTTTAACTTTTCAGCTTTAAATTTTAACTTTAACTTTATAACTTTAACTTTAACATTTTAACTTTAATTTTTTAACTTTAACTTTTGAATTTTAACTTTTCCACCTTAACTTTTAAACTTTTCAACCCTTTGAACATTTTAATTTAACTTTTGCAACTTTAACTATTTATGTTTAACATTTCAACTTAAACTTATTAATTTTAACTTTTAAACTTTAATTTTAAATGTTTATACGTTTAAACTAGAACACTTTTAAACATTTTAACTTTAACTTTTAACCTTAACTTTTAAACTTTATAAACCTTTTAACATTATAACTTAACTTTTTTAATTTATTTCATTTTAATACGTTCCGAAGATTGTAAGAGAATTTAATCCAGTTTCGAACTGATGAGCTTATGATTATGAAAAAATCAATCTTCTCATCAGGCCGTGGCGACTGGACTGATAATACCACAATTTACGTTCTATATATACAGAATTTACTGTGCGTTATGGTACTAGCGAATCATACTAATACAGATAAATTCTCTTACAATTTTTTCCCCAACATTCACAAAAATTAAAAAAAAAAAAGTTAAACTTAACTTTATTAACATTCACTTTTCAACTTTAACATTTTACAGCTTTAATTTTCTAACTTTAACTTTTAATCTTTAACTTTAACTTTTAATTTTTCACTTTTACCTTTTTAACTTTAACTTTTGCATTTTAACTTTTACAACTTTAACTTTTAAACTTTTTAAACCTTTTAACTTTAACTTTTTAACATTAACTTTTTTTAACTTTAACTATTTAACATTAACTTTTCAACTTAACTTATTAGCTTTAACTTTTATACTTAACCTTTTGAACTTTTTAATTTTTTAACTTTGCCTGTTTAACATTAACTTTTTAACTCTAACTTTTGAACTTTAGCTTTTTAATTTTAACTTTACAAATTTAACTTTAAATATATAACTTTAACGTTTTAACTTTACCTTTTTAACTTTAACTTGTTAACTCTACCTTTTGAATTTCAACATTTTAACTTTAACTATACAAGTTTAACTTCAAATGAGAAACTTAGATTTTACCACTCAATGTTTGCCAAAAATGATTTACATAAGTAACCATTTACGCCATCACTCACTTTACTCCCTCACTTTATTTGTGTAAAAAGGTTTGCGTCATATACAATTTCACCCCTGAATGTAAGCTAACAATCAAATTTTTGATATTGGACCTTCACATTTGACTATTACTTTTGACTTTGATTTTTGACCTTTGACCTCTGACCTTCGACTTTTGATCTTTGATTACGTAGATGACTATGATGATGATTTGCAATTAAAAACACAACATTTTTAAACAAAAATATTCTGTCCATCTGAGCCTAGAAAATTTGCCAATTGGCCACATACATAATGAAGTAACTTAAAGCTAGCCCAATATCAAAAAATAGCTTCTTTATTTTTTCGGGTCTTCAGGTGCTTACCATTTCGATTGTTACCATATCATCCAAGGAAGATGTTTTTTGATGCTGGAATAGCTTCTAGTTACTTCATTAAGTATTGGCAAAATCTATAGGAGCAAAACCGAAGATTTTTTTACTAATCTAATTTTGATTGGGAACGATATGACATCTAGCGAATTTATAGGTCTGTGACGATCCGCAAAAATTAGGGAGGTGTTCTCGACGCTGAGGTAGCTTCTGTTTGTGACATTTTATGCATTGCTAGGCTTACTTTTACCGCCAAATCGGTGACGTACGGCTATAGACCCGTTTTTGTATAAGCCACCTGCACAGGGAGTCATAGATGTGTTCATCTTCTTCATTGATCGTAATCAGATGATGAAAAATCCCTTTTGCATCCCGCCCCTATAACAACCAGCAGCTTTAACCATCGCGCCGCTTGCTCGGTTGGCCGATCGTTTTAGTAGCTAAATACCGCGCAATTACTGATTCATGATTTTTAAATATGGTCGGATTTCGATGGTAATTGTTACTAGATAAAATTCACACCAATTTCAGAAACCAATTAAATTACAACTGTACACAATTTATTTATAATTTAATTAAATTATTTTCCTTAAAGCACGACATATTAACAAAACAACCTACTTACAGTAAAGTTCTAAACCTTTTTCTACCTTCTTGCTAACATAACACTATAAATATTCGTTAATACGCATTGTTTGATATTATGTACAAAATTTACATAATACAATCA
Source organism: Tipula vernalis (assembly GCA_958295665.1). NCBI lineage: Eukaryota > Metazoa > Arthropoda > Insecta > Diptera > Tipulidae > Tipula > Tipula vernalis. The sequence continues at coordinate 12,381,671 of OY282559.1, read as the reverse complement.
TTATTTCGATGCCCTCACATAAAAGCTTATAACAATCTCAATAAATATATGACAAAAAGCATTAAATATATAGTTTGTGGTTTATAATCTACCGGCTTACCCAGCTTCAAAATAACTATATGCAAACAGTAGAACAATAATTTCTCCCACACCATACGTTATTAAAAAATAAATAAATTTTCTTCCCACATTCTCAAGAAATTTAATATATAAATTCGTTTGTTCGTATGTAAGAAAATTTATTAAGATTCTAAAGCATTCTAAATAAATAAAAAAATAAAAAATTAAGAAAATCTAAACAACAACACACTATCCGAATGTAAATAAACTACATAGAAACTTTACATTTTTTTTATAAAATAAACCCTGTATTACGTATAATAAACTATTTTCTTTTTTAATCATAAAAATAATAATAATAAACAGTTAATTTGAAAGGGAACATTTTCTTTTATAATATATGGTATATATACACTGGCTGGCTGATTTTTGTGTTCTAACAAGAAAATAGTACAACAAAATTTATGTGATAAACCCTTAAAGCAAAAATCACATAAACATAATTTTCATTTCATAAATATATATTTACATAATCATAAAAAAACAAAAACAACAAAAAACACTAACAAAATGTTAAGATGAAAATTTTTAATGATTACAGGAAAAATTAAAAAGGTAACATCAAAATCTTACTATTTTACATTTTTTTTTTTTTTGGGAGGGTGATCGGGTGAGCGAAGGAAACGACAAAAATATACCTTTTCTTATATAACTTTTACTATTGTATATAGGTAAGGTAACCCATTATCGTTTCCTTTCTTTGGTTTATCGTACATACATAATTTTTTTTTTAGGTTAGGTTAAGGATAATTAAAATTTAATTTTAGGAACATTCTCATATCTCTAAAATAGAATTACGGAACACACACTTTAACCATAAAACTATGTATATACGACTTCTGAGTTTTCTGTTATTTTTTTGGTATTTTTACAGTGTATTGTGTATGTGTGTAAGTACCTAGTAAAATGAGGCTTATAAGTTTAACTATAGGTAAAATTGGAAACCGCATCTAATGTGCGGAGTACGGTATACTATAACTTATATATAGAATAAAATTGATTAGTATATCGATCAATAATATTTTCGTAATGCTATTAATATTTATTTTTATATTTATTATAAACTAAAAAGCAAATACAAATTTTATGAGTTTCATTGAAAAATGCTCAAAGGCATATATTTTACATACGATACGAGTGAGTAGGTTGGAAATTTTTATAAAATACGCATATTTATTTTACGGTTTCAAGTATTAATATTATTTTTAAAATGTTTATGGATCGATGTACGCTACCTATAATAAAAACAAAAATCCCATTAATTAAAAATTTCGATTAATTAGCTAAAAATAGAGAGTTTCTCCCTGTTTACCTTACCCAATTACAATTTTAACGGATTGGTTGGTTTTGTGTAGGGAAAAAAAGTAGCCATCCAAGTTAATTTAAGTTTAAAAATTCATTTACGATCTTTCGTTTAAGAGTAAACTGCGATAAACCGCTTAAAACGTAGTTTGAGTGAAAGTTTTGTCAAAATATTGCAATGTGTCTGTTAAATATGCTTAAAACCATTTAGATTCAACATAATAACAAAAGAGTAAACTATTTCCAAAGAATTTAGAGAAAATCGGTTATTACGTATTTTATCTTTTATTACGAATTTTCAAATTTGTATTTCTCTTTTAATATTATAATTTAGTGACAAAACGGATTATAATATAATATATCATTTTTTAGTTTTTTATATTGTTTTTAGTTCCCTATTACTAGATTTCCCATCAAAGGACTTTACATAAATCCATTGGAAAAGTAACATTACATTGAAAATAAAATTGTTTAGCTTTAATGGAATGACAAATGGGTAAACGATTTCAAAACAATTTACAAAATATGATTAAGTTTTGTGAAAAGGACGAATCATAACATAGCAGGTTCCTATTAATTTTATTAGTTTTTTCTGTGGTTTTTGATTAAGATCCACTGAATCGTAATTAAATAGCGACAGTTTCCTTTTTTTTCTCGCACTAATGCACACATTTTGAATTTATTTTTTGCTTAGTAACTCTTTACCGTATTTAACTTTAAAAATCGTATTTTAATCAAACCTATTAAAACGTAGTTTGAGTGAAAAATTACCAAAATTTTACCATGTGTCAGTTAAATATCCTAATAAACAAAGGAGAAACCATTTCCAAACAATTTAGAAAATATTGGTTAACACACATTTTTATTGTTTATTACGTATTTTTTTGTATGTTACATCTTTACATTTTATTTTCAAAACGAAGTATAACATAAATAACTATTTTAATTATTTTAGTTTGTTCTGTTAGGCAACAAGTATCCATGGATGGTCCATGTCTAATTAAGCAGCAATATGTTTTCCCTATTTTCATGCTACTATTTTTAGCAAGTTTATTGTCTTCTTTCAGTTAGTTCATAGACACTTAAATAGTCTATAATAATAAAGTTAATAGTGAAATTTGTTGTCTAGCCAGACAACAAATTTCACTATTAACATCATCCATTATGACCATCGAAGGGACATTGAAAGATTTTGGAAGCTCGACACAATTGCTTAGGGCCCAAATTGATTCCTGCGTAGGGTCACCCATGCGATAAACATTTTATCGAGCAAATCAGACCAGATGAAATTCGTAGATTTATGGTGTGCCATTTACTCATAAATTTACAGTCCTGGGCGACTCCTTGATAATAGCCATGCAACGTTTCTACATCGATCGTTGTATTATGGTTCGAGAACCAGATGATGAAATCCCAGCATCTAACTATTATCTTCCTCATTACTGCATAATCAAGCCAGACACAGTTTAACGACAAAGTTGCGAGTGGTTTTTGAGAGCCTAGCAAAAACAATCAGAGGATTTTCACTTTTAGGTCACACAAATATGTATTCAGCGCAGACGTTTCGAAGATGTACCGCCAGATAAAGAACACATATGAACTTCTAAAGAGTTACCGCCTAAAAACTATAATGTACGGTACATCTTCAGCCCCATTTCATGCCACTCCTTGTGTGGCCTCATGCCTCGGTACATCTTCAGCCCCATTTCATGCCTCACATAGTATGCAATTGACAATAAAGAGAAGTTCCTGCAGCTAGCGATACAATTCGACATGGCCTGTATGTCGATGACATGTTAACTGGGGCCATTTTTATAACTACAGCCAACGAATTAAAGGAGTCAATAATTAAGATGCTTTCCACGTACGGGATGGAACTACGAAAATGGTGCGCCACTTCGCCAGATATATTGATGTTCCACCGGAGCATCATGAGCAATTGATGCAGTTTGATAACGACAACTACATAAAGACGTTGATGATTTTCTGGCAACTATAAAGGGATGTCTTACAATTTCGTGTACAACAAATCTCCAATCAAGGCAAAGTGACAAAACGGGTGGTCATCTCCGAAATTGCACGATTGTTTGATCCTCTCGGCTTAGTATCCCCTTTCGTGGTATTGGGCAAGGTATTTATGCAGAAGCTGTTGTATGTATGTTGGTTGGGGACGAAAGCCTTCTAATAATCTACCACACATATTTCCAGACATTTCGAGAAAATCCATTCCATGGTTCCTATTTGAAGATATTTTCCGAGTGCCCTAATAGAATTTCATGGTTTCGCTGATGCGAGGTAAACGGCCTATGGACCGGCAATTTACGCCAGATGTGCACAACCGAACAGGCGGTTCCTTGTGCAAATTTAAGCTCTCAATCTAAATTAGCAACAATACACAAACCTACGATAACTTGCTTTAAACTAGCGATAACCCAACTTCTGAGATTGTTAATTTTTCTGTCAGTGATATCATTTACTTGACGGACTCTACAACAATTGTCCTCCATTGGCTGAAATCATCACCCTTACATTTGAAAATACTTGTAGCTAATAGAGATGCACAAATACAAGAACTGACGAATCCTCAACAATAATATCATATTTATTGGACATAAAACCACGTGTGTTGGGCCGCCAATGTTGCATTCTTCAAAGTACTTATGGCTAACTTCGGCGACTCCTATTTCTGACAATAAACACTGTGAATACAAAAGGGCTACGGCATTGATAAGTGAATCTGCAAAACAAGGCCATTTTCTATCAAAAATGGTATATATCAATAGCGAATAACGGGGCCTTTGAACCGCCAAGACTTCACAGAAGGTTTGCAACGTATTATTCATCTCGTTCAAGCGGAATATTTTGTCGGGAACGACTTTGTCATGGATTCAAACCAATTGAGAAGGCTTTCACTATTTCTTGATGCGAATGGACTGATTCGAATCGGTGGTAGGTTGCATTTTTCCTCACTGCTATACTTTATGAAACATCCTATCCTACATCCTTTCTCCCATCCATTTGCCAAAACTCTGCTTACGAATTTTTACAAAAAGTATCTTTATGTTGGCCGTCAAGCATTATTGACAACGATTCGTGAATAGTTTTGGCCAATCCTTAGTCAAAAATTAGCAGCCCAAGTATTTTGAGATTACATCCGATGTCGCCGTGTCAACCCTACTCCATTTGTACAGTAGATCAGAAATTTAATGAAGGAGCGAGTTTAAGCAGCGGCACCATTTCATTGTGTTGGAATTGATTTTTGTGGTTCATTTTACGTGACGCAAAGAATTCATGTTCGAGCACCAATTAAAACGTATCTCTGTTTCCTCTGTGTTGCGGCAACCAAGGCCGTCCTCATGAAGCCCGCTGCAGATCTTTCTTTCGGCTGCCTTCCTGGGTGCATTTGTACGTTTTTGTGCCACAATAGGAGTGTATGTAGGAAGGTGTTTTCTTATTTAGTTAAAGCTTCGTGGGGCCAATTCTGAATCAAAACAATTGTACCAATTTCCCCGACACTTCAACTTGCCGGGCATAAAGAATATGTGTCAAATATTGCCAGAGATTTGAGCTCAGGTTTAGATAGTACAAAAAGAGTCGCTGAATAAATTCTCCATGCAGCACACCACAAATGTAACTCCTGTCGTTAGAAACGAATTTGCATAGAATTTTAATCTTAAATCGCAGTTTTCAGTTAAACCGCTGAATGGTCTTTGACATTCCTTGCCAGAGACTTGGACTCAGGATCCAATATTACACGGAATAACTGGTAAAATTGGCCGTCCATCAATCTCGAAAGATATCCCCTATCTCCAGGAATAAGTTTGATATAAAACATTTTTAAAATACGAATTTCGAGTATGAATGAACATGCCAGACCTTAGGACTTAAAAGCTGAATTAATTCCTTGACCAGCGTCACTAAATAGTATTCCTTGTTTCCAGAAATAATTATTAGTCGAACAATTATTTTCGAGATTGTACTAAAATTACATTTTTAGTACTAAGTATTTCAGTAGGGATCTTCATTTTTCTGAATGAAAAAAAAATGTTGGCTTCTTCGTGAGCAGTGGAGTACTACTCGGCCAGTTCACGAGTCCTCGACCGGAACAAGTAGTAGTCGGAAGGAGCAACGTCTGGTGAATACGACGGGTGGGGTAGGGCATCCCATTGAAGCATCTCCAAAGTTTCCTCGACGACTTTTGCAACATATGGCCGAGCGTTGTCGTGCTGAAAAATCACTTTGTCATGTTTTTTAGCATATTGTGGGGGTTTGAACTGTATGCTCGGCTTAATTGCATAAATTATTGTTGATAACGTTTTCATAGTAGATCACTCCGAAATGATCCCACCAGATTCATAGCATTAGCTTCTTGCCAAGAATATTCGGTTCGGCCGTTGAAGTTGATGCATGACTGGGCTTACCCCACGATTTTCTAGGCTTTGAGTTATTGTAGTGGATCCACTTTTCGTCCCCCGTCACCATTCGATGCAAAAATACCTTTCAGATTTTGTCTTTGGAGCAGTTGTTCGCCCGTGCAAAACGGCGTTCGAAGTCTCTTGACTTCCGTTCATACGGAACCCAATGTCCTTGGTTTTGCATATCCAAGGCCTTGAGACTGATTTGAATCGCTACCCCCAAAGTTTCAGCGAGCTCCTCTTTAGTTTGACATGAATCTTGGTCCAATAAGGCCTCCAACTCAGCGCCTTCAAACTTGACTGGCCTCTCTTCGCGTTCTTTGTGACTTGTGTCAAAATCGCGGAGTTTTTATTGATGGAGAATGTCCCCCATATGCTTCACACGGCAATCGATTCCATCAGCTGCATTTTTCTTCAAATTAAAATAAAAAACCAGCACTTCCCGCAAATTGTGGGTTTGTTGGCACAAAGGTCGACATACTGATTTTTAGAGGGAAATGATGACGCTTTAACATGAATATAATTACAAGATGCTCCGATGCAATTTAATACTGGTTACGCCATCTTTTGTATGTCTCTAAAAACTTATTTATGCACCAAATATTTTAGTTCCACATAATATTTGAACTCTTTTTCGAATGATCGTGTTTCGGTAACATTGAAATTGATATCTATGGTATGTGCCCTCTTGTAGAATTTATGTTCGTCCGTTTTTTCAGTGTAACTCTGAAATATTAGCCGCATTACTTGACGTTTGATCTGATCCAGATTAGATCAACCAACAGCAAAATTCAATTTTCTGTCTCGTTTCGGTTTGAATCTTCCTCTTCATACTCGTACTGTAATGAACATATTCTTTATCGCTTTATAAAATATTGTTCAACTATTTTTAGATCATCCAAATGAATGTTGGATCAAATGTTGTGGTTGCTTCACATGTAAATTTTGATCTGATCCGGATCATTATGCATCAAAAAATGCAGCTATTGTTCCAAGTTACACATAGTATAAACCGACTTCAAATAAAATTATTAAGCTACGACATAATTTTATATAGTAGGTGAAACAATTATAGCCAGCCTTTAATGATAAATTTAAATTATTATCATTTGTAACTTTAATTTTCAAGAGCGGCAAAAATCTAAAAACAGGGCAAGAGTTGACACTACTTACATTCTTTGGTGGGCATGAGGCTTATAAAAATTTTGTTTAATCATTTGTTCTAATTATCTGTTCCACTTAGATGGCTTGTGGTTAAGCCCCAATTTCAAGGATCAAGAATTACGCGTCAAACCAATAATTTATTACTATTTTACAATACAATCAGCCCCCATTTGTACATTTGGATTTAATGAAAATCCGAAATTCATGTTAATTACTTATCCATAATAATAAAATTAATTAACCAAAAAATAATCAAAATAAATGAACAGATAGCATTAGCATTAATAATTATAATTCAACCACGGCATAAATTTTATTTTATTTTTTATTTCAAAACCCAATCCATCCAGAACTAACAAAATAAAACCCTAATATACAGCACATTTATCAAACGCACCCAAAACACCAGTGTTTGCAAACTATTGACCGATGTTGGGTTTTTTTTTTGTAATATTCTGGAATTTCTAGCATTTTTGTGTTTGCGTTTAATTAATTAGCGAGAAAATCTAAATAATTATTTATTCAGGCAGAATTGGTTAATATTTAAATTGTAGTTTTTGTGCCTGCGCACACTTTTTGTATATACAACATCAAAACAATAAATCAAATATGTGTAGTTTGCATATGCTACCGATTACATAACATAAAATATGATTATTAGATTGAAACACCTCCCATCGCACATAAAATAATTTTTCATTTCCTTATAGGTACGCGACGACCACTATGTGTACTACAAAGTTCCGTTATCCAAATTTCCGTTTTCATTCCAGGCAGCTGCTGGAAATCCATATAAGTAATTAATTTTTCATTCGCACGTTACAATGCAAAATCCGCGTTCATCGTATCTTTTATATGAGCATAGCACCCAACTAAACCGCAAACAAAAATCCAAATCTCCGTTCTGTATATTTGTGTATGCCTGTGCACACAATTAACACCCCAAACTAACCGACATGGACATCATTAACTCAATATACAAAAACACCCAAAAAGCACACAGGAAAAACGAAAACAGAAAATTAACTGTTAGATGATAATAGAAGACAATTTTTGTGTTGCGTTCTTCCAAAAAAAAAAAAAAAAAAAAAGATTTTTAACACGAATTTAACCCATTGGCTAATGACGTGGATTACAAAATTGGATTCAACTACGAGATGAGCGAACGAAAGTTAATTAGACGCTACAATATTATTATTATGACGACGACGACAATGATTATGATAATACACTTTTAACATAAAAATTGTCAGGTAAAGCTGGTCATCCTATCCGGATGGCGACGAACGACAAGAAGGTCAAAATTTTTTTTTTGTTATTTAATAAATTTGTGCAAATAGTAATTAAAATTAAATTAATTAAATACAAAATCACAGTACAAAATATCCTTAGTATCGTTTGTTGGTTTTACATTGTACTTTTTTCTTTAATTAAAATAAATTAATAGCTGTAATTAAAATATAAAAAATAAATTAATTTTTTTTTTGTTTACGTTGTTTATGTACATATACTTGCACGCGAATTGTTGTTTTTGCCGGTTTAATATTGTTGTACGGGCTTAATTGGTAATGAATTATAAAATTTAAAGTGCAATAATATTTTAATTAAATAAATATTATACCTGCTGGGTGTACATGATGGATGTTTTATGATAATATGTCGTTTAGTGTCGTAAGTAACCCTAAATGTGCGCGTTAATTTATTTCTAATAGGGCCAGTCAAAATGTACAAAGGGGTAACAAGCTCGGTGGCCGCTTTCAGACTATTTTTACTTTATTTTTTTTCTTCGGGTGGGGGGGGGGCCGACATTACGAAAAAAAAAGTTTGCAATTAGGGCTTTAACCCCTAAAAATGCAACGTGCCCTTATCGCTAATTCGTAATGGTAGTGGACTGTATATGATGAAAAATACGTCAAATCACAAATTTGGTATATGGGACCGGAAGTCGTGTTTAAATTTTTTATTGTTTGTGCTTTCAATTGGAAGTACTAGCAGGAAGTACCTGCTGGGTATACATGATGGATATTTTATGATAATATGTCGTTTAGTGTCGTAATTAACCCTAAATGTGCGCGTTAATTTATTTCTAATAGGGCCAGTCAAAATGTACAAAGGGGTAACAAGCTCGGTGGCCGCTCCCAGACTATTTTTACTTTATTTTTTTTCTTCGGGTGGGGGAGGGGGCCGACATTACGAAAAAAAAAATTTTGCAATTAGGGTTTTAACCTCTAAAAATGCAACCTGCCCTTATCGCTAATTTGTAATGGTAGTGGACTGTATAAGGTGGAAAATAATTCAAATTACAGATTTGGTATATGGGACCGGAAGTCGTGTTTAAATTTTTTATTGTTTGTGCTTTCAATTGGAAGTACTAGCAGGAAGTACCTGCTGGGTATACATGATGGATGTTTTATGATAATAAGTCGTTTAGTGTCGTAATTAACCCTAAATGTGCGCGTTAATTTATTTCTAATAGGGCCAGTCAAAATGTACAAAGGGGTAACAAGCTCGGTGGCCGCTTTCAAACTATTTTTACTTTATTTTTTTCTTCGGGTGGGGGAGGGGCCGATATTACGAAAAAATAAGTTTGCAATTAGGGCTTTAACCTCTAAAAATGCAACGTGCCCTTATCGCTAATTTGTAATGGTAGTGGACTGTATAAGGTGAAAAATACGTCAAATCACAAATTTGGTATATGGGACCGGAAGTCGTGTTTAAATTTTTTATTGTTTGTGCTTTCAATTGGAAGTACTAGCAGGAAGTACCTGCTGGGTATACATGATGGATGTTTTATGATAATATGTCGTTTAGTGTCGTAATTAACCCTAAATGTGCGCGTTAATTTATTTCTAATAGGGCCAGTCAAAATGTACAAAGGGGTAACAAGCTCGGTGGCCGCTTTCAGACTATTTTTACTTTATTTTTTTCTTCGGGTGGGGGGGGGGCCGACATTACGAAAAAAAAAGTTTTGCAATTAGGGCTTTAACCTCTAAAAATGCAACCTGCCCTTATCGCTAATTTGTAATGGTAGTGGACTGTATATGGTGAAAAATACGTCAAATCACAAATTTGGTATATGGGACCGGAAGTCGTGTTTAAATTTTTTATTGCTTGTGCTTTCAATTGGAAGTACTGGGTATACATGATGGATGTTTTATGATAATAAGTCGTTTAGTGTCGTAATTAACCCTAAATGTGCGTGTTAATTTATTTCTAATAAGGCCAGTCAAAATGTACAAAGGGGTAACAAGCTCGGTGGCCGCTTTCAGACTATTTTTACATTATTTTTTTTCTTCGGGTGGGGGGGGCGACATTACGAAAAAAAATTTTGCAATTAGGGCTTTAACCTCTAAAAATGCAACCTGCCCTTATCGCTAATTTGTAATGGTAGTGGACTGTATATGGTGAAAAATACGTCAAATCACAAATTTGGTATATGGGACCGGAAGTCGTGTTTAAATTTTTTATTGTTTGTGCTTTCAATTGGAAGTACTAGCAGGAAGTACCTGCTGGGTATACATGATGGATGTTTTATGATAATATGTCGTTTAGTGTCGTAATTAACCATAAATGTACGCGTTAATTTATTTCTAATAGGGCCAGTCAAAATGTACAAAGGGGTAACAAGCTCGGTGGCCGCTTTCAGACTATTTTTACTTTATTTTTTTCTTCGGGTGGGGGGGGGGCCGACATTACGAAAAAATAAGTTTGCAATTAGGGCTTTAACCCCTAAAAATGCAACGGGCCCTTATCGCTAATTTGTAATGGTAGTGGACTGTATAAGGTGAAAAATACGTCAAATCACAAATTTGGTATATGGGACCGGAAGTCGTGTTTAAATTTTTTATTGCTTGTGCTTTCAATTGGAAGTACTAGCAGGAAGTACCTGCTGGGTATACATGAAGGATGTTTTATGATAATAAGTCGTTTAGTGTCGTAATTAACCCTAAATGTGCGTGTTAATTTATTTCTAATAAGGCCAGTCAAAATGTACAAAGGGGTAACAAGCTCGGTGGCCGCTTTCAGACTATTTTTACTTTATTTTTTTTCTTCGGGTGGGGGGGGGGCGACATTACGAAAAAAAAATTTTGCAATTAGGGCTTTAACCTCTAAAAATGCAACCTGCCCTTATCGCTAATTTGTAATGGTAGTGGACTGTATATGGTGAAAAATACGTCAAATCACAAATTTGGTATATGGGACCGGAAGTCGTGTTTAAATTTTTTATTGTTTGTGCTTTCAATTGGAAGTACTAGCAGGAAGTACCTGCTGGGTATACATGATGGATGTTTTATGATAATATGTCGTATAGTGTCGTAATTAACCCTAAATGTGCGCGTTAATTTATTTCTAATAGGGCCAGTCAAAATGTACAAAAGGGTAAAAACCTCGGTGGCTGCTTCCAGACTATTTTTACTTTATTTTTTTTCTTCGGGTTGAAGGGGGGGCCGACATTACGAAAAAAAAAATTTTGCAATTAGGGCTTTAACCTCTAAAAATGCAACCTGCCCTTATCGCTAATTTGTAATGGTAGTGGACTGTATAAGGTGGAAAATAATTCAAATTACAGATTTGGTATATGGGACCGGAAGTCGTGTTTAAATTTTTTATTGTTTGTGCTTTCAATTGGAAGTACTAGCAGGAAGTACCTGCTGGGTATACATGATGGATGTTTTATGATAATAAGTCGTTTAGTGTCGTAATTAACCCTAAATGTGCGCGTTAATTTATTTCTAATAGGGCCAGTCAAAATGTACAAAGGGGTAACAAGCTCGGTGGCCGCTTTCAAACTATTTTTACTTTATTTTTTTCTTCGGGTGGGAGGGGGGCCGACATTACGAAAAAAAAAGTTTTGCAATTAGGGCTTTAACCTCTAAAAATGCAACCTGCCCTTATCGCTAATTTGTAATGGTAGTGGACTGTATATGGTGAAAAATACGTCAAATCACAAATTTGGTATATGGGACCGGAAGTCGTGTTTAAATTTTTTATTGCTTGTGCTTTCAATTGGAAGTACTAGCAGGAAGTACCTGCTGGGTATACATGATGGATGTTTTATGATAATAAGTCGTTTAGTGTCGTAATTAACCCTAAATGTGCGTGTTAATTTATTTCTAGTAAGGCCAGTCAAAATGTACAAAGGGGTAACAAGCTCGGTGGCCGCTTTCAGACTATTTTTACTTTATTTTTTTTCTTCGGGTGGGGGGGGCGACATTACGAAAAAAAAAATTTGCAATTAGGGCTTTAACCTCTAAAAATGCAACCTGCCCTTATCGCTAATTTGTAATGGTAGTGGACTGTATATGGTGAAAAATACGTCAAATCACAAATTTGGTATATGGGACCGGAAGTCGTGTTTAAATTTTTTATTGTTTGTGCTTTCAATTGGAAGTACTAGCAGGAAGTACCTGCTGGGTATACATGAAGGATGTTTTATGATAATATGTCGTATAGTGTCGTAATTAACCCTAAATGTGCGCGTTAATTTATTTCTAATAGGGCCAGTCAAAATGTACAAAAGGGTAAAAAGCTCGGTGGCTGCTTCCAGACTATTTTTACTTTATTTTTTTTCTTCGGGTTGAAGGGGGGGCCGACATTACGAAAAAAAAAATTTTGCAATTAGGGCTTTAACCTCTAAAAATGCAACCTGCCCTTATCGCTAATTTGTAATGGTAGTGGACTGTATATGGTGAAAAATACGTCAAATCACAAATTTGTTATATGGGACCGGAAGTCGTGTTTAAATTTTTTATTGTTTGTGCTTTCAATTGGAAGTACTAGCAGGAAGTACCTGCTGGGTATACATGATGGATGTTTTATGATAATAAGTCGTTTAGTGTCGTAATTAACCCTAAATGTGCGCGTTAATTTATTTCTAATAGGGCCAGTCAAAATGTACAAAGGGGTAACAAGCTCGGTGGCCGCTTTCAAACTATTTTTACTTTATTTTTTTCTTCGGGTGGGGGAGGGGCCGACATTACGAAAAAATAAGTTTGCAATTAGGGCTTTAACCTCTAAAAATGCAACGTGCCCTTATCGCTAATTTGTAATGGTAGTGGACTGTATAAGGTGAAAAATACGTCAAATCACAAATTTGGTATATGGGACCGGAAGTCGTGTTTAAATTTTTTATTGTTTGTGCTTTCAATTGGAAGTACTAGCAGGAAGTACCTGCTGGGTATACATGATGGATGTTTTATGATAATATGTCGTATAGTGTCGTAATTAACCCTAAATGTGCGCGTTAATTTATTTCTAATAGGGCCAGTCAAAATGTACAAAAGGGTAAAAAGCTCGGTGGCTGCTTCCAGACAATTTTTACTTTATTTTTTTTCTTTGGGTTGAAGGGGGGGCCGACATTACGAAAAAAAAAATTTTGCAATTAGGGCTTTAACCTCTAAAAATGCAACCTGCCCTTATCGCTAATTTGTAATGGTAGTGGACTGTATAATGTGGAAAATAATTCAAATTACAAATTTGGTATATGGGACCGAAGTCGTGTTAAATTTTTTTATTGTTTGTGCTTTCAATTGGAAGTACTGGCAGGAAGTACCTGCTGGGTATACATGATGGATGTTTTATGATAATAAGTCGTTTAGTGTCGTAATTAACCCTAAATGTGCGCGTTAATTTATTTCTAATAGGGCCAGTCAAAATGTACAAAGGGGTAACAAGCTCGGTGGCCGCTTTCAGAGTATTTTTACTTTATTTTTTTTCTTCGGGTGGGGGGGGGGGCCGACATTACGAAAAAAAATGTTTGCAATTAGGGCTTTAACCTCTAAAAATGCAACCTGCCCTTATCGCTAATTTGTAATGGTAGTGGACTGTATATGGTGAAAAATACGTCAAATCACAAATTTGGTATATGGGACCGGAAGTCGTGTTTAAATTTTTTATTGTTTGTGCTTTCAATTGGAAGTACTAGCAGGAAGTACCTGCTGGGTATACATGATGGATGTTTTATGATAATAAGTCGTTTAGTGTCGTAATTAACCCTAAATGTGCGCGTTAATTTATTTCTAATAGGGCCAGTCAAAATGTACAAAGGGGTAACAAGCTCGGTGGCCGCTTTCAAACTATTTTTACTTTATTTTTTTCTTCGGGTGGGGGAGGGGCCGACATTACGAAAAAATAAGTTTGCAATTAGGGCTTTAACCTCTAAAAATGCAACGTGCCCTTATCGCTAATTTGTAATGGTAGTGGACTGTATAAGGTGAAAAATACGTCAAATCACAAATTTGGTATATGGGACCGGAAGTCGTGTTTAAATTTTTTATTGTTTGTGCTTTCAATTGGAAGTAAGAGCAGGAAGTACCTGCTGGGTATACATGATGGATGTTTTATGATAATATGTCGTTTAGTGTCGTAGTTAACCCTAAATGTGCGCGTTAATTTATTTCTAATAGGGCCAGTCAAAATGTACAAAGGGGTAAAAAGCTCGGTGGCCGCTTCCAGACTATTTTTACTTTATTTTTTTTCTTTGGGGGGGCCGACATTACGAAAAAATAAGTTTGCAATTAGGGCTTTAACCCCTAAAAATGCACCGTGCCCTTATCGCTAATTTGTAATGGTAGTGGACTGTATAAGGTGAAAAATACGTCAAATCACAAATTTGGTATATGGGACCGGAAGTCGTGTTTAAATTTTTTATTGTTTGTGCTTTCAATTGGAAGTACTAGCAGGAAGTACCTGCTGGGTATACATGATGGATGTTTTATGATAATATGTCGTTTAGTGTCGTAATTAACCCTAAATGTGCGCGTTAATTTATTTCTAATAGGGCCAGTCAAAATGTACAAAGGGGTAACAAGCTCGGTGGCCGCTTCCAGACTATTTTTACTTTATTTTTTTTCTTTGGGGGGGCCGACATTACGAAAAAATAAGTTTGCAATTAGGGCTTTAACCCCTAAAAATGCACCGTGCCCTTATCGCTAATTTGTAATGGTAGTGGACTGTATAAGGTGAAAAATACGTCAAATCACAAATTTGGTATATGGGACCGGAAGTCGTGTTTAAATTTTTTATTGTTTGTGCTTTCAATTGGAAGTAAGAGCAGGAAGTACCTGCTGGGTATACATGATGGATGTTTTATGATAATATGTCGTTTAGTGTCGTAGTTAACCCTAAATGTGCGCGTTAATTTATTTCTAATAGGGCCAGTCAAAATGTACAAAGGGGTAAAAAGCTCGGTGGCCGCTTCCAGACTATTTTTACTTTATTTTTTTTCTTTGGGGGGGCCGACATTACGAAAAAATAAGTTTGCAATTAGGGCTTTAACCCCTAAAAATGCACCGTGCCCTTATCGCTAATTTGTAATGGTAGTGGACTGTATAAGGTGAAAAATACGTCAAATCACAAATTTGGTATATGGGACCGGAAGTCGTGTTTAAATTTTTTATTGTTTGTGCTTTCAATTGGAAGTACTAGCAGGAAGTACCTGCTGGGTATACATGATGGATGTTTTATGATAATATGTCGTTTAGTGTCGTAGTTAACCCTAAATGTGCGCGTTAATTTATTTCTAATAGGGCCAGTCCAAATGTACAAAGGGGTAACAAGCTCGGTGGCCGCATAAGTTTGCAATTAGGGCTTTAACCCCTAAAAATGCAACGTGCCCTTATCGCTAATTTGTAATGGTAGTGGACTGTATATGATGAAAAATACGTCAAATCACAAATTTGGTATAAGGAACCGGAAGTCGTGTTTAAATTTTTATTGTTTGTGCTTTCAATTGGAAGTACTAGCAGGAAGTACCTGCTGGGTATACATGATGGATGTTTTATGATATTAAGTCGTTTAGTGTCGTAATTAACCCTAAATGTGCGCGTTAATTTATTTCTAATAGGGCCAGTATAAATGTACAAAGGGGTAACAAGCTCGGTGGCCGCTTCCAGACTATTTTTACTTTATTTTTTTCTTCAGGTGGGGGGGGGGGCCGACATTACGAAAAAATAAGTTTGCAATTAGGGCTTAAACCCCTAAAAATGCAACCTGCCCTTATCGCTAATTTGTAATGGTAGTGGACTGTATATGGTGAAAAATACGTCAAATCACAAATTTGGTATATGGGACCGAAAGTCGTGTTTAAATTTTTTATTGTTTGTGCTTTCAATTGGAAAAACTAGCAGGAAGTACCTGCTGGGTATACATGATGGATGTTTTATGATAATATGTCGTTTAGTGTCGTAATTAACCCTAAATGTGCGCGTTAATTTATTTCTAATAGGGCCAGTCAAAATGTACAAAGGGGTAACAAGCTCGGTGGCCGCATAAGTTTGCAATTAGGGCTTTAACCCCTAAAAATGCAACGTGCCCTTATCGCTAATTTGTAATGGTAGTGGACTGTATATGATGAAAAATACGTCAAATCACAAATTTGGTATAAGGAACCGGAAGTCGTGTTTAAATTTTTATTGTTTGTGCTTTCAATTGGAAGTACTAGCAGGAAGTACCTGCTGGGTATACATGATGGATGTTTTATGATAATAAGTCGTTTGTGTCGTAATTAACCCTAAATGTGCGCGTTAATTTATTTCTAATAGGGCCAGTCAAAATGTACAAAGGGGTAACAAGCTCGGTGGCCGCTTCCAGGCTATTTTTACTTTATTTTTTTCTTCAGGTGGGGGAGGGCCGACATTACGAAAAAATAAGTTTGCAATTATGGCTTTAACCCCTAAAAATGCACCGTGCCCTTATCGCTAATTTGTAATGGTAGTGGACTGTATAAGGTGAAAAATACGTCAAATCACAAATTTGGTATATGGGACCGGAAGTCGTGTTTAAATTTTTTATTGTTTGTGCTTTCAATTGGAAGTAAGAGCAGGAAGTACCTGCTGGGTATACATGATGGATGTTTTATGATATTATGTCGTTTAGTGTCGTAGTTAACCCTAAATGTGCGCGTTAATTTATTTCTAATAGGGCCAGTCAAAATGTACAAAGGGGTAACAAGCTCGGTGGCCGCATAAGTTTGCAATTAGGGCTTTAACCCCTAAAAATGCAACGTGCCCTTATCGCTAATTTGTAATGGTAGTGGACTGTATATGATGAAAAATACGTCAAATCACAAATTTGGTATAAGGAACCGGAAGTCGTGTTTAAATTTTTATTGTTTGTGCTTTCAATTGGAAGTACTAGCAGGAAGTACCTGCTGGGTATACATGATGGATGTTTTATGATAATAAGTCGTTTAGTGTCGTAATTAACCCTAAATGTGCGCGTTAATTTATTTCTAATAGGGCCAGTCAAAATGTACAAAGGGGTAACAAGCTCGGTGGCCGCTTCCAGGCTAATTTTACTTTATTTTTTTCTTCAGGTGGGGGAGGGCCGACATTACGAAGAAATAAGTTTGCAATTAGGGCTTTAACCCCTAAAAATGCAACCTGCCCTTATCGCTAATTTGTAATGGTAGTGGACTGTATAAGGTGAAAAATACGTCAAATCACAAATTTGGTATATGGGACCGGAAGTCGTGTTTAAATTTTTTATTGTTTGTGCTTTCAATTGGAAGTACTAATAAAAAAAACATTTTGTAGAAAATGATTTTTTTTTTTGTTG
The DNA here is from genome assembly GCA_958295665.1 of Tipula vernalis. Taxonomy (NCBI): domain Eukaryota; kingdom Metazoa; phylum Arthropoda; class Insecta; order Diptera; family Tipulidae; genus Tipula; species Tipula vernalis. The sequence goes on along the minus strand of OY282559.1, from coordinate 12,364,113 downwards.
TTGTTGTCGTTTAAAATACAGGATGTCAAATTTTGAGAAAAATGATAAACATGATGTTTTGTTTAAGGCTATAAAAGGAAAAATAAATATCCGATATTTATGATATAGGGCTCGTTTTAATGGTAAGTTAATATGGATTAATAAATACTTAAAACTTGCGCTAGTAAAATTTTTCGTTTTCGTGCAAAATACGTTTAAGTATGACGATTTACCCGTTTTTGGAATAAAAAATCAAATTGTAATATGTTATTTTCAATTTTTAACTAATTTACGCTCGACCTGATGATGTAATTGTTTTAAATTATTTCGTCGATCTTTAGTATATTCTTACTTCTAAATTTGTAACAGTCCGTTCATAAACTACGTCAAGTTATTTTGGGCCATTCTTAATTTCGTCTCTCTCACTCCTTCATCACAAGTCGTCACAAAACTGAATATGTGAGCAACGATCGATGTAATCATTTAAGAAAATGAAATAAGTGATATATTAAAGAAATACGCCTCTAATGATATACCTGCAAATTATTGTATTATTATCATATGTAATATCCCATAACAGTAACTTCTTATAATTACATGACGTCATATTTTATGAAATTCTCCCTGCCCCAGCCTAAACGTGACGACAATCAATACTCCTTCCCCAAACAAAGGCGTAATGTAGTTTAGGGATAGCCCATAAAGCTATCAGAAAAAAAAAATTTGGTATGAGTCATTTATTTTGTTAGTTCCAGCTCTGAAAATGCATCCCAAAATATTACGTTCAGGTACATAAACCGTAACGTAATCTTTTGGAACAAAATGACGCATATTTAAAAATTTAATTATAAAAGAAGGGGTAGGTAGGCCTGTAAAACAACATAAAATATAACCAATGGTTTTTGTTAAATTTTTTTGGTATAAATTAGAGTTTAAATTAATATTTCAGTTAGTTTGTAACTGAATGTAACTGAAAATTGATCGATTTGTAGATCATGTTATTACCGGGTGACTAATAACGTCAAAAAGTTCAAAACGAGGTATCACCGGTTAGTAATTCATTAAATTCACACTGTTACTCCGGAGACATCATCAATAGTAAATGACGTGAATATTTCGAGTGAAAGTGAGGAATGCCAAATAAAAAGTGCTCTCGTTCGTGAAAAACTTAATAATATATTACCAGACAATGGCATGTCCCCTATATATCCAAGTAAGTTGGAATCCAGGTAATATCATGAGCAGAAAAATTATTAAATTTAACTACCACATTACCAACATCATCAACATCTTTGGTATCTGTTATAGAACCCCTTTTGAAACACTCAGAGGAAAATCATTTTAAGGCACGTCTTTATGATGAATTCATGGATCAACTAAAATTCAAATTCCGATATTTGGAGGAAAATTGTGATAAAATACAGCTGCTGTGTACCCTGCCGAAATCTCTAACTATACAACAAATCCAGGAAGAATTCAACATAACCCAATATATGGTACGGACAGCTAAAAATATTCAAAACAAGAATGGGTCACTAAGCTTTCCAGCACCCAAAGTTGGAAAACGGATCAGTAATGAACTCAGACATTCAGTGCTAGAAAATTATAACGATGATGATGTTAGTCGTATAATGCCTGGGAAAAACGATTGTTTAACTATTGATAAAGTTAAAGTTCAGAAACGTCTAATGATGTGCACATTAAAGGAGTGCTATGAGGGCTACAAGTTGAAATTTAAAGATGATGAATCAAAAAAAATTGGTTTTTCTAAATTTTCTTTGCTACGTCCTAAAAACTGTGTTCAACCAAAAAGCAGCGGAACGCATACAGTTTGCGTTTGTGTAAAACATCAAAATGTCAAATTAATTATTCATGGAACTAGGATGGAAACTGTCACCAATGGAAAAATTTCGCGATACAAGGACTACATTTCATTAATACTATGTCAAGATCCAAGATCAACGTGTTATCTTCTGCAATACGAGAACTGCGTGTAAAAGAAATTAAAGAACTTAACATTTTTATATTTTTTTATAATTCCGTATTAACTTACCTTTAAAACGAGCCCTATTTCATAAACATCGGATATTTATTTTTCCTTTTATAGCCATAAACTCATCATTTTTCTCAAAATTTGACACCCTGTATTTTAAACAACAACAACCAAATCACGTTCTACAAATTTTTTTTTTTTAATCAAGACTACAAATTCAAAACATAAAAATCATAAAATTAAAACATGACTTCTAAAAATTTGTAATTTGACGTATTTTTCACCCAGTCCAATAATTAAACAAATTAAATAAGATTTATTTTTAATGTGTGGTTTAAGCTCTCTCTAGCGCGGCATTTTATTTTGATATAAAAGCACCCTTTGGTGGTCGATAAAATAGAGCGCGAATATAAATAACTTTACGTATTTACAAGATAATTTAGAGTTGATTCATAAATATGAATTTGCCAATGGGCCACTTTACTAATGAATTTACAAATCCTTTTTTATTGTAGATGCATTAGTGAACTACCCGTGTAAGACGAAAATTATAATATCAGGAGTTTATTTAAGAGATTTTAGATGTCGTAATATATCATAAAATGTCATAAACGGAAGCAACCCCAGCATCAATAAGCACTCGCTTAATTTTGCGGATCGTCTGGGCTTACAATTTCGTTTGAAGTCATATCGTTCCCAGCCAAACTAAGTTTAGTATAAAATTCTGTAGCTCTGATACTTGAGATTTTGCCAATTGGCCGTAGTTAATTGAGTATCGAGAAACACTTCTCTGATTTTTTCGCATCGTCAGGGGCTTACAACTTCATGTTTCATGGTAGCCTTAAAATATTCTGGTAATCTGAAAAGATATTGTGAACCCAGCCTTGAATAATCTCTGACAGGTCGAAAAAGCTCATACAGTTGTTATGTTTTGGATGCGATTTTTATCATTAATGAGGGCAATAATCAAATATCTTCGATTTCTCAATCGAAACCTGTAATATCAAGAACGACCTTGACTCTTGATATCACAGTAACTACGAGCAAGGAACCATGAATATTTAGAATACAATTTAAATTTTTTATTGGATTTGTATAAGTTGTGGAGGATTCAAATAAATATTCGAACACACATTTTTAACCGCACCAAATAAAACAATACCAATAAAAATTTGTGTCAAAGCTTTTTCTCTTACTGAGCTGACACGACCATTCATAATACCAAAAGCAAGAAGTGAACATTTGAAACATTTTATCCAGTCTAAAACGCATCCACACAGTAACGTATGCAATTGAAAATTGTATAGAACAAAAAAATCGCTTTACATTTATCATATCAATGTATAATACGTGTAGCTTTAGGGTAACAAACCAACAAAAGGTAAGGGTTGGAAAATTTCTAAAACATTTTGAATGTGTGTGGGAAATTTTTTTTTTTGTTTTTGTTTACCCCTTATACATAGTCTATTGAATTTCACTACATGTCCATAATATATAATGCACGGTGAATGATACTTGAGTTGAATACTCTTTTTTCTAAAACAAGCAAAAGTATAGAATGGTTTCATAGATTTTTTTTATCTTTGCGGTCAGTGTGTATTCGAGTATAAGGTATGTATATAGCTAATATGTAGTTATTATGAGGACTTACTGAATAGAGTGTGTACACCTGAATAACACGTACAATATTACGATACGTAGAAAGAATAATACATTTTATGATTAGAAAATATAGATTTCGGTAGATGGGGTGTGAAAGATATGGTCGAATTGTCTGACGAAATTTTATTAGATCAGCGACCTTTCTAATGTAATGGGAATATCACGAGGAACGAGTGAAAGACATACTCTCGTATATGTTAAAAACTATTTATTTATGTGTAAAAATGGTTTGTGAATAATTTGACCAAATATCGGTTATTACGTAGTTTTCGTTATAACCGATATAAATTGTAATTTCCAATGTTATTTGATGGTGTTTTGGAAATTTTGTAAGTCTAAATTATGTTCAAAATATATTCGTTACAAAGCCCTTTTTAAGCAACATTTGGCCTAGGCAATAGTTGCTATGTATCACTCGTCTGATTGCTGCGAAAACCAAAGTTGCTCCCAAAAAATAACTTTCTATACCGAGATTAGAACAATGTGGAGCGTTTCTATTGATCAAACTCATCAAATCTGTTATCATATCAATGGACATAACGGACGTTGAAATATTCGCATGGACCGATTCGACTACTATGTTGCAATGGATAAGGAGGTTACCACAAAAAGGAGAACGTTTATAGGCAATGACAGATTTATGGCAATGAAATCCTAGGACCTTAAAGACCTCGACATTTGGTTGAATGGTCCAGAATTTTTGAAATCAAATGCTGATACCTGGCGAAATGTAACAGTCACATACCAAAAATACTGTGTGAAGTAGTCGTATTACTCAATTACTCCTAGCGAATTGAAACTGGCTTGAATTAAATTGTATAAGTAAGCTGAAAATCATCCATTTCGGGAGGAGATTTAACGTATCGTTTAAGAGCAAAAATGCAACAATGCATCCATTTTTAAACGGAACAAATCTTTTACGAGTGGGTGGTAGATTGCAAAAATAGCAATATTTCATATAACAGTAAGCATGCTGGAACCATGTGAAGAACTATATTCGTAAAACATGGCATGAAAATCAATTACGAAAGCGGCAAAGCAGTTGTCGGTCTAGAATATGTTGAAGTCATCTACGAGAGCTAGTGACCAATTTGACAACCGAGGCGTTTATTGTTACTCTTCGACGATTTCCTGCTAGAACAGGTTACCCGATAAATATTTTCAGAGGCAGAGGTAGCAATTTTGTGGGTGCCAATATAGAACTCTCACTCTTGGCCAAACAATTTAACTCGCAGTTACACAACGAAAAAATAAATAATCATCTAACAATACATTACACCACCTGCGAAAATTTACGTGAGTCAATTCTTACCTATGAACGGTATCATATACTCTTTTATTCTCAGATGACATCAATGATTTAAACTATTTATCACCACACCACTTTTTAATCGGAGAACCATTCCTGAACCCAATTTAGAACAAATTATAGACGGGGATAAACGTGGGAGTTTGATATGTAAATTAAAAAATATAAATGAGGCGATAGTCAAACTCAAATCACAATGTTACATCGATTCGGCTCAGTTTACTACTATTCGCCTCACAGCAAATATAATTTACAAGCAGTCAAACTTGGCTTAAATCAATTATAGAACCGCAAATAAAACTGACAGTATTATAAATATTGGGCTTTCAACAGGGAAAACTTTCGAAGGTCTTGTCTAAATACAAAAAATCTGAAAAAACCCACCACCACTATTAAATTCTATAAATCACAAACTCACAGCAGTACCATTATCTGTATTTTGAACGTGATTAATCTTGATCAATCTTGATTACCACGTTTTCTATTAATTTCACTATAAGCAAATTTTTATTAATTAAATATTAATTTCACTGCATTAACACAACTTCATATATAATATAATTAAATTCACAAAATGTGGTCACAAATATCACTAATTAATACAAAATAAAAAATGTAAATCAATTAATTATAAGCAAATTAGTTACACAAACAAAATTTAAATTTCCGGAGAAAGACGAAAACACGTCATTCTCTAGCGAGCATCATTATCCAACAATCATTACATTTAGTTCAAACTAACTGGATTTTACTTTTTACAAAATTTTATAATAACGGGTAAATTTATGAGAAGCCAGTATAATAATGTAAACGCGTCTTAAATCAATTTTTGTACTAACGAGTAAAATTCGTACTAAATAATAAAATTCATAATAACGAATGAATTTGATTTTTGTACTAAATAAAATACTAAATTTTCAAATGTGAAGAAAAACATACAAAAAAAATCGATATCATGATCTTGTCACCAATAATTGTCTTCGAGCAACTTTGGTTGGCATCACCATTGGATTCTATATGGGATAATCCTGAGAGCACCACAACACATTTGTAACAAATTCTTTATTTTTGATAAGCCTTTCTTTAAATTAATGACATTTCTTTATACGCTATATACAATTTAACGTCGTTTTCCCCTTGTACTTCGTCGCATCATTATAATGAAGGGTTAACTTATTGAGTTCCATGGATGGACTGCGGCACGCGAACGGCAAACTATTGTAACCGTATTTTGTCGCTCTTTAGAAATAATATAGGCAGACTAATAAGGGCAGTGCGGTAGATAGTTGTGAATGCTTTTTCGACATTTCTGTTGGCCGAAAAAATAAGAGGAAATGTTATTCCAATTTTTGAAACGAGGAAGTACTTAAAAATTAAGGATATGCAATGAGTTAGACCTCGGTTTCATTGACCAATTGTGCCGATAGTTTCAGTGATTACTCCCGAATGATCTCTTTCGTTTAGTTTAAATAAGGAGACGGCTTTAACTCGATTATTAATATTTTACATTCAGACAGAAGGGATTCAGGCAATGTGCTTTTGCCATGTTCAATGGAACAGCTCTTATTCAAAGTACTATATTCGGAATTTGTGATGCTGAAGTGCAAACAAATATACTATGATCATTTATTTCCGGGATACGGGAGTTAACCGATGATAACCGCTGAAGTTTGTGGCCTACCTGACCAGCTCATTGCAAGTTAGTTGATTAACAAAATTGAAATTTTAAAGCTTGAAATTAATAACAAATCATAATTTACTTTTTTTAAAGTTAGGTTCCCTGTTAGGGAGGATTATCACCGTTAACTGTATTACGGTATTGGCAAAGACAACAACCGCCTAAATTTATACGGTTTTGTTTAGTCATACAGCTACATTTTTTGATATTTTATTATTCTCAGTTATGAGTGTAACTTGTCCACAAATTCATTCTTTTTAGAAGCCTTCATTTGTAGAAGCTCCCACTTCGGCAAATGCCATCACAACATTCCCATTCATCGTTAAAATTTTTGAAAACCAACAAATTTAAAAGTTTTGACCGAAAGCACACAATATTTTTTTATTCAACGTCAATTGACAGTAACATTTTTATTACAAAAGGCAGATTTATCGATTTGGCATAAATTAATAATATTATGCGAAATTTTCTAGATCATTTGGCCAGGCATCATTATTAATGCGATAATGGGAGAATGGCGTGAAAATTTCATCATTTCACAAACAACAAAATTTTAAAATTCACTCAATTTCACATGAAATGATTTGCCTATCAAAATATGTACATATGTTTATATATAGAAATACATATTCAACGCGCACATATGAACAAATAAACACAATGATTAAAAGCTCCCGCACCATATAAAAATATGCTAACAAAAAAATAAAAAATAAAAAAAGTTGGCTAAACCGATTTTTTGGGGTTTTTCCGCGCAATGAAATTTATATAGCCTCATAAACACGATACAATATGTTTATACATAGAATGGTGAACAAGTAGTTTTATTGTTTGTATATAGTGGTGTAGCGAGTGAAAGTAAAAATATGCACCAAACTCTACATTTTAATTAAATTTTATAACCTTTGGCATTAGAAGTTTAATAAATTTGCAGTATTTCAGAATTAATAGAGCGACACATACGTAGACATACACAAATAAATTAATTTGTTTACGAGCAAGCAGCGAAGAATAAATATTTTGTGAAGACCAACAAACCCAAAGTTTCTTAATGCAAATTTTTTATTTGGTAAATACACACACACACACACACACACACACACACACACACACACATATATAGTATACATACAAGCATACTTATTATGGGTAGATGGTAAAAGCTAAAAGCTTAAAAAATATAAAGTTTTCAAAGAGCTGAAAATGTAAACAAAACAGCAGCACCAGCAACAACAACAACACCGAATTAAACTTCAAACTTTTTTTGTTTTTTTAAAGTTCAAAGAAAACTTTCAAGTATTTATCATTTTTTGGTGAGTATGTTGTTGCTGGGTCTTATTGTGCTTGGTATGAACAAGCTTTTTACATCCATATATTTTTTTTTTGTTTTAATATTTTAAGAAAACAAATTAATTTATGAAGACGAGCGAGAGTGGGAGGTACAGTGTTTTTGTAAGCAAATTGTTGCACATTTTGCATGGTGAGACAATTCGATTAATTTTTGTTTGTTAAGTTTGTGTTATAGTTTAATGCTTTGTTGCTCTACTCGTGTATAAACGATCGAAAAGATAAACAGAAGTGTTGACATTACTGCTAAAATTAAATATTTGTTCTAAAATTCAAAAAAAAAAAAGCAAAAAAGCTCTTAAGAAAGATATAAAACCTGTGTTATGTACATCATCAAGTAACAACAGGAAGTCAATTCATGTTCATGTCGTTATTATGATAATGGTAGTATACCAGAAAAATATAAGTTTTAAAATTGGTACATCCACAAAAATTGAGCTTTTTTGTTTGTGTGTTTAGACCGACATTAGAAAACAAACATCTGGTGAAGTCGTAACATAAAAATCAACATATACCACACCATATAGCGAAATGTAATAATCGTTATCATAAAATTTAATGTGCGGGGATTATTTCAGCACCGCGAATTATTTGCCTGCAATTTCATTAGAGTTATATGCGCAGAAGATTGGACCTATGCGATGTCGTTTTATGGGAATTGCCATTTAGTTTAATTCAAATCTGATTTGACTATATGCTGTATAGGCTATTTAACTTTAACCCGCCGTTAGGACAATGCCTTAGGTTCGTCATATATCTAATTAACCAGCAATATTTGAATCAAATGTTGTACGAAGTTACTCTGAAGAAATTTGTTCAACAAAAATCGAAAGTTCCGAAGTCAAATGATTTTCGTAGAATATCTATAGTATGCTGTTGATATAAAAATTATCAAATGGTCAGTCTCCGGGGTCAGTCATATAGGTTAGGTTAGGATAGGGTAGTTGCCCAGGGGACTGGCATAGACACAGTTTGGTTCGTAGCCATATCAAATACTAACCAAACCATCCAGATTTGAGGAACGAAGCGTTTATTACATCAGACGTCCATCTCATTGAGATCCACCAGATCACTCAGCAGATGAGCTCCTAGGAATTTTAATCTGCTTTTCGCTATACGGAGACATGCGCAGAGACCTCTACTAGCCTTTTCCTGCGTTTACATCTGACGATCGAGTTTATCTAATCTGCCGTCCCGTTTAGAGATGAGAGATAAGTCTGAGTCGGCGTAAGGAAGCTTGATCATAGCGTTTGTTAGCGTCCTTATTGTCTGTGAAAAATGTGAATATCCCTTACAGAGATCTACTAGTCCATGACCTCCATTATCGCGATTACTTCAGTTTGAAAACCCTGCAATAGTCGGAAAGACGAAATGAGAGGTTCACATTTAATGTCTCATGAAAAAACACCACCAACACAGCTCATGAAAAAACACCACAATGCATACACCCAATACAGGTCCTGAGGCCTATCATTAGAGGTATCAAAAAGAGCAATCGGAGCACAATTGCAGGTTTTGGATTTTTACTGCTCTGAATCGGACGATGTATAGTAAGGTGATTTTCAATGGAATCAAGTAACCTCAATACTCGTTGGCATAAAAATTTACAGGCCCTGAGGCCTATCATTAGAGCTATCAAGAAGAGCAATCGGAGCACAATTGCAGATTTTGGATTTTTATAGCTCTGAATCGTCTGATCTATAGTAAGGCGATTTTCATCAAATCGAATTTTCTATGAAATGTACGGAAATATTTATGGAATCTAAATTCGCGTTGGCACAGCATTTACAGGTCCCGAGACCTGTCATTAAAGGTATGAAGAATAGAAATCGGAGCACAATTGCAGATTTTGGATTTTTACTGCTCTAAATCGGATGATGTATAGTAAGGTGATTTTCAATGGAATCAAGTAACCTAAATACTCGTTGGCATAAAAATTTACAGGCCCTGAGGCCTATCATTAGAAGTATCAAGAAGAGCAATCGGAGCACAATTGCAGATTTTGGATTTTTATAGCTCTGAATCGTCTGATCTACCTAAAGTAAGGCGATTTTCATCAAATCGAATTTTTTATGAAATGTACGGAAATATTTATGGAATCTAAATACGCGTTAGCACAACAGTTACAGGTCTCGAGACCTGTCATTAAAGGTATGAAGAACAGAAATCGGAGCACAATTGCAGATTTTGGATTTTTACTGCTCTGAATCGGCTGATGTATAGTAAGGTGATTTTCAATGGAACCAAGGAACCTAAATACTCGTTGGCACACAAATTTGCAGGTCCTGAGGCCTATCATTAGAGATATCAAGAAGAGCAATCGGAGCACAATTGCAGATTTTTGATTTTAATAGCTCAGAATCATCTGATCTATAGTAAGGCGATTTTCATCAAATCGAATTTTCTATGAAATGTACGGAAATAATTATGGAATCTAAATACGCGTTGGCACAACAGTTACAGGTCTTGGGACCTGTCATTAACGGTATGAAGAACAGAAATCGGAGAACAGAATTCCAGATTAGCGACAGGCGAAGAAATTTATATCACCTTCGTCTATCAGGGTTAAGAAGTGTCTTGAACTTAGGAAACCTAAGTTAAGGCTGCTTACTGGCTTCCTCACAGGTCATGTCTCCTTAAGGTATCACCTTAAGAAGATGGGCATAAGTACGACAGATGGATGCCGCTTCTGCGATCTGGAAGCGGAATCAGCGGAACATGTTCTGTGCCATTGCCAGCCATTTTCCAGCAAAGATTGTGCAACACCTAGGAGGGAGAACAATGAGCCCGGATAGTATGTAACTTGTACCGGCTTATCGCCCACATGGCCCTTCAATCAATAATAATAATAATTAAAATACAAATTTTATTTTGTTGCCCTCAAAGTATTCCGCGTTCGAGAATATACACACATATGCCAGCGTTTTTCCAATCATCGAAACATTTTTTATAGGCACTTTTCTGGAGGCCCTTCAGTTCGCGCGCCGAATTTTCCTTTATGGCTTCAATGGAGTCAAAACGGGTTCCACAGAATAGCAATTTGAGTCTTGGAAGTAGGAAAAAGTCACCTGGTGCTAAATCAGGCGAATCTGGTGGTTGATCTATGGTATTTATGGTGTGATGGCGCACGATCGTTGTGTAAAATGCACGAGTTTTTTCCAATAATTCAGGTCAACAAAATTTAGCGCAAACTCTTCATTCAATAATTTCGTTCATCGTAAAAATCGTTTTGCTCTAATGAGGTCGACTGACTTAACCAACTGCTATAAACAAACTGCTAGATAGATCGTGCTCAAAGTTGGCATAATAATGAAAAACGGTCCCACAAATCCTTCAGCGCGGCCATTTTAAATTAATCATTCTCGGTATTTTTTGACAGAATGTAATTCACTTTTTTTTAGTTTGCCTTCACATCAATTAGCTTATCCTAAAACAATTGAAATTTTGACAAGCACTTGGGCGGCCTAATTGCACTAATTTGGAACTTACAACTCATTTTCTCCCACGGTCTCGTCAGTAATGTAGCCTAGACTAAGGTGAACAGTCATTTTGTACGTAAGCTATAAATAATTAATAAGAAACAATTTTAAATCAAAAGCTTTAACAAATAAATTATTTCGCATAAGAAGCTTAGAATACAAATTTTAATTAAGCTTTTCAAATAGTTGTGGCAAAAGCTAATTAAGCAGTCTAATCATATGTAATTTATAAAGATCTTTAGTCAGGAGTTATTTAAAAGCTTTTGCCGTACAAAATATTTATAGTCTTTATCGAAAGCTTATTTGTCCATTTGAACAATAAAAAGTTGTCAAATAAAGTTACACTTTGTTCAAATACCGGGAGGCCGATATCTGTTTATTAAAGTTTGAGCTTTTATTTATTTTTACCAAATATACAATAAAAAAGAATATTGAGATTTTAAGTATTTCAGGTTAACGGTTAAAATATCAGGGCTTTTGAAAACATTTATTGTAAAATATTGAAAACAACCAAAAGCTTTCATGTTTACTTAAATTTCAACTAAAACTTGGTACAAAACATGTATAATCAGTTAAAGCTTTTTAATTAAAGCTTTATAGTGAACGAAAGGTGAAATTATATTACAATGAAATGCTGCCCAACAAGTAGTCTTTATATGAAAAAAATATTAGTATCGGAAGTGTCGAATCCAATTTTATTTAATTAATTTTCATTATCAAACTTTTTTTTTTTTGGTTTTTTCAATTAATATCCGTAGTCAACTGCCAATGTCAAGTTACTTATCCATCAATTATAAATCTGCGTCAAAGTGAAACAAATTACTCGTATTAATCACCCATTCATACCCTAATCTATATAATATCTCGGAACCTAAATGAGCAAAAGGAAATATGTTCGAGTATGTAAAGACCAACTCGGTATATCATCCAAGTATATGACATTGACAAACAATAAAATCCATGTTACAATTCTTTTTTTTTTTTTTTTTTTGACAACAGAACAAAGTCTCGTTCTTTCGTTTATTATACATTCCGGAAATCCTCTCACTCACTGCCGTAAAATGTATATATGTACATAAATAGCTTAAGTAACATACTCGAGCATATACACAGAACATAATATTCTATGAATCATTTAATGTCTTACACATGACATTGATTGATCAATAATATGTATTCTGTGTGCCCTACCCAGAGATCCTCATACATATATCACCAAACATATTATACCACAGTAGCATATATAAAACTTCAAAAAAAAAAGCTCAACTCACAGAAATATGATTTGTTATGGCATTATATACATACACATACAAATATATTGAATGGTTTTGGGGTATATAATAAAGGCGAAGAATAAACAAAAGTAGATATGAATATAAATTTTGCTCCCCCACATATAAATAAATTCGAAAAACTCGGTAAGTTGCAAACAAAACAAAACAAACAAAAAAAGCTCTCGCACCATAAATATTCGTTTTTGATTTTCTGGCTGGCTCCAATACGTAAGGAAATCGTTTAATTTTTAATTTTTAATTAAATTGATAATCTTCAATAAGAAATCGAAAAAATTTACATAATTTTAAGCTTTCTTCACAATTCCCCCCTCGTTCATGATAGTTTTATTTCTCTTGTTTGACACAAAAAAAAAATACGACAAAAATTTAATTTAATTAAAGATAAATCGGATTTAGGTTTTATTACCAATTAAAAAAAAAAATTATAATTATTTAAAGCTTTATATAATCTTAAATCTATAATTCTTATTTAATATTTTTGAACTTGAGAAACTAAATATCACAACGTATACATACATACAACATAATATTTTTTATAAGGGTTTGACTTTTATGTAAATTATGATGTAGGAGTTGCGAAAGTGTTGAAAAAATGTAAATAATTTGTTGGCGTCTCTCTGGATGCGCGCGCGGTATGTAAAATTTTAACACATTTGAGTGTGTAGTCGTCATATAGAGTAATTAGACAGCTTTCCTGGAAAATTAACTGAAATTTGTTGTTGTTGGGTATATAGAAATTAAGTTAAATATTTGAGAATATTATCGTAAAGCTTTCTTTTCGAAACGAACGTTTTGCTACATTTAAAATAATTTTCTTGTAATAAGGTTCTAGTCTCACGATCAATTTAAAATCCACTTTCCTGCAATAGATCTATTATAAATTATTTTTTTTTAGTCTTGTTATTACTAATTATTAGTTAAGTTTAGAAGTTCTCCAAAAACCTACTTAGTGTATCCTATGACAAAATCGGAAGGTGTTGAAGAAAGATCTCTTTGGACTAAGACGCCGCTGGATGGACATTGCCAAATTAAATACTCGTTGGTAGGTTACGCGACAACTAGAGGAAAGCTCGAATATAGTGGTCTCCATGGCGTAGGGGGCACGAGAGTTTTGATAAGTTAAGAAAAACAACATAACGTACAAAAGTTACAATTGTGAAGAACTGAAAATTATGCAAAAAACTTGATTTCAGTATTTTATCAGCAACAGCATGATAAAATCTAATTAATAGGCTGAGAAAAATAAATTGCTGCTCATTGGACTCTACAGTGGTAAACCAAGGGAAGATAGAAGTTCCTTTAAAAAACTTAGCAAAGTGATCAGAGCTCAACCTTCAAGTCAACCTCCGACTCAATTTACAACTCAATCGCAACACTATCCTAAAGGCAATCACTAAATTAACCGCCAACCTAACCCTCAACTCAACTACCAAATCAACCTCAAATCAACTTTCAAATCAACCTTTAACCAAACCCCAAATCAACTCATTAATAATTCCCCAGCCAAACAACTCACTTAATTTCAATACAAGCCAACTAAACCCTAACTCAACTTCAACTCAACTTACCTGGAACCAAATCTCAAGCTTCAGAGTGGAGTTGAGCACTCTCAATAGGCAACCCAATCCTAAAATTACCTCGATTCGAAAGCTATATTCGCGTATGAACTCAAATCAATATAACCACTCACTAAACTCGACCCCAAATAATTCCCTAACTAAACTTCTTACTCAAATCCAACTCAATTACAACTCAGACTCTACTCACCGTCATACCATAATAGTAACATATGTACAATCATGCCAGCATACATACCGTCGTACCATCATAACCTTAAATAATCAATCCATACCATTATTCCATTCTACCATCATACCATGGAATATCTTACTATTAATCCAACATACCTTCATACCATCATATCATCGTAACATCGTACCATCGTACCATCGTACCATCGTACCATCGTACCATCGTACCATCGTACCATCGTACCATCGTACCATCGTACCATCGTACCATCGTACCATCGTACCATCGTACCATCGTACCATCGTACCATCGTACCATCGTACCATCGTACCATCGTACCATCTTTTATTTTATTTTATTTTTATTTTAATTTAAAAAATAAATCAAGTACATATGATTTCAAACACATGACTATAAAACAAAAAATTTTAAAATTTAAACCAAAAAGAACAACAAAATCTTTAAGCAAATTTTGAAAATATTTAAAATGTTAAATTTAATAAAATTTATAAAAAATATTTCTCCAATTTGTTGCAGTCGCTAGATATTGAGAAGCCGAACAGTTCTTCTACGTCATTAAAAATATTAATCATCTCGTTAAACCGCTGTGAATTTTATCCTTAAGTTTTACTAAAACAACAACACCAACTAATTTGTATTAGTAAAATGCATAAAGTTAGGCTACCTCCGTGTACTATAGAAGTATTACATTTGACATAATACTAAATAACTAACTTTTGTGAGTTAACTTCGTATACCATAGAAGTACTGACATATGACATAATACTAAACAGGTTTAGAGACCGTGATCATCGAATTTCCTTACAGAGTAGTAAGGTGCACCCCTAAGTCAACTAATCCCTAATTTTCAGAAATTTATCATTGACCTTGCATATTGAAACGGTTTATTTTGGGTGTTAACTCCGTGTACCATAGAAGTACTGACATATGACATAATACTAAACAGGCTTAGAGACCGAGATTATCGGATTTTCTTACAGGGTAGTTAGGTGCACCCCTAAGTCAACTAATCACTGATTTTCAGAAATTTATCATTGACCTTGCATATTGAAAATGTATTCTGTGTTACTCCGGTTGTAAGAAATTTTGTTGCCTAAGGTTCATACTAGAAGCGTTTATATTCAAATTTCCAAGAATGAAAGATGAATCAGTTTTATCAAGGAGTACGTTGGCAATAAGTCTGTGGTCACAAGGCGTAACCGCTTAAGTTAAATTTGATAATTTTTCTAGAGAGGTAGAAAAAGTTGAATATTAAATTCATTTTCGTTTATGGCTTTATGCCGACTAAAGCTACTACGGCTTGCGAGCACAGCATTTGGCCAGAAGGCTTTACCACTTAAGTCAATCATTTAGTGAAGTTAGAAAAGAGCTAGAAAACGTTACACACTGAAAATTATTTTTGTCTTAAGTCGACTTAAGCGGTTATGCCTTGTCACCACAGAAATGTTGATCCAAGTATTTTTCGTCTATTCAGCAGCGTTGAGATCTTGTATATATTACATCTGGTTGAATAAGTCCTTAAACCAACATCTGAAAATCATTCAAAGGAAGAGCGTAAAGTTCCTATCTGAATGTAAAATTTTGCGTTCTTTCCGAATCCATCAACATAAATGGGTCTATGTTAAGAACTCAATTTGACCTTCAAACGACTTTGAAGGTCAAGTCAAGGTCTAATGGATGGTCACTATCCGATGTGCCCCTCGACCTTTAACAAATTATTTTATAAGTACTCCTCTCCTATCTAGGGCCGTTCTCGAGATAAAAGCCTGCCATTTTTTGAAAAACTCACCAACTCATATTTGGCATAGCAAATTTTTAAAAAAGAACAATAAAACGCAGAGATCTCTCTTAACAATGTATATAGTTGTGCAATGTCCAGAAAAGTACCCACAAGGAAATTTTTATTAATGAGGGATCTTTCAATCCTAGGGACAAGTTAATGGAGAGCCATTTCACATATCTTACCAACTTTTACTACTTACTTTTGTCGATGCTTTAAAAAGTATTGAGGACAGACTGATAGGCCGAAATGCATACAGTTCAGTTACTCTTCCCAACGACCAGCACATAGGGGGAAGACTGTCATCATGCAAGACGACTAAGGCACCAATTTTTAAATTTTCTGTTGGTTTATTCCACTTGTAACGATTCTGCAGTTCAGACAAATATTCGATATGCCATCTTTTCCAGAAGTGTTGTAGCGCCTGTTGCAACAATTGATATCGTGATAATCTTTTTGTGGGGATATGCATAAGAGAAGGTTCAGGTATAGCAGTCATTGAGGAGCCATTCAAGAAGTGACCGGGGGAGAGTGTGTCGACGTATCTAGCGGATTATTTGACATGGGCGTTAGAGGACGTGAGTTTAGGCATGCCTCTATCTAAACAACTAACGTAAGAAATTCATCAACCGTAAGACAATAGGTGCCCATTGAACGCCGCAAGTGATATTTTGTACTTTTTATTGCGGCCTCGGAGCATGCCCAAGTAGCACGAGTGGGTTGGGATAACGTTGTGCCGTAGTTGGGTAAATGACTACTGGTCGGCTAGCCAACGTTGTGACAATGGTATGAAAACTGAGATACAACGTTATTGGGGAATAAATTTTGGGTTGTAACAACGTCGTAATAACTATTATCCGACTTGTCAATTGACCATAGAATACAAGTCAGGAAATAGATATATTGACCACTATTTTGTTTATATTTTAGCAGATAGGACAACTATTTTTTATAAAATATATAAATCATGTTGTCTTCTTTTATCTTATAAATATAATAATTATATGTCTGTTTTCTTTAACATCTATTTCATTATTTACGACTTTAAGAAAATATACTTCATAATAATTGTAAATGTAATATTCACATTCCCTGTAATATGGTAATATAAAAATCGGGCAAGATACGACATAATTTTATAAACAAAGCAAGTTTTATCGTAAATGTGCACCTATCAGTGAACTAAAAACTCATGCGCCTTATAAATTCCTTTTTTTTAAAATACATTTCTGGTCTTTTAGAAATTATTTTTTTTTCATTTTGAATAAAATTTTCTAAAATCAATTTAAGCCGTTTTAAAATAATCCCTACCATTAAAATAATGTAATTACAATAATATGTAGTCTTGGAAAGTTTGAAAATCATACTTTTATTTTCAAAAAATATAATTTTTTGTCTATATATTTTAATTAAAAATGGCGAATTTCATAATATGTATTAAAAAATATTTAAATCACTAAAAAGTAAGATTAATAACCAATTTATAACAAATTCGACTCAAAAAGTACAAATTTGTTATTTTATTTCCAAAAAAGTTACTATCATGACGGTCTAGTCATTCTCCCGACGATTTATTTTTTTTTATTACCAAATTTTCTAGAATCCGACTGTAAAGTTATTTACACAACAAATAAGTGATAAATAAACTGTTACTAATACATAACTAGAAAACATATGTTGTAATTTCAACAAACCGAACCACACTTTTTATATGATCGCTATTGTTTCGTCAATACCACTACATATATAGGCATGATTTCGGGTAAATAACTTGTATAACTTACCTCTTCTTTCTCATTGAAATTGTATTTGACCAAATTGTGGTGCATATGTAAAAAATGTTATCTTGTGGTCATCCATATAACAACAAAATATTTACGTTAGATATTGGTTTATAATATGACAAAAAAGTCGCTAGGTAGTCATTAAATACCACTTATTATGACTACTAACTAAATAATCGGTACACGGTTTTATAAAAAACATATTAGTCGGCCAATAGTTTAAAATAGTAAAAAATGTTATCAGGTAGTTATAAAATAATCCTCTGCCGACTGGTAACATATAACGTCGCATTGTGGTCGTGCCGACGAAAAGTTAAAAATTGTTAGTTCAATGTCAAATAAGTGAAATTTTAGAAATTTTTAGCGTTGTACCGACGTCGGAAATGGGTTATAAAACTATAAAGTTATTTGGTGCTGCTTGGGTGGTGGAATAGTTATCCATTCCATGTTACTCTTAGAACAGAATTTCATAATTTCGTTTTGACATGACTGTGACAAAAAGAGTTCTCGTAATTCCTTGTGGGCCAATATGCAACAATCTGATATATGTGTCGCGTACCAATAAGCCAGTGAAGTAGTGGTTTGGCGAAAGTAATATGGGATCTTTTTGATCTTGCATCACATCCGCGTTTTTGAGTCGGCATCCAACACGAATAATTTCATCAAAATCTATAAATGAATAAAGTGATTTTAATGAGCTTTTATTGTTAACACAATTGTTAATTTGAAGTGATTTGATGTCTTCAGCAAATTCTTCATATTGAACTCTTTTAAGAATGACCTGAAGATTTTCGAAGCGACGAATATTTTTGAATTAAATTGAAGTTATTTTGAGACGTTGCAATGTAAGTGTGACTGGGCTTTCGAATTTCTGGATCAGGCTCCGAGCTTAAAGTTTTGGTTTCACTTTTAGGCCAATCAGTTTTGTTTTTATGTAAATATTCAGGCCCCTTCCACCACATGGTTGAATTTATCATTTCACTTGGGAATAATCCTCGTGATACATAGCCAGCAGGGTTTAAAACTTTAGGAACATAATGCCAATCGTTAATTGAAGAAAGTTCCTGTATTTGAGTAATCCTATTCGCTACAAATGTGGCATAACGATGAGGTTCTGATCTGATTCGAAGAAACGTTATTTCAGAATCCGACCACAAGTAAATAACATCGAAGTTGATTTTAAGAAGAGCCGATAATTGATGACTAATTTGAGCCAGCAATAATGCTGCACAGAGTTACAGTTTCGGAATTGTTTGTTTTTTCAATGATTTCCATATTGATCGGTTGTTCGGATGTAGAATACACACCCAAATCCAACCTCACTTGCATCACCAAACCCATGCAATTCGATGCTGGTATGTGGATGGTATATGATGCCTCAAGGAATAGAAATGCGATTCAACTATCCTAGTTGCCCTCTGAACTCATTCCACCTTTTGAATAATAACTCTGGAAGTTCGTCGTCCCATTTCAGCTCTGGTATCGTCCATAGTTCCTGCATAAATAATTTCGCGGTTAGAATTACTGGAGCACATAAGCCTAAAAGATCGAATAGCTGACATATTTCCGAGAGGACCTTCCTTTTAGTGTTGCTAATTTTATAAGAATTACGATATTTCTAGATTGTCTGTTGCCGTATTCCACAATAGTCCTAATATTAAAGACAACTGGTTACCTGAATTGTCATCTGCTAGCCCTAAAACGTTTAAAGAGAATTTCCTGAGATTAAAGCCACATAATTTCAATAAATTAATTAAGTCGTTCTTTAATTTGAATGCTTCTTGAATCGGAAGAGTTTGCTAATTTGGTTTTCCCGGTTAGGACGTAGCCGAATACTGTGTCATAGAATAATGGTAGGTTCTTAGTTAGCTTGATTGACTTTCCTGAGAATAGTTCCTTTCCTGGTGATACACCTCTGCTCCGATCAGAATATCAATGCGATCCGGAATATTGAAGTTTGGATCTGCAAGTTGTATATACGAAGGTAATGCCTTAGTTTCAAATTGTATGGATAAAATTGGCAATTCACCGGTAATTTTTGGTAGTACATAACATTCTAACGTTATGCTATGTTCTGAAATTCGAGATCCTATTGTGACATACACTTTGTGACTAAGGGACGTGATTTTATTTCCCATCCCAGCCACTTGTTTCGAAGTTGGATGCATTTTTAATTTTAATAGACGGCATGCTGCCTTTGTGATAAAGTGTAGATGAGATTCACTGTCAAGTAGCTCTCTTGCACAAATGTGACTAGCACTGCTTGCAAATGCTTTCACTACTGCTGTCCCCTATTTGGAGATTTATTGATTGTGCCCTTATAAATACCCAACATTACTACCTCGTAATTTTTTACGGGATTGTTGACATCTTCCCTATTCGGTTGATCCATGGATGTGGAATTTGGTACATCCTTGTTGACGTTAACAGAACAGAGTGCAGTCACCGAATTTGCTGTTGCTAAAGTTTGTGGCTGACGATCGTAATTAAAATGCAACAAACGATGATGCCTTAATGAGCACTGATTACAGCCTGTATTGTTGCAATTTCGGACATTGTGCGATGATGACAAACAGTTGGTACATAATCCCTTTTGCTTAATAAAATGAAATCTCATTTTTGTGGTAAGTTTAGGATCACAAAAATCTGGACAAGTATCGATCGAATGGGTACCGCGACAATAAGAACAGGACTGAATGCTAGACAATAATGTTGAGAAATTCTTCTTGTTTCTAAAGGTATTTGAATCCGGTTTTGGTTTTGTAGGTTATGAAAATGAAGATTTGAGCGTACACGACTTTAAAGAATTTTTAAGAAGTTTTCAAAGGTGAGCAAAGTTTTGTCATTAGAACCCCTGATTATCTCTGTACGACTACCATTATCCAATTTTTCCGAAAAATAGTGAATTAAAATTAGATTCCAACTTTGAACCTCCACCTGCAGAGCCTTTAGCGAATTATAATTTTTTACTGCTTGGTCTACGAATATTTCCAATGACTCTGAAGACTGTGGTACTGGTGATTTAATGTCGTATAATTGTTTTAAGTACATTCTTTGGATTGCTTTTCATTATTATACATATCGTTCATTGCAGCCCATGCTTGGTTGTAATTAGCAGATGTTACCGGTATACCTTCAATCAATGAATATGTTTTACCCCCACTTATATGCGACACGAGATAATGAAATTTGATAGAATTGTCAATATTTCTTTTGTTGACTAATACCTCAAAAACATCACGAAATCTTAATCAATCAGATTCCTTACCACTAAATGATGGTAACTTGATCTCGGACATTCGCATTTCTATTGAAGGAGAAGTGGTTGTCATATCTACTACGGAATTATTATGTACCGAGACATTGCTTGGTTCAAGTTTTTTAATGTCATGCAATTGATTCAAAATACTGCAGTTATTCACTGATATTCGACGAATAATGTTTTCGATGATATGCGGGCCACTATCCAAATTGATAGGTAATGGTTCCCGTAATGGAATAAGTAATTCCCGATATTATCTGATCTGATATTGAACAGTTATTATTCGCTTAATTAATTAAATCAATTAAAATGGATGGTTAAGCGGAACTTTGATATTCGATGAAACTGGTTATCGTTCTGGATAATTACCGTAAATGTCGACCACGTTATAACCTTTGAAGTACAGTAAACTTTTTTGACGAAATAGCGCTTGCAGATATAGCTGTTATAATCCAAATTAGCTTCAACCATACGGCTTGAAGGACCAGATGAATTAGGGAAACAAGTTTTAAAGAGAATACTTCCATTTGGAAGATAAACTGTTCAGTTTAGTACCATACTTACCAAATTCGATAGTGATCGGAACAGCTGAGTTATCAGCCAGACTGCATTGCTGCAAACAGAATTCTTAGAAAAAGTATTGCGATTAGGTATGTTTAGTCCACAAATGATCGAATTCGTTTTTCTGCTAACGCAACAATACGAGTAGCGTAGGATTTCTTGTAAACAACCAGATTCACACTTTTATTCAAAAAATCGATAGAACTTCATTGCTATTCTCAAACGATTTAGGTTCAAGTCCTTTAACCTCAAGACAGTTGGTATGAAAAGAAATATTTGATTCAGCATTAGACGATAATACCAGATTTTAAGCTATTGACAATATCAACTCAATTAAAAATTTGTCTAGGGCATAACCAAGCTTCTCTCAAAGGAATTTTATTGATTTTATTTTTGGCCCCACCGTAAGCAACTCTACAAAATGTAACCAAGGTTTATACGCACTTATTTGTCATAAACCATTTTGGCAGCGAGCTATTTTTTCACCAAACCAATTTTAAATATGACCAACTACAATATTAAATTTTTCATAATTGGCCACACGGTGGCAAATATCATTTTTATGATGAGATGATGCACATTATATGCTATTAAGATGTATTGATGCCTTAATAAAGCTTTTCATAATCAAATAGCATAACAACCGTTGTGATAGATATAATGTGTAATGATAGTACTAATCTCTAATAAAACACAACAACAATGTTTCGGTTTTTTTTTCCTACAAAAGATTAAAAGTGAATTGCTTTCAAGTATGTAATACATGCGTGTAAAATTTTTCCAATTTTCTTCTTTTAGCGTGATAATGAGATTAAAATTATTTTTTTATATTGTTGTCACTTGAGATGTCTTATACGTACCATAATACATAGATTTGTTCCATGATGATAGAGAACAAAGTGTGAGGTAATAAGGTAGAAAATTTATAATTTTCCACATTAAATGGCATCCCTCCATAGATGGGGGTTTGGTGAGAGGGGCAAAATTAAATTATTTTCTTTACATTTATATTATTATTATTTTAATTAGTTTTTCATCTCTACATACATAGATAGATATACACATTTGTATATGTGTAATTCTTATTATTCCATGTCAGTATTATATATGATTAGAAAGATTAGAAAAGATTTTCAACACTTTTCATTTTTATCTCGGTGACAGAGGAAAATTTTACGTAATTTTGTTGGTTAAATCATTTGAATTTTAATTGAATTTAATTAAAAAAAATCGCGTGTATATATATGTAAATACATACATAAAACTCAAAATTTCGAAATTAATTAAATTTGTTCTGCTTTATTTGAACGTAAAAGCTCTGTACGTGAGTTTACCATTAGTAGAAGCACCGAAATAATACCGTCGCCAATTTTAAAGTAGTTTTCACCCCTAAATGTCTTCAATAAAAATATAAACTACCTACTATTAAAATAGTTTTCATGGAAGACTATTAAAAAGAGCTTTAAAAATAATAAAAAAACGCTCATATATCATTACAACAACAAATGCTAATAAATGTATGTTCCCTACGTAGGTAAAGAAAGGTAACAAAGTTTACAAAAAAAAAAACAAAAAAAAAACGAACGAGATGGATGGATTCCCTTCTCAGTCTACGTAGATTTTAATGGCATGTGGTTTTGATAATATGTATCACTATAGTTTGTGTCAGTGATAGTTAGCCAATCACCCATAATGTGGAAAATGGTCTCACAAGCTCAAAATCATCTGATGCAGCTCACAATTGTATACCATTTTACAGATATTAACATTCTTACTATTGTATGAATGACGACGAAAGGGAATAGGGCCAAAAGGCCGAATGTCAGAAGGCCGAATGTCAGAAAGACGAATGTCAAAAGGCCGAACGCCGAAACGCCGAATTTGTCGAAAGGCCGAATGTATCGAAATGCCGAATGTCGAAATGCCGAATATCGAAAAGTCGAATTTCGAAAGGCCGAATAGGTCGAAAGGCAGAATGTCAAAATGCCGATTTTGTCGAAAGGCCGTTTTTGTCGAAATTGATTTTAATTTTTCATCTTTTTATGAATGAAAATTTTCAAAATTTATATTTTTATGAAAACCAAAATTTATATTTTTATCGAAATTTTTGTATAAAAATGTTTAATAGTAAATCACCTTAAATATTAAAATCTTCTTACGTTTATTTTGTGATATGGTATAATTAAAATTTTTTAATTTATTTAAATTATTTTACATTAAGAAATAATTCAATGCTTTTAAATATTGATTTCAATCAATTAAGTGAAAGAAAATTTAATGAAAATTCGGCCTTTCGGCCCAATCGGCATTTGCACATGTTCGGCCATTCGACCCATTCGGCCTTTCGACATTCGGCCTTCCAACACTTTCGGCCTTTCGACCCAATTGGCCATTAGAGATTCGGACTGTCGACAAATTCGGCCATAAGACATTCGGCCTTCAGACATTCGACCTTCCGACCCTTCGGCCTCTCGCCGTTCGGCCTTTCGACATTCGGCCTTCCGACATTCGGCCTTACAACATCGAACGGATGAAAGTACTGAGACGTAGTTTAAGTTCATTGAAAAATAGGAGCTCGATGGTAAAATAAATCTTTTAGAAATGTGTTGAAGGCAACCCTGGAAGCAATGAAGCCTCCTAAATGGTTCAGGGGGCAACATTTATGGTTTCTGTGTAATGAGAGAGAAATCTATCACAATGGAACCAATACAACTTCATAATGGCATCCCATAAATATTTAAAAGCTCGGATATCTAAAACGGCTGTTCTAAGAAAATAATTCACAAAAGCATCCGGAAATTAAATAAAATTAAGCATTGAGCTTTCTTTATTATTTAAAAATATTGAATTATAATTGCAATCTTTGAGGTGTGAGCTTTGAAATTTATGTTTGAATGGTTTTAGATAAAAATTTGTAAAAGGTAAGATAACTGAACGGATCCAATAACTTACGTTTTTTTTAGTATATTCTGATCCGAAAGCTCAGACTTCACAACACACATTTTCTAACAACGTAAAAGTTATTAATTGCTTGGAAGGCTCACAATTCGATAAATTTTCTTTAATATTATCGGCAACGGTTTATCAACTTTCTATAAAATATTAATTTTTTAATATTCAAATTAAATAAGCTTTAATCTTTTAATATTTGAAAAAATTAAATTAGAACTGGAAACCATGAGCTTTCGGCATTAAAATTTGCCTTTGAATTATTTTAGATATATTTTTTTTAAAAGCTCAGGAATACTCAACGGGTAAAATAACTTATATATTTTTTAGTGCTATAGGATCCGAAAGCTCAAATCATATCCCTAAAGCTCAAAACATATTTGTTACTAATTGCAAAAATAAAAGTTTTATGAGTAACGTTTAATGTTGAAGTAGAAAGTCTAATTGCATGACCTGATTGGTACAACTCAATTTTCGAAAACTAAAATTGAGCTTTAAATTTTAATTTTTCCGTAGCTTGTAAAATGCAAAAGCATTTAATATTTAAAAACTAGGCTAACGGGTGCTCACAATTCGGAAAATTTCTTTAATATTATTCGTGACGGTTTATCAATATATCATAAAGTTTTAAAAGTTCGACTTTATAATGTAGCTTCGCTAGTATTAAAGATAATAAATTTTAAAAGCTCAATATATTCCATATAAATTAATTTCCATTTAAACTTTCATCTTTTAGTACTTAAGGGTACTGAATTAAAACTGGAAATTTGGAGTTTTTAGTTTGGACGAACAAAACAATTTAATAATATTTTTGATATTTTGGAATCTGAAAGCTCAGATTGTAAAAATCAAGTTTTTGTTCGAAACGTTTATTATTGAGGTAAAAAGTATAATAATTAGGCCTTCATTAAGTTTTACAAAAGCTTTTAATATTTAAAAATTAGGTTAAAGCTGGTCAAGGAAGCCAAGGTGGTTTATTTGCCATAAAAGCTCAAAATTCGGTAATTTTTTTGTAATATTATTGGTAACGTTTGTCAATATTTTTAAAGCTTTAATAGCTATATAAATCAAAATTATTCTGAAATGCTCCCCATTTTTCGTGTGACTAAGAGGTTACACATTGGCATCTTTTGGTACACATTAAATTTTCATATTTTATTATTCTAGAATACCGAATTTGTATTTTGTGTAGGAATGATTTTGATAAATATTGTCAAAAATGTTGGTATAGTGAACAAAAGAACCACTTACGTATTTTTTTAATATTCTGGGATCCTAAAGCTCAGATAACACAAAATAACTGCAAAAATAAAGTTTTGCCTATATTGTTGAGTTAAAAAGTCTAATAATTAGGGGCTCATTAAGTTTCACTGTTAGATATTAAATTTGGATGATCTGAAAGCTGAGAATAAAAAAGCCTACTTATGAAAACTAATGTTGAACTTTAAAATTTAATTTTTTTGAAATTCTAAAATGCAAAAGCGTTTAATATTTAAAAATTGGACTAAAAGTTATCCGAGAGAAACTATGCCGTTTAATTAATTTTATCAATGTATCATTTTGTTTTAAAAGCTCGACTAAATAAAGCAGCTCCACTAACATTACCGAAAGTAATTCTTAGAAGCCTTCCATATATTTCACATGACTAAAAGATTTCCGTAAAAATATTACATGAAAAGCTTTTATTTTTCAATAATTTTGAATATTAAATTAGAACTGGAAAACTTGAGCTTTTGCTCCTGATTGTTCTGTTTAAATTATTTTAGATACACATTACCAAAAGCTGAGGTATACTCAAAGGATAAAATGATTTATGTATTTTTTAGTGCTACAGGATCCGAAAGCTCAGATTATACAATTCTATTTACGAAAACTAATATTGAGCTTTAAATTTTAATTTTTGCGTGGCTTATAAAATGCAAAAGCCTATAATATTTAAAAATGGGGCTAACAACTGCTCTCAATTCGGTACATATTTTTAATGTTATTGGTAAATGTTTATCAATATAACACAAAGTTTTAAAAGGTCGACTTTATAAAGCAGCTTCTAATATTAAAGAAAATGAATCTTATAAGAAAATTGAATTTTAAGCTTTCAGTTTTTAGTATTTTAGGGTATTAAATTAGAATTGCAAACTTTGAGCTTTTTGCTACGAAACGTAGAAGATTTTCAAACTTGTTTTTGAAAACTTTTGATATTAAGGTAAAACATGTAGTAATCAGGGACTGAAAAGTTTTACATTCATATGATACAACTCCACTTACGAGAACTAACATTGTTTTTTAAGTTTTAATTTTTCGGTTAATTCTAAAATGGAAAATCTTTTATTATTTAAATATTATGTTAAAGCTGGTCAAGGAAATCTATTATCGATAACGGTTTATCACCTTTTATAATGTTGTAAAAGCTCGACAGTTTAAATTGCTTAAAGCGCTCCATATTTCATTTGGCAAAAAGATTTAAGTAAAAGAAGTATAAATGTAAAGCTTTTATCTTTTAATATTTTAGATTATTGTAATATAACTGCAAACTTTGAGCTTTCAGCTTTGAAATTTGTATTTGAACCATTTTAGTTAGATAATTATTATTTAGTTATATACTTCGATATAACTTAAACCACCGAACTTTTAAAACTTTATAAAAATTTTTGAGCTTTCTGGTAATTAAACGACTTTTGGCATAATTTTTAAATATCAAATGCTTTTGCTTCTTAGAATTTATCTAAACATTAGAATGTAAAACCCAATATTAATTTTGGTAAGTAGAGTTGAGATAATCTGAGCTTTTAGATCTTCTTTTAAATACAAGACACATTTATTACTGAATGCAAAAATACAAGTTTCGTTAGAAACCTATAATAGTGAGGCCAAAAATCTAATGATAAGGAACATAATAAGTTTTAGTCTCAAATATTAAATTTTAAGATGCAAATTGTGTATAAAGTATTTTAAAAGTTGTTCAAGAAGTTCTAAGTGGTTTAATTTATATAAAATGTTAAAAGCTCAGCACAAATAAAACAACTAACGTACTTTTTATTGTTTTGAGGTACGAAAGCTCAGATTACACAAGACCATTGTTTACCAACTTGAAACAAATACATTGAATTGCAAAGGTCTCATATTGAAGTGAAAGCAAGTAGAAGTATTTCTTTGGAATACTAAATTTGGATTGATTTGAACTGTTTAAAAAAAAGCTCAGATTTATCGTTAACCATCAAAATTTTATGTTTTAGAAAAAAATTCACAACACTCCGAATTCATCCATAGCGATGTTATGCGGAACTCAACCGCATGTTCCGCAGAGACTTGCGTAAGAGTCACTGCTTTAATATAAACATAGAAGCTTATTTTTTTTTTTTTAAATTTTGTTACTTTATCTTCTTTTTATTTTGTGAGTGATAAAAATTTACAACCATTTTTGTACACACACAACAAAAGCACAATATTGTTGGTGTTTACGTATACAAACAATTTAAAAGTTTTGTATCGCATGCAAAACAGTGTGAGGCGAGACAATAAAATATAAAAGGGTCGTAAACCGTGGGAGGGGAGAAGGATAATACTGACTCTCTGTTTGGTGTGTGTAGAGATGTGATCTAAATGAGAATATAAATTATGGTAACTTGAATGACAGATTGTTAAAATAGAGGTGTAGATACGATAAAATGTGATATAATGTGGGAGTTAATTTTTATGCAATGAGCCTTGTTATTTATTATGTTTATATAATGTTAGGGACATGTACACTAAAAATTTATAAACTAATCCATTAAAATACAAAAACCATATAGATAAATTGTGGTTGTTTATATACCTACTCGTAACTATACATAATACATTTTGTACCTTAACCAGAGCCCGCATAACATTTTACTATTGCCTGATAATAATCGTAATCAACTTTTAATCTGTTTCCATCAGTTTTTTTTTTCTTGTGTGTTTGTTTATGTATCCTGCAGCTCACTAAGTCTAGAATTTTATGTACTTTAGATTGTATTAAGCGGTGAGCACAAACAAACAAACACGAAAGGCTTTAGGAAAATTATTTTTATAAAACATTGGATTTTCATTATTTTCTAAAATAATTTTCCATCCGCATCTTCATTTTATTTTATATATTATGCTCCTGCAATACTCTTTGCACCTTACTTGTATTCTTTTCAAATACATATAGACGTAATAGTCGGTATCCCATCCTCGAAACTCACCATAAACAATAAGATTGTATATATTCAAGTATTCAAGCAAACACAAACTACCACCCAGCATCTCTTGTATCTAACAACAAAAAATTCAATTAAAAATGGATTTAATACGTTTTTATTTTTGTGTTCTATTTTTCTATTTTGCGATAAGCTCGGTGTTTCCATTAATTTTGCTTTAAAATAACAAAAACACCAAAATACAAGACAACAAACAAAATAATTTAAAATTTGTAAAAACAATTTTTTGTGCAGTTTTGGTTGGTGCTCAATGTACAAATCGGAAATTAAAATGCAACTGTAAAAATCTCGAATATACCGACGAAAGCGAACTAATACACCAAAAAGCATTTTTGTGTATAAAACACAGCTTGATTACTTTATAACAGTAACAATTAGAAATAACATAGAGAGACACCAAAAAAATGTTTATAATTTGGTTGTTGAACGCCCACCCTCCGACACCTCCTCCTCCTCCCACAGCCCAAATGAGATTTTAGTTTTGCGAGCTTAATTAAAAATGTGAGTCGGAAATTATTAATAATTCTAAAGTAAGCTTAAAAAATGGAAAATAATGTTTGATAATAAAATAAGCTTTCAACTGCATTTATTTTTATCAGAATAGTATTTTTGAATCAAATAAAAAACACATTTTCGAGCTTTTTATGTTATGTTTTATGATAAGCTTATATTTACAAAAATAAGAAGCTTAATTGCGCTGTGTTTAAATAATTTGAGTAACAGAACAGTTGTTGAAATAGTAAATAAAACTTTGGAGGCTACTAAATTTTTTAAGCTTCATGTTATTAATCGTTATGAACTGTTGCAAAAATGAGAGACTAAAAGTAGATATTCAAAACATCTTCAAAGTTACCCATTGAAACCAGACGTACATATAAGGAGGTGGCCCACTGGTCCGTATCGACAGAGCAAAAGAAATCCAAATATTTTGCGCTCAAACCAAAACATGCACAACTAGAAAAGATGACCGGTTTACGGAAAATCATTATTCATTATTCATATGCATTGATTCATTCAAAATTCACTCACATTTTTCACTCATTATTCATTGGTTATATCATTATTCACTGAACATACAGTTACTGTGTTCTCATTGTTTATGTTATTTACTGACTATTTACCCTTTATGCACTGATGAATGATTTATTCAGTCAATAGTAACTCACATAGCCCAGGTACTTTGTCTCCCGTAGAACGAACCTACCTTTTTCTACATTTATAGTAAGATTTGCTAATTTTAGCAATCCAGCTACTTCAGACAGTAGTAATATATGCTCCTCGAAAGTTGCTGATTCCACTAACAAATCGTCTAGGTAAACAAAGACCCGGTCATGTAGATGGTGGGGGATTACCTAGTGCATTAACCGGCACATCGTCTGGGCTGCATTACACAGCCCAAACGGCATGACGGTAAACTGGTAGAGTGGACGGCCCGGTACAGTGAAGGCCGTCTTATCCCTCGACGAAGGATCGAGGGGTATTTGCTAAAAGGCATCTTTTAGATCGATAGTGCTTATGAATCTTATCTTGTCCAGTCGACCTAATAACCCCTCAATCAACGGTAAAGGGTAAGCGTCCCTCACTGTAACCGAGTTAACCTTTCTCGCGTCGAGACATAGACGAACTTTCCCGTTTGCCTTTTTAACTAAAGTAACCGGGGATGACCAGGAGCTGGCACTTTCCTCTATCACTCCCAACGCAAGCATACGGTCTAGTTTGCGATACATCTCTTCTTGCTTTATTGGTGAAACTGCGTAGTATCGTTGCTTAATGGCAATCGCACTTCCCACATCTATTTGATGTGATAAAATATGAGTTTTACCTAACCCATGTTTCTCGCAAGACGGAAATTTTTCAATCACCTGATTTAGCATTTGTTCCTGTTCTGGATTTAATTGAGTTCCCAGAAGTCAATTCCAAGGTACAACGGTTGGGTGAGGTTTGGAACAATGTGAATCCTCATTGTCTTGGTTTTTCCGCCGTAAGATACATTGGCAATAATATGGCCAAGAACGCGTTGCTGTTCTCCACTCGCAGTTGCCAACAGGGACGTCATGCTAAACATATTAATATTATTTTCTTTTAAAAAGTGTTCGGAGCCTAAACCAAGTACAGAAATGCTAGCTCCGCTATCTAAGAGACCTCGATATGGTATGCCGTTGATGAGAACCTCAGCATATGGTCTATTATCATTATTACATTTTATCTTCGATTCAGCTACTACTCTTTTAATTTCTCTGCGTGTTTTGAAGTACTTCAAACTACGTTGTAAATGATTTTTACATTTGGTTAACGAATACATATCGGCACTTGTTTGAGTTGATCGGGAAATATTCGATTTGGATGTTAATCGTGCTTCCTCTGAAGGAGGCCGAATTCACCATATCCGGTTTGGGTTGATTCACTACTTGGTTTTGGGATCTCAGAGCCGCAAAATTTCTGACACCCCGTTGATGGTTTCCCGATGCAGCGACATTACGATATAGCTGGCAATTTACTTTTATAACATTCATAGCACCGCAACCAAAGCAAAATTTATGTGAAATTGGCATTGTACAGTCTTTAAAAAAGTGCGAGTTACTTCCACAATTCCAGCAAATGCACCGATTCTGAGTTTCATCTGTATGAGATGTTGAGTTTGACAAGGATACAGCATACACGGAATCATAGTTGTCTGACGGCTCAGCTAAGTTGCCTTTATTGCGCTCCAATTCACAGCAATCAGCGTTACCCTGGAGCTCATTGATTTGGCGTCTTGATTGAAATACTAGCTCCGGAATCCACCCTATACGATTCCAGGTATCTTCGACAGTTATAGATCGGTTCACCAAAGTAGAGATATCATTGAACATTTGACCGGCAAAATTGGATTGCAGGCCAGGCCTCATATTTCGGATCAGCAAGTTTATTGTCTCTATTTCGGTCATAGGATTCTGAAGGGGTAATGACATTGACAAAATATCATTGTAACATTCCTCGTTTTCTCTACGAACATTCAGTACCACTCTCTAGCTTTTCCATTCAATAATACGTTTAAGTTTTTAACAAGAAATTCCATCGTAACACCATTAGAATTAGCCATACTTTCCACTCGGTAGATGAATCTTTCAACTGGGATTTCTCCACATTCACCGCTGAATGCAATTGACCATCTATATATTTCTAGGCCACCATTTCTTTTAAAGTATGTTTCAGCCCCGGAAGATTTCTTCTGAACTGCTACAGATGTTGGCAAGTAACCATCAGTTCGGTTGGGCATAACGTTATAATTTGGAGAAGGTATTGCAACGTTAAATTCTGGAGAAGTTTGAAAATGTGTTGGAGATATAATCGTTGATGATTTCATTCCTGGTCTAATCTGAATGCTTTCGGTTTCCAAATCACTACTCGGTTTATTGGTTTTCGTCAGAGGTAAATTGAGCTTTGTCATAAGAGCATTAACGATAGAATCTATTTGTTGTTGATTCAGATTATTGTTCTCGAAGGATGTGACTGCCAATTGAGGTGGATGATTATCATGATCGGAAAAATTAGCAAAATCGGGCCCATTAACAGGTTCGGAATGATCCACTGGATGCTCATCTTCTTCGCCATTATCAGGAACAACTATGACTAGCAAAACACCCTATTAGTTTGTCACAGCTCTCCAGTAGCTTATTAGCAGACACAACAACCGGACCAGTCTTAGTCTTAGCAATTCTATTGAGATGTCCTGAGATATGTTCAACTCTAGTTGCTAATTCTTCTAGCTTGTCAGCATCCATACTGTCACACGCCTGCATAAAAGCCTCCATTGATTCATAATGCTTTTTCAACTTATTTGCACAAGCTTCAACCTCACGTTTCGGATAACGAGCAGCAAGAAAATGTGGCTCAGTTGGACCATCATATTCTCCGTTATTTTCTTTTCTGACCGCTTCCGTAAGTAAAGTTATTCTATTTGAAATTGTTCCGACAATATTTCGAATTTGACATTCGATGTCCAACTCATCGCAATCTAAATGTGGGATACCAATGATTTGTATATAACAACTAGAATATTAAATAATTTAAATTTAGAAATAAAACGATAAAAAATAAAAAAACAGTAAAATATCGTGTATCTCCAAACGACATATGTAGTAGCCGAGTACAACGCCAATCTATCCCGATAAAATTGTGGCAATTTTTAAAAGTTACGAAAATTAGGTACGAAATTTTTAATTCCAGCAAAAAAAACAGAACTATAAATTTTTATTTTGATTTAGTTTTAATTATATTTTATTTGCTATAATAATTGAAAGCTTCAACACACATGTGATAAAACTCAGTCGTATAACGACCTATGACGGAAAAACTGTGATTCACTAGATGGTCACTACATCAAACATAATTTAAAAAACTATACTTATAATTGAAATTAAAAAGTTACTATTCAAGAATTAGGGTGGGTCGATCGAGCAAAACTTAAAGTCAAAACAAAATTTCTTAAAAAAAAATAAATGAACAAAACAAATCCCGTAAAAGGTTGTGAAAAAATTGGGTCCCGATCGATATGTCATGTTTCATAGTGGAATATGACAAAACGGCATATTTAAATGCGGCATGTGGTACGCTACGGTATGTGGTGCAATACGGCATATTTCAAAACGTCAAATTTTAAAACGACATGTGATACACTGCGGCATATGGTACACTATGGCATATTTAAAAATGCACATTATACGTGAATTTCTAATGTCCTTTTATTTCTAAAATAATACTCAGTTACCAAATAAATTTTACTTTCAGGGGGTGTTACTGTTGTACTTTGGCATTTGTTTTTTTTTTAAACA
The DNA here is from genome assembly GCA_958295665.1 of Tipula vernalis. Lineage (NCBI taxonomy): Eukaryota > Metazoa > Arthropoda > Insecta > Diptera > Tipulidae > Tipula > Tipula vernalis. Next base: position 12,330,222 of record OY282559.1, on the reverse strand, counting down.
ACCACCTAACTGGAAAGCGGTTACTAACTGAAAACATAAGTGCAATAAAACATCTGTTATACTACATTAGTTCGAGAAGAAAAAACACAAAACTTATAATTAAGATCTGGATTTCCCTACGTACATATGAGAACTAGATATCTGAAATTACAAAAAAATATAGTTTGATACGCCACCGACAAGAAAACTATAATAGCTTTACTCTAAAGTATCATATATTCCAAAACTTTGTTGCATTGGTGTATAAATTTCATCGAAATAATAGATTCCAAATCTCGCCAAAATTATATACATTTGTAAAATTCCGAGTAAATATTTTCCGAGAACCAGCAATTGAGAATCGTCGTGGTGATAAAAGAAGTAATGGCTAAAGGGCTAATTCACTTAAGAAATAGCCTAGTTCCATCATTATATTCCAGAACTTCAACTAAAACTCATTTTAGAATCCCATTTCCATCATACTTGTCGAATTTCACCTTAATCGATTAAGAAATTAAAATTGTCCGTAATCATTGGCCATATTCCAGAACTTCATCTTTATTCAATTTTAGTAATTCATTATCATTGCGCTTGTCAAATTTCATCATAATCGTCTTAGAAATAGCCAAGTTTTAGAATATGCGTATTGTACCATAAGCCATTTTGAAATATGCCGTCGTGTACCTTATACGATTGTGTAACATATGCTATACTAAAATTTACCGTTTTCAAATATGCCATAGTTTACCTTATGTCGTAGTGTACCGTATCCCATATTGAAATGTGTCATATTTTCATATTCCATTTTGAAATATTCCATTTTGAAATATGCCATGTTGAACGGAACCCGAAAAATTATTAGCAAGTCAAAAAACAAATTATCTCCTTACCACAAAAACTATTAAAAAATAAAATTACGATTTAGGAAAGGGATGACGCTGAAGAACAGATGCGCGGATTTTATGCCTACAGCACCGCGCACAGTTCCGCACCCAAAACAGAAGTGCTTAAAGGATTGTCCTCGATTAGACAAGCAACATAAGTTCGAAAAATTATTCTAATTTGTTGTATACCTTGTAGGATGAGAGCTGCAGCCCCCAATCCTCCGCTTTTATATAAATATAAATTAAAACTTTTTCCCACAATTTGTGTTTTTAATATTTATTCACATACTAAAATATAGAACTCCTCAGAGCCGCTTAGCAATATGGCTCTAAAATAAAAAACTGATCAAACTTGTTTAGCATTGGTCGTCTACACGCAAGGGTAACTAGAAATTATGTAGCATCCTTTTGTTATCAAATTATAGTTGGACGTATTTTATAAAGAAGTGTAATGAAGTATTCTGGCTATTAAATTTGTGTTTTTTAGGATTTTTTTGTTGAGAATTCGCGGGTATCCTAAGGTAGCCAATCCTTTCAATGGTTTTAAATATGGATTTCAATAAATTAAGTTAAAAAAAGTTTCATGAAAATTCGGCATTTCGACCCAATCGGCCAAATTTTAATTTTAAATATCTCGCACGTTTCTGAATAGGATCTTCGCCATTACTGGGTTCATATGTAGTGGTATCTATGTTTGCGTTATATCTGGAATAAGTAGTGAATTTCTCGACCAAAGTTCAGAAAATATGGTGTACGTATACTCGGTGGAATCATGAGCAGTTTGAATTTTACAAGCTCTTTTAGGAATATGGTTTTTCATTCTCTGTGCTCACCCTTGATGTATGATCGAATTACGGCTAGAGCAACACATTTGGCATGTTCTGCTGTAAAATAAATATGTTGCCAGGTTTGGATCTAGTCAAAGGCCCCAAATAGTTTATAGCAATAGTTGAATATTTGATAGTAGCAACGGCAAGCTCTGCAATAGGTACTAAATGTTTCAACGGAAAATTCACTACAAAGTAAAAACATCAACTGCATACAAACCTCACAGTGGTCTGGAAAGGCAGTAAAGTTTGGCCACCATGACCCGCCCGGGCAATAGACTTATTATGTTCCTTGGACCTTGAGAATTTCGAAAATTACCCTCCCCCCTCCCCACCAAAATTGCCACTGATCCTTTTTTACTCTTTTCCATACTTTTTGCGTGCTGAGAAAATGCTAAAATTCAATGATTTCGGGAGTTAACGGGTATACACTCAAGTCTCTAGGTACGGGGACTCGTCCTACATGTATGTGTGTGAGTAAAATTAGTTTATTGTTATAATTCATGTGATATATATATATATAGGAAATAAAGAATCTTTTACATGTTTATTCTAATCAAAATCAATATTCGAGAAACATACTCCAGTTATCTTCCCATTACTCCAACAGTCTAACCATACGGTGAAAATTGGTAGAAAGAAACTTTTGTATTCCCCTCTATTCCCAAAATTATATAACGGTGAATCATAGAGATCGTTAAGTCAAGGTTGCAGACAACCAAACGTTCATACTCAAGGTAAAAACGGATGTAACGAATTCTGAAGTTGTGTTTACCTTGGTAAGCGCCGAAAACTAGAAGAAAATAATAATTAATCCGTCCGACTCGAACACGTTAAGCTGATATATGGTGTTAACAATGACACCGCAACAGAACAGCTTGCCGCAATAATTTTGGTCAAAACCTTTTGATAAATTAACTAATCTATTATTTTTGCACTAACACTTTAGCAAAATGTACACAAAATTAAATTGTTATGACTTGACCGCGGCAATAGAAGTACTGATGAGGAAGATTATTTATTATTTTCTATTCGATTTTATATTTTTTTTTTTATTTTGTCTAAGGGGAAATTGTAAACTTGTTTTCCCAATTTAACAAATTTGGAATAAATATACTATACCCTGCACATCAAATAAGTTGATCACTTTTGAAGCATAATATGAGTACAGACCAAATTACTTACTCGTGCGTGATAACAATTTTCTAAACACCAATTAATGTGTAACAGCCAACTGTTACAGTATTCATTGGCCGTTCTAGTTTTCTGAATGACTCTTTTCTATTCGGTGGTAATTATTCACTCATAATTCACTCATTAATAATTCATTATACACTGATGAATGATTAGTAAACCGAGTGTTGAGTGAATAACGAAGAAGTAATGACTGAATATGAATGAATAATCAGTAAACAAATAGGATATAATATGTGAATAATGAGTCAATTATGAGGGACCTGAGTGATTAATGAGTGAGTAATTTTTCAATATTCAGTGATTCAACTCATTATTCCCCATTTTTAACTCATTATTCGTGGTTTTAATTCTGACGGGGAAAGCAAAGTCGAAGCTTTCTTTCGTTGCCTATTATTCCAATGTCGTTCTGTAGGATTACTTTTTGTGTTACTTGGGTCGAGGAGACCGCTTCATACTTGATATAGGTATTCTCAATAAAGAAGGCTTATTGGCGTTTTTACTCAGATAATTGGTCACCATGAAAATTTGCTGAAACCTTAACAGTTTGGTCGGTTTAATCAACTAGCAAGCCAAAATATAAATTTTCAAGACCATCGATAATATAGAGAGAACAGACCGAGGGATGTGATAAATGTGTAACTTACTGTTTGCAAATAAGCATAATGCATGCCTCACACAAAATAATGTTGATTTTAATTTGGAAAACGCCCAAAAAATTGGGGTGAAGGTAATTCATAACAATTTTTTTTAGTCATTTAGTTTGCATTTTAATTTTAATCAGTGTGTATATTTCATCTAAAATGTATTTTGTAACCCCGAACATTTTTTTAAAAGACCATAGGTCGCCGATAGCAAACAAAAATATTTTTTTTTTCTTATTTAACAAAATTTCATATATGTACATAAATTGTGCGACCATCAAATCATTGTCATCAATCAAAAATGAATTTTTTGGTAATTTTAACGTTCACAGTGCTTTTTGCAGCCGGATTGTGTGATTGTGATACGTCATCCGTATCAGGCGTGGAAAATGTTTACGAGTCGCTTAGTGCAAAAGAAAAACATCGGTTAATCCTTCAACGGGAATTACAACAATCTGGGCGAGGTGGCATTGGTGCATATTGTCCCCGACCATTATCTCCGAAACAAATTGTATTTGGTAATGTATGTAAATCGTTTCTATCGAAGGCCGTATCTGTTATTAAATTATTTCTTAATTTCTAGGAAAAACTTGAAGAATTCCTCGAATGTGGCAATGCAACCATTGATATATTCATTGCTAAGCTAGACGATAACGTGATGTTTTATGATCATACAAATATTAGCACAATGGTTCGACAATATGCACCACCCGCTTGTGAAATTTTTGACAATATTTTTAGATGTGTCGGTCAAATTGTTCCTGTCATTGACTTGTGCTTGGATGAGCGTGAACGAATAATTAAAAATAGGCTACTCGCTAGTATGCCATTGATACATCAAACCGTTTGTTTACGTAACGGTGACCTTATTGCCGATATTGTTGAGCATGAAGATGGTGTTAGATGTTTGGAAAGTACATTTAAATCGATGGTCGACGCTGACTTTATAGAAATATTCGAAGGTCAATCAGCCGAATTATTTGGTGATAAAAAAGTGTGCCACAGATTTAATGATGTTCTGAAGAGTGTTTATCTAAAAGTTGATGAGTGTTCACCTGGTGTTTTGGGAATGGTGAAAGATATGTTGGGATTTTTCTGCGATGGTACTCGTTGTGATCGTTTCATACCTGACATACAATGTTTTTAATGGTCTTATAGAAAACATTTCTCAATAAAAATTTAAACACTTAAGGTTGTTTTCAATTTATTATCAGTACACAAATACCTGCCTCCAGTAAGTTTTTACTGGATTATAAGGAAATCACAGTTTATGGAAGTTTTAACTTTACTATTGCATAATGTGTCTCAATTCGAAATATATTGCGATATACGCAGGAATCAGATGCCCTAAATTTGCTGTTTCTGCAAAAATGTAAAATGGATTGTAAATAATGCTGCCAGCTACTTAATCATGAAAACACATTGGGCACACATTGGGCACACAGGGCAAATTGGTTACGCTCCTTTCTTCAGAAATCTTTTGAGCACAGTTCAACCTAACATCATTTACTGACTGGTTCACTCGTAGTATTCGAACGTAAAAACGTAATGAATACCTCAACAAACACCTTCCTACATATTGCTAAAAGGATTCAAGGAAAGCTAACATCTATAAATAATATACACTTTGTCCTAAAAGTATTCCAATTTTCACTTAACAAATTTTCACTGGTGGACAAGAAAATGAGAAATTTTCAATTTCGATACAAAGAAAATGCTACAAAAATACAAAAACTAAATAGAAAATTATTTGGAAAAAATTTAAGTGAAATTTAATATTAAATCTTGTGTCGGGCCGCCCCCTCTTTAAACTATAAACCACAAGAAAGACTAAAAAATTGATTTATATTATTTGGTTGTTTAAAATAATCGAAATATTTTTCACTCAAACCAAAACATGCACAACTAGGAAAGATGAACCAGTTATTGAAAATCTTTATTCATTTTTTCACTTATTATTCATTGCTTATGTCATTATTCACTGAGCATGCAGTTACTATACACTCATTGTTCATGTTATTTACTGACTATTCACTCTTTATGCATTGTTGAACGATTTATTCACTCATTACTCATTCATCATTCTCTAATTATTCACTCAACTTTTATTCGTAATTCACTAATTATTTACTCAATAATGACTAATTATTCATTTGTCGTTCAGTTTATATTGTGTAATAAATTCACTTATTCGTTATTCTCACATTATCGCCTCATAACACTTTTCTATTCGGTGATAATTATTCCCTGATTATTCACTCATTAATAATTCATTATTTACCGATGAATGATGAGTAAAGCGAGTGTTGGGTAAATAATGAAGGAGTAATGACTGAACGTGAATGAAGTATCAGTGAACAAATCGGAAATAATATGTAAATAATGAGTCAATCATGAGGGATCTGAATAATCAGTGATTAATGAGTGAATAATTTTTCAATATTCAGTGATAATGATTCAACTCACTATTCCCCTATAATTCCAATGTCGTTCTGTAGGATTACTTTTTGTATTAACTCGGTCCGGGAGACCGCTTCATACTTGATTTAAGCATTCTCAATAAAGGGTTATTGGCCTTTATACTCAGATAATTCGTCACTATGAAAATTTGTGGAAACCTTAATAGTTTGGTCGATTTCATCAACTAGAAAACCAAAATATAAATTTTCAAGACCGTCCATTAATCCATTTCAATAATATAAAGAGATAACAGACGTGCAACTTACTGTTTACAAATAAGCTTATTGCATGCCTCACACATAATCATATTGAGTTTAATTTCGGAAATGCCCAAAAAAATCGGGTGAAGGTATTTCATAACAATTTTTTTTTTGTCATTCAGTTTGCTTTTTAATTTTAATCATATTTTGTAAGATTGCACATTTTTTTTTAAAGATCATAGGTCGCTGATAGCACACATAAATATTTTTTTTTCTAATTTAACAAAATTTCTTATAAATAGTGCGACCGTGAAATAATTGCCACAAATCAAAAATGAATTTTTTGGTAATTTTAACGTTCACCGTGCTTTTTGCAGCCGGATTGTGTACTGCCACGTCACCCGTGTCATCCGAGGAAAATAATTACGAACCGCTTAGTGCAAAAAAACAACATCGGTTAAACCTTCTACGTCAACTACAACAATCTGTGCGAGTTGATATTGATGCATATTGTCCTCGCCCATTATCTCCGAAACAAATTGTATTTGGTAATGTAAGTAAATCGTTTTTATCGAACGCCATATCTGTTATTAAATTATTTATCAATTTTTAGCAAAAACTAGAAGAATTCATCGCATGTGGCAATGCAACCATTGATATATTCGTTGATAAGCTAGACGATAACGTGAACTTTAATGACCGTTTAAACTTTAGCACAATAATACGACAATATTCAGCACCCATTTGTGAAGTTTTTGATGATATTTTTAGATGTGTCGGTCAAATGGGCCCTGTCTTTGACTTGTGCTTGGATGAGCGTGAACGAATCTTTAAAGATAAGCTATTCGCTATTGTGCCATTGATACATCAAACCGTTTGTTTACGTAACGGTGACCTTATTGCCGATATTGTTGAGCATGAAGATGGTGTTAGATGTTTGGAAAGTACATTTGAATCGATGATCGATATTGGTTTTATAGAATTATTCGAAGGTCAATCAGTCGAATTATTTGGTGATGAAAAAGTGTGCCAAACATTTAGTGATGTTCTGAAGACTGTTTATCTAAAAGTTGGTGAGTGTTCACTCGGTGTTTTGGGACTGGTGAAAGATATGTTGGGATTTTTCTGCGATGGTACTCGTTGTGATCGTTTTATACCTGACCTACAATGTTTTTAATGGTCGTATAGAAAACATTTCTCAATAAAAATGTATACACTTAATGGTTGTTTTCAATATATTATCAGTAAGCAAATACCTGCACATCGCAGTTCTTGAAAGTTTTAAGGGAGGTTTTAAAATGTGTGTGTCTTAAATAATTTACTATTGCATAATGTGTCTTAATTTGAAATATATTACGATAGACGCAGGAAACAGATGCCCTAAATTTGTTGTTTCCGCAAAAATGTCAAATGAATGAATAACGCTTTAACGCTTTGAAGATCCTTTTGGACAAGATGTTTTGAGCAAATCGGTTACCCTCCTTTCTTCAGAAACCTTTTGAGCATAGTTCAACCTAACATCATTTACTGACTGGTTCACTCGTAGTATTCACACTTAAAAGTTAAAAAATACCTCAACACTTTCTTACATATCTCTGAAATGATTCAAGGAAAGCTAACATCTTTAACATTGAATTTAAGAAATTTATGAAAGACATAATCCTATGGAATGTGTAAAGATATAAAATGTCACGTTAACTAAGCAAGTAGACCAATAAATTTGTGGAGAAGTTCCTAATCAAACCATTGAAGTGAAGTTTATGCCAAAATATAAAAATATACATTTCGTCTAAAAGTATTTCAATTTTCACTTAACAGATTTTCACTGGTGAACAAGAAAATGAGTTGACTCAAAGAAAATGCTACAAAAAAACAAAAACTAAATAGAAAATTATTTGGAAAAAAATTTGAGTGAAATTTAATATTAAATATTGTAACGTTCCACCCTTTCTTTGAAAAGATGAAAAAAAAGCGAGAAGAGGAGCTCGCTATAATATTGACAGACTGGGCCGTAAACATGCGAAAAAAAACGGCGAGGAATCTAAGGAAGCTACTTTAAAAACTATTTGGAAAAAGAAAAATTGTAAGAGAATTCATATGTATTAGTACGATTCGCTAGTACTTAACGCACAGTACATTCTGTATATATAGAATGTAAATTGTGGTATAATCAGTCCAGTCGCCCCGGCCTGATGAGAAGATTGATTTTTTCATAATCATAAGCTTATCAGTTCGAAACTGGATTGAATTCTCTTACAATCTTCGGAACATATTAAAATCATATAAAAGTTCTTCAAGAAAAGTATTATAAGGAGTTTAGAGTGGTGGTAGATCCGTTTAAGAGCATAATATATAGAAAAGCTCGGGCTGCACTAAATTCAAAGCGCAAAATACTTCAAGCGGATTCAACAAAAAATAAAAACCAGCTCAGTACCATTACGCTCAGCTGAGCTCAATAATATAGTGAATTTGTGGGATGAAAACACTCCTGAAGGTCTACTTCGGAAGTTTTACAACATTGCTGCAGTGGAGTTAGCCTGGAGAGGTGTTGATGCGGTTGGATGTTTAATCGATTTTGTTCGTACTGAAAAAAACAATGATGGTTCGGAAACAAACCGGATAGAGTACAACCCTAAATTCAGCAAAACCTGTCAAGGAGGCTCGAAGACCTGCGCTGGCAGTAAATGGCTAGTGAAAAACCACCAAATAGATCGACAGCAGCGAGTCAATTGGCTAATAACGGAGTACCAACTCGAATTCTATAAAAGCGTATTTAAATCTTGATCGTGAGCATCATAACAAAATAATTGAAAATATGCAAGGAACTACCTCTATAGAAATGGGAATAGACACGTCATCATCCTACACCTACTTTTTCATCATGCTCGTTTTATAATTGTGTTTTTAATAAATAATCTTCAATAAATATAATCGTTTTTAACTCAGTAAATGTTTTAGGTAATGTTCCCCTTCGAATACCCCTCGAGCATTGATAAATACCTCATAATTTTATTATATTTCCTCAAGCACGTTGCTATTAGATAACAGCACGTTGCTATTAGGTTATCAAGCAACGTGCTTTCGAAAAATATAATAAAATTATTTCGGGAAATTATCAACGCCTTTGGGATATTACTGCTGATTAACTGTACCGTGAAGTGGAATACTTGGTATGTGAATACATATTTGTATATGTAATTGAATCTGTGAAGCAAGAATATTTTAATTTAATTGTAGGACGATCTCGATGATAATGATACTTCACAAAGCAGCAACCTAGACATCAATACTCCAACGTGCAGTCGATATTTGGAAAACAGTGGAAATGTCTCTTCCATGAAATGGAAAATTTCCTAACTTATTTTATGAGAAAGTTCATTGACATTTAACAAAATTGGGAGAGAAGGTAAATTATAACTAACAAAATTCTGAATAATTATTATAATTATTTATTGAGATAATAAATTAAATTTCAGAGATATAATGGTAACAAAGTAAAGCAAAAATTTAAGAATTTGCTGAAATCTTTCAAATAATTCAAACAATATGAAAATAAATCGATGCCAGGATGCCCCCGACACAAATACGAAGTCATTGTTCTTATAGGTCGAATCTCCCCATAAAAAATAGTCGCTTTCTAACAGATTCATTTCCTCAGCTAATTGGTATAATTTTTTTCGCTGCAATATCCTCCAATCATGCATCGAACCGGGTTCACCACACGACACGTTTAAGAATTTTTTTTTATGGTTGACTACCCATTGAATTAATATACTGTAATGCTTTTTCCTATTGTAATAATCCATAGGGTTTTGTGTAGACTTTTTTATACGAACAACTATGCCTTTAAAACCCGAGATTTTTGGATATTCGTCTAGTTTTAGCGATTTAATATATTTTGGAGATTCCTTTACAAGGAAACTTGTACTTGGTGGAATGTTTCTCGATTTGCTAAATACCAAATCATTAAATATATTTTGATTTCAGCACATATTGAATATCGACCAAATGCTGAACGATTCGATAAGCTCGATTTCGTAGTAGTAACACTAACCTATAATGTATTTTACAGTACTACTGAATCTAAAATGTTTTTAAATTATGCTTCCGTATACTGGTTTATTACCGCGAGAAATTCAGAGATTTTCAAGACATTTTATAATAGTCAAACAAATTTTACCATTCAATTATAATTTTTATATCGCACTAATTCACTTTTTAAATCACATTTTAATTCATTTTTTAATCTTTACACTGTCGTTTTCCAAATACTAATAAGCAAATTCGATCTCGATCGCTTTTTATATACTCAAACCAAAACTTCTAGAAGAATAGTGTAGAAACAATTAGAACAGTTCTATCATAGAATAATTTATTCTATTCTACCCTAGGTGTCACCGCTGTTAATATAATGCTGTTACGTTTTAGCCTTGTCAATTAAGGTTCGTATCATTGGATTGTGAATAATACAAAATCGATTTAATTTATCACCAACGAATTTATTTAGTTAACACAAGAATTATTACAACACAGTTTGTTAATAAAAATTCACAAAATAACGTTATATAAATTATTCTCAAATTTTACTGTACACTTACAATTTTCATTTCCACTAAAACACTTTTCAAATAACTTTTTAATTGCTTTTTAATCTTCACACTATCGCTTACCAAATACTAATAATCCAATTCGACTTCGTTCGCCTTTTTATATACACAAACCAAACTTCTAGAAAGATGACGTTTCCAGAATAGCGTAGAAACATTTAGAACAATTGTATCATGGAAAATTTCATTTTAGTACAGTTAAACATTGAGCTATTAATTTAACTTATTCTATTACACACTAGGTGTCACCGTTACAATATACTCTAACCATAACTTCTAGAAGAATAGTGTAGAAACATTTAGAACAGGGAACAGGTCTGTCATAGAAAATTATATTTTAGTACAGAAAGGTTTTCGCTAATAAATAACTTATTCTATTCTACCCTAGGTGTCACCGCACCAATATAATGCTGTGACGGTGACACCTAGTGTTTAATAGAGTAAGTTAAATGAATAGCTCAATGTTTAACTGTACTAAAATGGAATTTTCCATGATAAAATTGTTACGTAATGTTTCTACGCTATTCTAAGTTGAAAAGACATGAGCTTTCTAGAAGTTTGGTTTGTCTATATAAAAAGGCGAATGAAGTCGAATTGGATTATTAGTATTTGGAACGCGATAGTGTAAAGGTTAAAAAGGAATTAAAAAGTGATTTAAAAAGTGTTTTAGTGGAAATAAAAATTATGTATAAGTGTACAGTAAAATTTGAGAATAATTTATATAACGTGATTTTGTGAATTTTTTATTAATAAATTGTATTGAAATTGTGTTGTAATAATTCTTGTGCTAAATAAATAAATTCGTTTTTGATAAATTGAATTGATTTTGTATTATTCACAATCCAATGATACGAACCTTGATTGACAAGGCAAAAACGTAACAATGCATTTCCCCTATTGCAAGATGGCGCAATAAGGATGGAATGTTTGCGGCTTTTTTCCTTGTTGTGATCGATTTTTGTGGATCGATAGTGCCTTGGTTCACTCTCTGGATTAAATCAATAAACACTTTATTTGTTAGCTGGAATATTTGGTATTCCGCTACAAAATTACTTTTTCATTTAATTTTTGGTGTTGACTTCACTACTGTTTTTTTTTATCTGCCCTGTTTTTTCTGTCAAAATTCTTTTTTTTTTTATAGCACGAACGCATCCATACAATAGTCTACATGGTTTAATATGTGGCAACATTCTCCAACCTGGTAAGTTGGCTCATCACCCTAGATGATGTTCGCTTGCCCACCTTTTCCGGTTGCACATCCAATACAGCCAGTTTCACGGCCAGCCTTTCGTAGACGCCACTAGATGTTTGTACGATAGCACTTCTCATCTGCCCATCCTTGGCAAGGTTTGTTTCAATTACCAATCCCTTCGGCCACGAATTTCTTGGTAAGTTTTTATCAACGATAATGATCACGTTGCCTTTTTCAATCGGTTTTACAGGCATGAACCATTTCGTTCGCTTCGTCAGAGTTAGTAGAAATTCGGTTAACCATCGCTTCCAAAATATGTTCGCTAAATGTATTATGTCGTTATAATTGAATTCGCCTGGGGGTTTAGTGCCGCTTGATGATCCCAGCAAAAAATGGTTTGGTGTCAGGGCTTCAGAATCGGCGCTCTCAATGGAAATGAACGTTAGCGGACGAGAATTTATAATGTACTCAATCTCTATTAACAAATTTCGAAGCAATTCGTCTCCTGAGTTTCGCTGAGGCATAATCTGATATAAAGTGTTTTTGATTGAGCGTACCAGACGTTCCCAGCAGCCACCCATGTGTCTTGACGCTGGCGGGTTAAACAGCCATTTGGAACTTGGGGTTGTAAATTCTGCATGAAGTCGACTATGATCGATTTCAGTTAGGGCGCGACGCAACTCGGCTTCCGCTCCGCGTAAATTCGTTCCATTGTCACTGCGTATTTCGATTGGCGAATCGGTGGTTAAACTATGCGCTGTTTCAATATGACTGCCCGTATCGTCAAGCAAGTGAACAGGACTCCCCACCTCTTCTCCGTACAATGTCCAACCGAGACGTTCATCGGCCCAAAGTAGTCTATGCCGACATAAGAGAATAGTCGAGTGAAAGATGCAAGCCGAGCTGTCGGTAAATGCGCCATTTGTGGCTCACGAGGGAGGGCCCTCTGATTTTTACATCTCTGGCAGGAAGATCGTACTATTTTCAATAACTGTCGTACGCCTGGAATTACGTATTGCTGACGAAGTTCATTAACAACGGTTTCATGGTTATGGTGGTGATATTTTCGATGGTATGACATGACTAACAGATAAGTCACCCTGTGACCTTTCGGCAGCAATATTGGTCGCTTTTGATTCCTACCTACACCTTCCGAATCATCAATCCTCCCTTTCATCCTTAAAATTCCAACGTCATCTAAATATGGCGAACTCCTCGACTTGCACATCTATTGGAAGCGATTTGTTGCGTAGCAGGATTTCTACCTCCTTTTGATAAGCATCAAACTGAGCTCGACGATAGAGCTCATTGTTTCGTTTAATAAGCTCGGTTTGAGTGATAGATCCTACGCTAACGGCCATGTTATGGATTCTGCATCTTAGGTTATTTACATACCTCAACACATATGCTTGCACACGAAGAAGGCGTTGCCAGCTGGAAAATCGCTCTACCTTGATTACCGATGGATAATATTTGACTGTATGTATGTAGTGAGCCCTCCGTTCCTCAATGGGAGCCTTGTGGACGTCTTGGGTTTGGTTGGGCCACCAAGCTTTCAGCTAGTCGAAGAAATTCAGGCCCGTTCAGTCATCGACTCGATGAATTCAAATCTGGCAGTTGCTTCCATTTTGTGCCATCATCCGCTACGTTATTTTTGGTGGGAATCCACCTCCATTCCTTTAATTTCGTGGTTTCCATTATTTCACCAATACGATGTGCCACGAACCGGTGATATTTACGATGGTCCGATTGAAGCCAGCAGAGGACCGTTCTTGAATTGGACCAGAATATACGCTCTTGAAAGTGGATGGAGTTGGAATCACCAACAACTGGATCCAACTTTTCCACTTGTCGAATTGTTCGTCATTCAACTTTTCGTCCCAGCCGATCGATGATCTCCAAACATCTTGCAATAGAATTTTAGCGTAAACCAAGTAAAAAGCCAAGAGGCCCAGAGGATCGAATACGGACATTAGAGTCCTTAAAAATTCACGCTTGGTGGGTCGCTTCTCACTCGACAGGAGATCACTACCCTGTTGTCGATGAGATAATGAGTAGCTAATAAATGTGTGGGTCTCGGTGTTCCACCACATTCCTTTTTGCCTTCTATCGCCGAGCTGATGTTCAGGTCTTTCTTTGCCTCTGACATTTTACTGACACTATCCAATGCTGATAGTATTTTCGGAGTATTAGATCTCCAATCTCTTATTTCAAACCCTGCATGTTTGTGTATTTCTCTGACCCGTTTTGCTAGTTCCATGGCTTCATCCGGGGTGTCGACGCTGTCCAAGCAGTCGTCCACATAGTGGTTATTTTTTATTGCGTCAGAAGCTCGTGGATACTTTTCTGCAAAACTTAGTGCGTTCAGGTTTTACGAGCAAGTCGCCCCAAACGTCATAACCTGCATCACATATACATCAGGTTCTTTACTTTGGTCCCCGTCTCTCCATAGGAACCGTTGTGATTGTTGATCGGCCTCTCGAATGCGTATCTGGTGAAACATTTCCTTTATGTCACCACAGAAGGCCACTCTTCTCTCCCTAAATCTTTGAATCACTCCTGACAAAGCTGCAAGTTGATCTGGACCCTTCATGAGAACTGAATTCAACGATATTCCGTTGACTTTGCAGGCTGCGTTCCATACAAGGCGAACTTTATTCGGTTTATTCGGATTATTCACCGCAAAGATGGGTAGATACCATATTCTTGGAGATGGCTCAATCAACTCATGTGGTAACAACTTACGCACATAACCCTTGGCGAGATAATCACGAATTTTCTCCTTTAGGATTTCGGCCAAATCATGGTTTTCGAGACACACTAATCGTTTTGCGCCATAGGTAAACTATCTGCGAGCCGTACTTCATCATATTTCCAAAGCAGACATATTTCAAACCGGTGCTCTCTGCGGATCGTGGCGCCATTACAGCATTTGGTATAGGTAGTTGTTGTACACCCATAGACGCTGCTGGTTGAATATAAGACGGCTGATTCGAGTTGTTCAAACTGACCGGAATGGCGCCACGGTCATGTGAGACTGGTATTTGTCTATTTGAAATTTGTAGCGTATTTGACTTCACACGGGGTACCGATATTTGTCGATGTGGCTGTTGACCAGTTCTCGTTATCGATACGTTCGCCATTTGGTTAATGATAGGCATTTCAACAAATGTCGCCATGGCAGCCATATCAGATGCTTGAGGTGGAACTTTTTTAATTTAACATTTCCCGGATAATCAAAGATTCAGTTGATCGAATTTTTCAGTTTTATAAAAAAATACACAGTATACATATGTAGATATATTATGCTTAACACAGAAACAACACTGTTGCCAAAATTTAACGAAAAAAATAAAAATGAAAAATCCCGGTTAATCAATTGAAAATCTGGATAAACAAGTGATTCAAAAAAATCGACTGTGTAAAAAATAGTCACAGATAATAGAGGTTTACGGATAATCGGATCCCGGAAAATCGATCCGAAATGCGGTCTTAAATTTATATTTATACCAAGTTCTGGAATATGGCTCATTAGGAATGAACTCGGTGAGTTAACAACCGATTATGGTGATATTCGATATCAGCAATGGAAATGGCATTCTAAAATTTCTGTTAGAAGAAGTTCTCGAATGTGGTCTATTAAGAAGGAACACAACTGATTATGGTGAACTGTTATTCTAAATGAAGTTAAGAAGAAGCTCTGGAATATAGCCAATTAGGAAGCAACTCGGTTAGTGCTCAACCGATTTTGGTGAAATTTGCAAGTGCGATGAAAATTGGATTCTAAAATCATTGTTAAATAAATTTCTGGAATATTCATAATTAGGAAGGAACTCGGTTATTTCTTAACCTGATCCTAAAATAATTGTTAGATGGAATTCTGGAATATTGAAACTCTCTATTCTGGAACTCGGTTATTTTTAAACCAATTATTATGAAATTCGATATATACGGTAGAAATGGGATCCTTAAATGATTTTTAGATAAAATTCAGGAATCGATCCTTCGTTTTAATCTTTCGGCAGTGTTTTTCGAGTATGGTTGCTGTCAGAGCGGCAATATCGACCGTGTTTAAACTTTATCCGGCATAGTAGGTACTTTGTACCTTTTGTGTTTTAAAATTGCGACACGTTTTTTGCTCCAAAAGCATATTGATCGATTCTTGTCACATCTCTACATTTTTGGAGCACATTAAATTATATAAGAAAAGAAAATATATTAACGATGGCTTACCATGGATTAATTTCACTTTATTACAAAAAAAATCAAATTCATTTTAATGCCGGTGGGAAGTAAAAATTTAGACAGCTTCCTAAACGTCGAATTTCATCAATTTACATTTTGCATTTCCATAATTTGCAATACTATATTCCAGAACATCATCAAACAATCGTTTTAGAATCTCATTTACATCGTATATCGGTTAACAGCTAACTGATTTCCTTCTTAATTGGCCATATTCCACAACTTCTCAAATCGAAGTGTTGTTGCAGTGGGAGTAAAGCAAGGTCGGATGAATAGGATGCTATTTAAGGTGGTTTCAATTGATGAAAGCGTTGAAGCTAATGTTACATCCACAAGCAATAATCTTTCGATTCGAATTTGGTTTGAGCGATTTGGACACCAAAATCTAGCACACGTGAGAAAGTTTCTACAAAAGAATAACACTAATTTCATAGATGAAGACTATATATGTGAAGCTTGTGTTCAAGACAAACAGCATCGGTTGAGTTTTGAAAATCGAATTGAAAAGGCGATACGTTGTGGTGAAATTATTCATAGCGACGTGTGTACGATGCCGATTGAGTCATTTGGTGGTGCTAAATATTTTTTACTTTTCTGAGATGATTTTTCAAAATACCGGTATGTGTATCCGATCAAAAATAAGTCAGATGTGTTCAATAATTTCAAAACTTTTGTGGCTTTGATGAACAATAATTGTGGTCATCAATTAAAAAAATTTCGGTCGGATAATGGACTGGAATTCGTTAATGACAAGATGAAACGTTTCATGGAAGGAAGAGGTATTCGACACCAGCGAACTGTTCCATATACGCCTGAGCAGAATGGGTGCGCAGAGGGGGACAATCGCACATTGGTCGAGGCCGGAAAAAGTACCATTGAAAACAAAACACCATTCGAGTTGTGGACTGGAAAAAAGGCAAACATTGAAAATTTACGTGCGTTCGGATGTGAAATGTTTGTTCATGTTCCGAAAGAAAAACGGAATAAGATCGATGAAAAATTAGTTAAATGTACATTTGTAGGTTACGATGAAAATGTAAAAGGGTTCACAGTTTGGAATCCAAACAATGAAAAGGTTGAAATAGACGCCATCTCGACGACATATCGACACCAAAAGATCCTACACCAAAAGGATCGTTGTGTTATTTGAATGTTACAAACATTCAAGAATGTCGTTTCCGTGATCGGAATGCGCATAAACATAAGCATTCATGTTGTACGTCTGTGGAACAAGTGGCTATGCTTGCATCGGTAATTGAACCTGATACCTATGAAAAGGCGATTTAAGCGAGTGACTGTAAACAATGGATTAATGCGATGGACGACGATTACGAATCGTTAAATAAAAATCGAACATGGATTTTAGCTGAAAAAAACGACAATCAAAAGGTTATTGATAATCGCTGGGTGTTTAAAATTAAGTACAAATCCGATGGCGCCATAGAACACTATAAGGCTCGTTTGGTAGCACGTGATTTTACGCAAGAATATGGAGTGGATTATCAGGAAACATTTAGCCCAGTAATAAAATTGACATCAATTAGAGCCATTTTGACTGTAGTGGCAGCAAAAAATTGAGGATTAAACAATTTGACGTAAAGACGGCGTTTTTGTATGGTGATCTGGATGAAACAGTTTTTATGAGGCAACCGATTGGATATGATGACGGCAGTGGTCGAGTGTGCAAATTGTTAAAAAGCTTATATGGTTTAAAACAGGCTTCTCGTTGTTGGAATAAAAAATTCACCGATTTTATTTTACGTTTCAAATTTAAAATATGTGAATCCGATCCATATGTTTTTGTGCGTTCGTGTAATAGTAGTGAAATGATACTAGCAATTTATATAGATGACGGATTAGTCGCATCTGAGAATGAAGATGATATCAATACGGTCATTTCCAGTTTGCAGCTGGATTTTGATATTAAAGTTATGAATATCGACTGTTTTCTTGGTATTCACGTAAATTCTGAACCAGATGGATCGATTTCAATCAATCAACATCGCTTTAACATGTTTGACTGCAATCCGGTGAGCACACCTTCAGATACATCGACGAATTTGGGTGAAGGTGACTCAACAGGCGGGGTGATTTTTCCATATCGCCAGGCCATCGGTAGTTTAATGTATCTGGCAATTTGTACACGGCCCGACATTTGTTTTGCGGTGAATAATGCTAGCCGACATATATGGAAAATCCTTCGAATATTCATGTGAATGCCGTAAAAAGAATTCTTAAATACATTTAAGGGTACGATTAATGTGGGTATTATTTATCGAGGTGGTGAAACATTGAAGTTGTCTGGCTACAGCGATGCGGACTATGCGGGTGATGTTAAAACCAGACGATCAACTTCTGGTTACGTATTTTTTGTTGGTTCGGGCATTGTCAGTTGGTGCTCCGAAAGACAAAAATCAGTCAGTTTGTCAACAACTGAAAGCGAATACATTGCGGCATCACAAGCGGTAAAGGAAATGATTTGGTTAAAACGATTGATGTCTGAACTCATTCCAAATAAACTGTGTACATCAGTATTGTTTATGGATAACCAATCTGCAATACGGTTAATCAAAAATTCGGAGTTTCATAAACGAACGAAGCATATAGATATTCGGTATCATTTCATCCGAGAGAAGTTTAAATCTGGAGATTTTGAACTAGAATATGTGTCAACAGATAAACAAGCAGCAGATATTTTTATCAAATCGTTGACAAAGGTTAAGTTTCTTAAAATTAAAATTGGATCCTGAGTGGAAGTTTTAAAAATGAGTATACACCCTGTCTTAATTTTGTCTGTCATGTCATGATATAAATTTTGCTGTGTACATTGTACAGTACAGTTTTGACAGTCGTAATTTTATCTCTCTTCTGATTACAACGTGTATTGTATATTTATCATTAATAAATAATATTGTACGAGTAATTCTTTTATTTGTTTGGATTATAATGCTTGAATATACTTACCTTGCTGATCAGTGCTTCGTAATTGGAAATCACAACAGGTGCAATAAAATACATTCACAAATAACAAAACAAATATCAACACTAATAGGCCATATTCCAGAACTTCATCTAAAAATCATTTCAGAACCCCTCTTCCATCGTACATATCGAATTTTAAGGTCGGTTAAGAAATAACCAAGTTCCAACCTACTTGGGCATATTTCAGAATCTCATCTAAAAATCAGTTTAGAATGCTACATTTAGTCAGTATCTTATTCAATAGTTTTTGATAAAATTTTCTCAAATATTCAAAGAAATCAATGAATCAAATACCATACATATCCGGAAGCAGTTCTGAAAATAGGCCGGACAGCGTTTTATTTTATTTGATTTTGAATAATTTTCGGAAATAAACTTGTTCCAGTGCGGATCTTACTTTATATTTTCGGTAATACGATTTTAGAGTAAGAAGTATGTACAATTCAAGTGAGTGGAATATATAAAAAAGTTGCAAAATCGTTTGTTGTTGTTTTCTATGATACCAGCAAAATACATTTTTGATGATCTTCGCATTTTACTTCAGTATGCTGTCAAAATAACTTAATTTCGGATAATTTTTGATCATCGTCTCGAGATACAGCGTAAACACACAATGACAGATATTCTTGTTATATCACTCAAACAGGTAAAACAACAATTTTTGTCCACTTGGAAGTTTTGTTAGCGACAATAAAATAAATTTATAAATTAAAATCGGTGTCGTGATAGAGCTCTAATATCGGTCGCATACGTGAAGCTTTGTGCTATCTGGTACATCATAATGTCATGTTAGTTTTGCCTTTAAATTTAATCAGTGTGTATGCATATTTCGTCTAAATGTATTTTATAAGATTGCACATTTTTGGTATTAAAGACCATAGGTCACCGATAGCGCACGAACAAATATTTTCTTTAGTTTTTAGGCACCTCAATGCTCCGTTTTTTAGTTATACAACAAAATTTCATATAAACAATGAGACAGTCAAATAATTGCCATCATTCAACATGAATATAAATTTTTAGGACCGCCCAATCAATCCAATTGGACAATATGGAGATAACAGACCGAGCGAAGTGATTAATGTACAACTTACTGTTTGGAAATAAGCCAAAATGCAAGCCTCAGACATAATAAATATGTTGAGGTTAATTACTAAAACAACCATAAAATTCGCATGAAGGTATTTCATAACAATTTTTTTAGTCATTTAGTTTGATTGCACTGAATTTAAGATTCGCACATTTTTTTTTTTTTTAAGACCATATAGGTCGCCGATAGCACACAAAAAAATTTTTTTTTCTTATTTAACAAAATTTCATATAAATATTGCGACCGTGAAATAATTGCCATCAATCAAAAATGAATTTTTTGTTAATTTTAACGTTCACCGTGCTTTTTGCAGACGGATTGTGTGCTGCCACGTCATCCGTGTCATCCGAGGAGAATAATTACGAGCCGGTTGGTAAAAAAGAAAAATATCGGTTAGACCTTCAACGTCAACTACAACAATCTGTGCGAAGTGGCATTGATGTTTATTGTCCTCGGCCATTATCTCCGAAACAAATTATGTTTGGTAATGTAAGTAGATCGTTTTTATCGAACGCCATATCTGTTATTAAATTATTTTATTAATTTTTAGCAAAAACTAGAAGAATTCGCCGAATGTGTCAATGCAACCATTGATATATTCATTGCTAAGCTAGACGACAACGTGAACTTTGATGACCATACAAATATTAGCACAATGGTTCGACAATATGCAGCACCCGTTTGTGAAATTTATGATGATATTTTTAGATGTGTCGGTCAAATTGGTCCTGTTATTGACTTGTGCTTGCATGAGCGTGAACGAATCTTTAAAGATAAGCTATTCACTATTGTGCCATTGATACATCAAACCATTTGTTTACGTAACGGTGACCTTATTGCAGATATTGTTGAGCATGAAGATGGTGTTAGATGTATGGAAAGTACATTTGAATCGATGGTCGATATTGGTTTAATAGAATTATTTGACGGTCAATCAGCCGAATTATTTGGTGATAAAAAAGTGTGCCAAAGATTTAATGATGTTCTGAAAACTGTTTATCTAAAAGTTGGTGAGTGTTCACTCGGTGTTTTGGGACTGGTGAAAGATATGTTGGGATTTTTCTGCGATGGTACTCGTTGTGATCGTTTTATATCTGACCTACAATGTTTTTAATGGTCGTATAGAAAACATTTCTCAATAAAATGTTATACACTTAATGTTTGTTTTCAATTATCAGTAAGCAAATAACTACCTTCAGTAAGATTATTTCATAAAAAGCTGCCCTAAATTTGCTGTTTCTGCAAAGATGTATAATGATATTCATTTAAATTCACTGGGGCATTCTAATTTGTGAGAAAAGCCTAAATATGAGGTTTCAGTTCGATTGGTTGAACCATCTGGGCTGTATAGAAGACACAGACTGACAGACAGATGCCACTTCGAAACCTATTTTTTCAGACTCAGGCAATTCCAAAACTGATAAATCTTCATAAATCTCAAGATCGAAAATTTTCATGTTTCCACAAGTATTCGTATTACCTTATCGCCATGACCACCGGTCAACCAGCTCCTCATTATTTTTTACTGGATCTGTTAGGCTAAAACACGGCGCTAAATAACTGTACCGTTCTAAGAACCAACCTGGCTTGGGGCTCAGTGTAAAAACTAGCTCAGTCTGTAATCATGGATCCGGATACATGGCACCGCATCGCGGATCTCTGATCCCTGGAGGGCATGGAAAGCTCTTTCGAGTTTGAAGGCACATCGGACAGTTAAAGAAAAGGAAACGCTATGATGTTTACTGGTAATAAACAGTTGGGTTTGCAGAGATGCAAAGAGGTCAAGTTTGCAGGAAATTGTAACCAGGCCTTTCAGCTACGTTCTTTAGGGGCAGCTGATTGTTGCGGTGATAGATAGAGTGCAGAAGGATATTGCGCCCGTCAATTTTGGAAGGTAGATAGCGAACCTGGGTGAGGTTGTAGCAAGGGAGGATATCTCGAGCAGGCCTAGAGCGCGAATAATGTTCGGTTTCGGGGCTATCACACCAAAAGTCTACATTAAGGATAAGGGGGTAAGTCTGACTCCGAGTGATATCGTGCCAAGGAGGACTCCAAAACGTCTCGGTATCAGACTCGCTTTCTGGTGGGGAATCTGACACGACTGTGGTGAAGGCGACAGGGAAGATTGCTGATGAGACTGCTGCAGATCAATTTACAACACTGCAATGCAGCCTCGACTGCTCTGCAGCCCAAATTTTAAGCTGATGGAGTTGATATTGTCCTGATCCAGGAGCCATGGGGGAATTGTTTTATGGGACTCAGGACCCCAAACTATAAAGATTACCAAGAAGGAAGTTAAGATTCGCTTGTGCATTCTTACTAAAACTAATCTAATCTGGTTTGTGCTGTTTAATTAAAGTAACTTTGATGTGTTGGCTCCTGGCATTGGTTTATGAAGATGATGGCATACCACCTGACTTCCTGAGAGGTACTTTTATGGATGCTCAAAAGCGAAAAGTTGGAGTCATCCTGGGATGTGATTTGAACTCACACCATACAATATGGAGAAGTAAGGGTACAAACGAGAGAGGTGACCTACTCCTTTATTTCATTTTTAGTAACAACCCTCAAATATGCAAATTTTGGGCATAAGCCCACTTTTTTAACTAGAAACAGACAAGAGGTGCTAGGTATCATGCTTGTCTCAGCTTTTATTAAGGATAGTTTGGTAAATTACTATCTTCAGTACGAGCTGGTTACAGTAGCCACAAATAGGGCTATGTTTAGAAACAAGAGATAAACCGACTGGAATACCTTCAGAATCATTCGAGATAGTTCATTGCCAGTTCCGGTTCCAAAACCCCTCTGTATCTACATAGGAGCGGGAAGACTTAGTAGACAAGCTGTTTGGTGCTTTTCATCTAGATATGTTGGGAGCATCTTCTATGAGTAGAGCTTTGGGTAAACAAATTACACCTATGCAAAGGGCTTTTTAGAACAAGAAAGAAGTCCTCAGAAATAAGAAGTGCCAAAATAAGTGCCTGGATGCTCTACTTTTGTAAATAAAAGACAGGAATTTTCAGAGGCTGCGAGGCTACGTAAAGTACTGGCTTCAAATCCTATCATCCCGAATCATCTACAGCGACCGCATGTTTCGTAGATCAGAAAGATGGAGTCTGACTCCCTTTCTTTGGAACTTGTTCATAAATAATCTGTTGCTGTACATGGATGGGCAAATTTTCAGGGTAGTTGCTTATGCAGATGACGTTGATATTGGTGTCTATAGTAAGTATCCTTATACCTTAAGAGGTACATGCAAAGCGAACTTGATTTTCTTGCCAAATGGGCCAACAGTTGAGGACTAAATGTTAATCCACGTAAAACTGAGGGGGTTCCTTCCTCTAGGAAATACAAAATTTTTCAGATTGATAGTCTTAGCTTCACCTTTACTGATCTGGGTGTTATTTTGGTCAGCAAGCTTAGCTGGAAGACTAATATTTTAGAACTGGTAAAGAAAGCTACCATAGCGCCTAGACTCCTGCAAAATCGCTATTAGAAAAAGAAGGGGTTTTGAATCCCACATTGCATACGAGCGTCAGTGATAAGGCTCATACATTTATGTGGGATTGTAGTTTGGTGGCCAGCCTTAAACAGTATGGCTAAACCAAAATTGCTGCGGAAAATTTAAAGAACTTCCACTTTGCGTATTAGTAGTGCACTCAAGAGAAACTAAACATGAATCTCTCATTTCGTCTCCCCCGAATAAAATTGGTCCCCGAATAGATTGGTTGAAATGTAATGTAGTGTACAGTTAGGCCGCTATTAAAACGCTACCATCTTATTTTCTTCCGTCAAATGTACCCCAGATCTGTCTCCCTTATCTTAACGAGATGGCAGATCAGTTCAATATCAGCTTAACGTGATTGCCAGGGCACTTCAGTGTTGCGGCGAATAAAAAGGCAGATGAACTCACTCGGCAGGATACAAAATGCTTCACTTTACCAAGTAAGATAAATATTGAAATTCCACTCGCTAGGAACTTTAGGAGAGCAGCGAGCTAAAGATGATCTAATTGTACCTCGAGTATTTTAACTAGGCAGATTTGGCGTAAACTAGATCAAATAAGAAACAGACAGCTAGTAATACTTCGGTGTCGCCATATTAGTATGGTATTGGGGTTTATTACAGGACACTGTCTCATAGGTGAGTATGCGCGGAGACTAGGAGTCTCCTCGAATAATTACTGTAGAAGCTGTGAAGATGTAGAGGAGGAAGAAACTGTACTCCATCTACTCTGCACTTGTCCCCGTCTAGCGTTAAGCAGATGGAAATTTTTAGGAGCTCCTCTCCTCAGCGACCTGAAATTTCTTGAAAATGTTCTAGTTTGTAAAAATATTAGAAATTTAGTTGATCTTTCGGCATTTTTTATAGACAAATATATTAATTGTTCCTGGTAATCCCAATATTTTCGATTTGGTAAATCAGAAAAATACAATCGCTCATAATATATCCACTGAATAATATATATATCATAATATATCTACTGAAAAACAAGAAATATCATTTCCCGCTCCCAGTAATTTTTGCCCAAGAGCCAAGAGTTATACCAAAGTTTTACTCTGCAAAAATGAGAACCCTCCATGAGTTCTTTGTATTGGTAGTTTGGTTTCGTACTGAAAAGTTTGTCTACTCATCAGGCGGCTACGACCAAACTACAAAAAATTCCACTCTAGTCACTTACATTAAGTATCAGGCCAGAACGTACTGACATAGCGAATTATTATTCACTACATCAAATATCAAAAACCCTTAAAGAAACCTCATTTGTTTGTATATTATACCCACACGAATATTTATTAAGGATTTAATTTGTCTTTCCCTAATCAGTTGATTTTTCAGCATTTTTTATAGACAACTGTTCATGGCTAGAAATTTAATAAATCGTCAATGTGGGAGGGGGGGGGGGGCTTTTTTCGCATCAGCACAAGAAATTTCGTTTGCAACACAAATTGCAACACAAAATTTAAACATTAAATTTTCGTTCATCGTAAAAATTGCCGTGCACTAAAGAGGTCGACTGATTTTAAATCCCTTAAGCGCGGGCATTTTAAATTAACAATTCCCGGTACTTTTTTGACAGAATGTATTTTAGAATTTCTCAATATTCCATAACAATTATATGGTACATCATTATATGGAATTAAAATACGTATAATTAATGCAGAAATAGCTAACTACATTGTAATCAAATTTGTAATTCAAATAAGTCAAGGAGAAAGAGTCTATACATGTGCCACGACAAGTAAAATTTTACTGTTCAGTGAATAAAAATAATTGATTAAATAATCAACTGTTGGTTGGTATATTTCCATTGGCCGCATACACATATGGATGACACCTTTAAGCAAAATACCGAGTGTTGAAATATGCCATACAGTTATAAACGAGTAAACAAAAGAGGAACAATAAAATCTGTGTTTTCCAACCACTCATTTTCACACCACTTAGCGCCTACAAGTTTTTTTTACAAACAGATACTTAATCTGTGATAAATCAATTCATTAAATAAATGTGAGTTCATGTATCTATAGAAACATATATCAGGATTGTTTTTATTTCTAATTTCGAATGATCTCATCCGCAGACAACACTGTATTTCGGGATGGTATGGAAAAAAAACAAAACTTATCGATTGAATGAATTTGAAACGTAAAGTAAATACTAAAAGCTCGTGAAAGCTTTTTCCTTTTTGTTTATTGTATTTATCGTATTATTGTGATGTGTACAGAAGTAAATCATGAATAAATAAAAATTTTATCGTCATCAACGTCAGCTTTTTGTATAATACCGTATGTACTCGAATTGTAAATGTAACTGACATCATTTTTTATTAACTTAATAAGATAACAGCATAATAACTTCACCGTATACATTGTTTCGTATGTATGATTATGTATATTATTATGACGTAATCCATAATCAAATGCAATAAAATTTGAATATAATGTGTCTGAGGGTTTGGTGTACGCTACGTATAAGTACATACTATATATGTACAAGTAAAATTTTCTTCTTCTTCCCGTCAATACCATCATCATCATCATCATATTCATTCGTTTTTATTGTTATACGAATTTGATTGAAATTTTCACGTTTTTATTGTTTTTTGGTGGATGCCGCTGTGCGGTGTGCACCAGGGTAGTTCGATAAAAATTATTTTTCTATGGCGAAATTTTGTGCATGTCTCGTATCTCTATTTTCTATATACATACTATATACACATTTATGTATAGGGGATAAATGATAAATGGTATTTTTTTTAAATATCGACACTTGTTGGCGGATAGTTGAAAAATTTATTATTATTCGTAATTTTCTAGCGGTGTACCTACGGTTTTCGTTATAAAAATTTTTCCATTTTATTGATGGACTCTGAAGTTTTATAATTTGTGCGTTTTATGATTTATGCTGATCTGTGATATTTATATTGCGATAGCCCATACAACCACATATAACAAAGAGAGCGTTAATCATTTTAACCTCAAAATGTAATTAATCATTGTTTGAAGTTTAATTTCTGTTTGGCGGCTAGCTTCTAGACAAGATAAAATCGATTTGTAGTAACTGAAGGAAGGAACATTTATAGTTCACTTAATTATGTCAAGAATTTCTTCTGCTTTCTTCTGATTTTCTTTCAGTCTGCCTCCAAAAGTCAATAATTAATGCTTTATATGGAGAAGTTAACTTTGCACTTTCCCGAAGGAATTAACAAGAAAAAATGGTAAGAATCGCCTAGTGAATTGCTGGTTTTCCGAATTTCCATTTTCTTTCCTAAACCACCAAACTATTGAGACGAACAAAACAAAAAAAAATCATCCAAATTGGTCGAGCCGTTCTCGAACTTTTGTGAGACTAACCAGCATAGATAAATTATCCAATATCTAGTAAAGTTTCTAGTGAGTTAACGTTTTGGTTTAATATGTAGCTTCCGGGGCAAGGTATATGCGAGCTGCCCGGTCACATGATTCACCCAAAGGTATTTATTGAGCCACTGTCATTAAAATTTGTTGAAACAGATGGATGGTACAAATTTCTACTGTCATGGCAATCCAGTATCAAATTTAAGACTCTTGGTATGAGAAGGAAGAAAACATTCCAACAAACCACGTGTATTTTACCATCTTTTTTTAACCAATCCCTATAAATTATTATTCTATTAAATTTTATTTATTTATTTTATGTAATAATTACAATCTAGTCTCCTGAACTAATAAGCAATTTGTTTCTGATTTAATTTAGTAACTAAATTAATCTATGGCTTCTTCCCATTGGCGTTTCATAGTGTTTGCTAAATGGAAGTAAACCACATCTTTGTAGTGGATTTTAGATCAGCACAATGCTGCTTAAACTGACAATCACACCAGCTCAAAAGGTTTGGTTCTTTTAAGTCTGCGTACTAAATTCATGGTGCTTAGGAGCGGAGTTGCCTCAATGTTCACATGTTGGCGGAGCCTTCCTTTCTTCATGTCTCCGTGCTTTTTCCTGGATTTCGTTTAAGACGAGGTTCATTTTAAAGTTCCTATGAAGGTCACTGTCTTACCAAGGTGCATCAACGATGTTCCTTAATACCATATTCTGAAATCTTTGGATGATATTTACGTTGCTCTGTTTGCTACAACCCCAAAGCTGAATACAATAAGTCCAAATCGGTTTCAATATTTGCTTATAAAGTAGAAGCTTGTTGTATGTTGATAAATAAGAGTTCCTTCCCATCAGCCAATAAATTTTTTTGAATTTAAGTCTTAATTCTTCAATTTTCTTCTTGACGTGTGCTTTCCATCGTAGTTTAGCATCCAGGGTCATGCCGAGATACTTAGCTGTGTTCGCATGTGGTATTATTTCTCGATTTACGGTAATCGGAATATGTTCGAATCGTCTGTTTGTAAAGTTGATGTGAACTGATTTAGCTTCATTTAGTTTTATTATACATCTTTTTGTCCATTTATATATTTGAGTTAAAGCTGATTGTAACTTCTGGTACTAGTAGGTATGAAACCGGCCCTAATACACTGCCCTGTGGAACTTCTGCATTGATTTCTTTCAATTCAGAAAATGTATCATCTAACTTAATCCTGAAGAACCTATCTTTCAAGTAAGATTTCAATATCTTAGCAAATTGCATTGGTAGAAGATTCCTTAACTTGTGGTTAAGTCTTTCATGCCACACTCGCTTGTGCAACGCCTAGAAATACTGTTGAACAGATTTTTTTCTCCTCTAATGCTTTCTCAATTATACTGGTTATTCTGTGTACTTGATCAATTGTTGAGTGTTGGTTGCGAAAACCGAACTGATGATTTGGGATCAAGTTTTTACTCTCGATTATCGGATTTAATCTTTTTACCAGAAGCTTCTCAAAGAGTTTGGACATGACTGGTGTTAAAAAACGTATAATTTTAATTTGTGGACTGCATTTTGTCTAGTATTTTTCGTGATGATTAATTATTCACATTCGATGAAATAAAACACTAGGAATTAATCTGTTTATTATAATACATTTTAATTATTAATTTTATACATTTAATTATAATCTAAAAAAGAATGATAATGTTCTTATGACAGTATTTTTACGACTCTCTTAAAAAACTACTACTGTTCAAAAAACTCTTCAAACGAGTATTGTATTCATGACTTCACATTTTTTTCCTACAAACATATTCTTGTTCGCCTATGAACACAATTCTCTTTGCTTTACCAATAAACAATGCATTACCAGTAAACATACTTCCCGCCTTTGAAGTAGTATATTACTTCAACAGCTTTCAAATGAAAATAATAAATATTCCAACCTTAAATTGTTGTATTTCATTCATAAAAGATTAGTTTAGTTTAGACCACGTCTTCTTTCAAATTACGATGCGAAATTTTTAATTGAAATAATAATTTTACTTGATTAATTTTTTATTGAAAATGTTATTATATTCGGAACGTATTAAAATCATATAAATTAAAAAATTAAATATTTAGAATTCAGTCTATTAGTCAATTTCGTTGAATGATTGTTCGTAAATACTAATATACTTCTCGTGTTAATAAAAACACAATTAAAATGGTCTAATCACTGGTAGCATATTAGAAATTACATGAATTATTTAACATTTTCAACAAAGAATTAATAAAGTAAAACTAGCGTACACAGAAATAGAGCTGTGTGAATGTCGTGAAGAGGAAAAATTGTAAGAGAATTTATCTGTATTAGTTATGATTCGCTAGTACTTAACGCACAGCACATTCTGTATATATAGAATGTAAATTGTGGTATAATCAGTGCAGTCGCCGCGGCCTGATGAGAAGATTGATTTTTTCATAATCATAGGCTCATCAGTTCGAAACTGGATAAAATTCTCTTACAATCTTCGGAACGTATTAAAATCATATAAATTAAAAAAGAAATAATAATGTTTTCATGACCGCAATTCATATAACAATGAACGAAAAATAAAATCGTTAGAAACTCACTAACTATAATTTATGTGTACATTCATGTACTTCGAATTATTTTTAAATTAAAAACGAATAAGATATTGTCCGGAACTGATTCCACATTAACTGGAAGAGGACATATACGAGTTATTGCACGCTTAAATTCTGAGTTCGACGTTTTAACCGTGACCACTCTCACATACCCATATTGGCCCTGGTGAACGTTGATGATTCGAGCCATAGGCCATTTTAAAGGAGGCATATTATCTTCCTTTAAATACGACAAGATCTCCGATCTGTGGAGACTTCATCCCATTTTCGACGTTGCTGTAATTGCCTTAAATACTCCTCTTGCCATCGTCTAGCATTGGTCCTCTCGGACATTAATTCAAGCATGCTTCAATCTGAACAATAACGGTATTCAACTGTTCAATAGAAAAGGCATAATTGCTGAGAACTCGTTTAATGTGGTGTTTGGCGCTCGTAACTGCCTCCTCCCACAGTCCTCCGAAATGGGGAGACCGTGGTGGAATCGAATGCCATTGAATATTCGATTCCAAGCAAAACTTGAGCACTTCGGTTTGATGTAATTCCGACAAAAATAAACGACGAAGATCGAGTAGATCGGACTTCGACCCGACAAAATTAGTGAAATTGTCCGAATATATGGTTGAACATAGCCCGCGCCGAGACACAAATCGTCGAAGAGAAGCTACAAAAGCAGAAGTGGACAAATCCGACACCACTTCCATATGGATCGCCTTTGTTGCGAAACATACAAATATTGCAACATAAACCTTTACTTGGACCCTTGATCTTAATTTACTGGTAGTCAAAAATGGGCCACAGAAATCTATGCCGACATTTTGGAATGATCTCGAAGGTCGAACTCGATGATCGGGTAATTGACCCATGATTTGCTGTAAAGTGTGAGGTTTTGCTCGGACACAACGTATACACTCTCCTACCACCTTTCGATACAAATTTCGTCCGCCTATGATCCAAAATCATTATCTTAGATTATAGAGGACGGTTTGAGGTCCCGCATGAAGAAGACGAATGTGTTCATTCCGAACCAGTACTTTTACAAATGAATGTGATCCTGGCACCACTAATTGATGCTTATGATCAAATGAAACATCAACATTTTTCAATCGACCACCGACCCTCATCACTCCATCACCATCCAGAAACGGAGCAAGAGAAATTAGTTTACTTTGACGAGAAACGCACTGATTTCTTCAAGCTGATGAATAGTAGAATTGTTTTATACGCTATATCATAAGTTTCAAGGCGCCATCAAGGTCACAAACTTGTAGCGGTTGTGCCGATGATATGCGATCTGATATTTTTTGAGACGTTCGATTTTTCCTTTGACAGCCCTTGATAAATCGATGGACATAGGCAAAAATGCGCAAAATCTTCTGATAATCGGACCACTTTACTACAGAAATCCATTCCTCAATTGTCACTGCACTTTCGACTGATATAGTGGAAATTTTTACTGGTCCTGATTCTAGGTTTGACAAAATAGGTTGCTGAGATAATATTAAAACCCTTTTATTTATGAACGGCGGACCTTTCCAGCACTGATCACAACTTGATAATTCTCTAGGCATGAGCCCTCGGGAAACCAAATCTGCAGGATTTTCTAACGAAGGAACGTGTTTCCAGTCATCTGGGGAACTTAAATCTTGTATTTTAGAAGTCCTGTTGGCTACGAAAGTTTCAAATCGCCGTGGACTCGACCTTATTCTATACAACGTAATCTCGGAATCTGTATATAAGAACATTGAGTTGAATTTAACATTCATCGCGCATACAACTTTGTGTGCCACTTGCGCCAGCAGAAATGAAGTGCATAATTCTAAACGTGGTATGGTTTCAGTTCTCAGAGGAGCCACTCTGCTTTCCGAGCAAACGAAATTAACGAATACATTATTCTCAGAATCAAGACTACGAATATATACTACACATCCGTGACCTTTTTCGGATGCGTCTCCGAATCCGTGAAGCTCGATCGACCTTGCTATTGGCATAACAATACATCTAGGAATAGATATTTCATCAATTGAAATCAATTAACGTTTGAACTCGTTCCAGTGATCATGCAATTGAGATGGTAAGATCTCGTCCCATCCCACTTTGGTGCCCAGAGTGTTTGCATGAAATATTTTGCTTCGAAGACAATAGGTGCACATAGACCTAATGGGTCAAACAATTGCGCAATTTCCTATCAGTTTCGATGTTACACTACATCCCGATGTGACTCGTCCAAAGACGACACTTCTGGATGGTTTGAGGTTATTTTACGTCAAGTCAAATCCTCCTCTACTCAAAAGATCTACAAGATCACTCGTCAACTTCATCGCGGATTCCAGATTGTCAGAACCGGGTAAAACGTCGTCAACATAAAAGTCCTGCTCAAGCACCTTTGAAGCTTCCGGAAAAATTGACTGTTCATCCTTGACCAACTGGACCAATGTACGAGTTGCAAGGAATGGAGCATTCGCTGTGCCGTATGTTACTGTTCTGAGTTTATAACACTTTAACGGTACCGATTCTGACTCACGCCACCAAATTCTTTGTAAATCTTGGTTATTATCGTGAACTAAAATCTCAAGATACATTTTCGTTATGTCGCCAGTTATGCCAATCAAGTATTTCCGAAATCTCCGAATGATTGAAAACAAGTCCTGCTGAATAGTAGGACCAACCATTAGACACTCATTCAATGATATGTTCGTCGAAGATTTTGATGAGGCATTAAAAACAACCCGTAATTTAGTTGTGCTACTGCTTTTGCGAATGACTGCGTGATGTGGCATAAAATAAGATATTTTATGGATACAATCGGTTTCGTCTGGGTTAATTACCTCTGTCATGTGTTGTAATCGCAAATACTCGGACGTAAGTTGTGAATATTGCTTTAATAATTCTGGGTCTTTATGAATGCGCCTTTCAACTGCCAAAAATTGTTTCGAGGCATTTGTCGAAGAATTCCCTAACTCTTTGAGCTTAGGTTTTATTGGAAGGGCAACACTATACCTTCCCGTTTCAGTTCGAATGACATTTCTGAAATAATGTGCTTCACAGATTTTCTCCTCGATCGAGTGCGCTTTTGGATCATCAATGCTTTCCATGATCTAGAATTTCTGGATTTTCTCATTCAGACATTCGAATGCGCTTAGCGATATATTTCTTGTCTTTGCCGACTCTGATTTCCTTTCCGATAAAATTTGATTATTTTCCGTCTTACCCGTGACTACGTATCCAAAAACGGTATCGTACACGGGAAGACCCTGAATTATGTTTAGTTTACCACCATCCATGATTTCCGAAAATGTCTCCGCACCAATTAATAGATCAATTGTGTCGGGCTTATGAAACCACGGATCAACCAATTGGACATGTTCTTGAATTGAGCTTTGATCGAATGGGATTCGATAAGATGGAAGCCGTTCCGATATTTTGGACTTTACCAGACAGTTAAGATTTGACGTATATTCAGATGTCCGAGACTATATGGAAATGGTTACTCTTTTTGTTGCCGTTGATACGTCACCATTGATTCCGGTAATTTTGATATACACAAGCTCTGTTTTTAAAGACAACCTTTTGCACATAATTTGAGTCAAAAAATTTGCTTGGGAACCACTATCTAAAAGAACACGACCTGGGACACGGTTGCCGAATGAATCTTTAATCCAAACTACTACTATGGCTAAAATAATTTGATTTGATATAGCTCTCGGAATAGAAACACTATGATAATCTGTTCCGAATCATGTTGATACTGACGATGATAGACTTGAGGAAGCTTCAACTTTTTTATCTAAACTCGTTTTTGTTTCTCCATTTAATGAATTAGATAAGCTACTCTTTCTGAAATGGAGCAATGTATGGTGTTTCAATGAACACACTGAACATGGCGAAGATTTACACTCCAGGACACGATGATTATCTTGAAGACAATTAGTATATAACTTGTATATTTTAACAACTTCATATCGATTCTGAGGACTTATATTGTTTTCGTTAAATTTTTGACATTGAATCAACGTATGTTTACCGCTGCAGTATTCGCAATTGATGTTCTGCATTGACATAATGGTTAAGCCCTCGGGAAACCAAATCTGCAGGATTTTCTAACGAAGAAACGTGTTTCCAGTCATCTGGGGAACTTAAATCTTGTATTTTAAAAGTCCTGTTGGCTACGAAAGTTTCAAATCGCCCTGGACTCGACCTTATTCCATACAACGTAATCTCGGAATCTGTAAGTGTTAAGTAATTAACCCATTAACAGGTAAATGTAACAATATCATTAATTCATTCGATGATTTTCTTACATCAAACCATATGTCGATTGCGATTGCGGGCGCCGAAACCAACCAAAAAGTCAGCTCTATGAATTTTTATTCATATCGACTTATGATCCGTGAAGGTGAAGATTATCTTATTTTCAAGTGTCGCCGTCTTATACTTCATTTCATTGAGACTGAACGACTGACATATATTCGTTCGAATGCGATTGCAAACAACTTGGAAAGAATGACAATTTTGCCGGCCACTTATATCGGAAGCCCTCGCAATATGCACAAGTTGTCATATGTTAGACAATGTGGCCTCCTAGACCTATTCATAACATTCACCTGTAATGGTTCGAAATCAAGAAGGAACTGCTACCCAGGCAAACACCAGTTGACAAACATAACATCACTGCCAGAGGTTTTAAACAAAAATTTGAATCTCTGATGGATGGCTCCGTTGAATGGCAAAACCGTGGTCTGCGTCATGCGCATATTTTGGTTTGCTTCGTTGACAAAATCAGATCGAGTGAAATCGATTCCAACATCTCAGCCGAAATCCCGGATGAAGCTGTTGATCCGAAATTGCGTGCAATAGAACCCAAGATTACGATCCAAGGACCTTGCGAAGTTTTCAACAACGACTCACCTTGTATGCTGTTTGCCGACACCATCACCGCCAATGACGAATTCCCATCTTATCGTAAGCGATAAGTTGCGGACAATGGGCGATCTACAGTTATGAAGGTCAAAGGGCAAGTTATTGTCCAGGGCTTTTGAGGCTCACATCAATGTGGAATACTTTAACTCCTCCAAGTCGTTCAGTGTGACAAATGTAAACGACGAAGTATCTCAGTATCAGATGGGTCGCTATGTGAGCAGCATCGAAGCGATTTGGCGCATCTTTTCATTTGCGATCCAAGAAAAACACCTTACAGTTCTACATTTGGCAGTGCATCTGGAAAACGGGCAACGAGTGCATTTCAATCCAAAAAACGCAGCGGCACTGCCACCGTCGACATCATTGACAAGTTTCTTCTCGGTTTGTCAAGCAGATGCTCTCGCACTTTGCTGTATGCTGAAATGCCACGATACTACACATGGAATGCATCATCGAAATCGTTTCAGCGTCGAAAACAAGGAACACCAGTTGAAGGGCATCCAAATTTATTTACTTCAGACGCTCCGGGTTGCATTTACACTGTACATCCAAATGTTGTTGGTGAATGTTCGTAGTCCGACGACGTTTAAACAAATGAGAACCGTTAATGGGCATCTGTGTGTGAGTTATCGTGAGGCGTGTCAACACCTACAGTTGCTCGAGAACGATTCGCATTGGGACAATACGCTCAAAGATTCCGTCGTATTTTCATTACCGCATCAAATTCGCACAATGTTTGCGATTATCATATCCACATGTTCCCCCTATACGAATTCGAACGATTTGTGGATCAAATATAAGGACGACATGTCTGAGGATATTTTGCATCGTGAGCGTCATCAAATTTCAAATCCGATATTGCAAATGACAGTAGATATGCACAATGAGCATTGATCATGATAGAAGACATGTGTTTATTGATGGCTAATAAAGTGTTATCGCATTTGGGCATGATATCACATAAATCGCATTCAACCACGAATAACAAAGAGAACAACAATACGACTCCGAAGCATTAGCCAAAGCGACTTCGTTAGAAGGCGGTCGAACTGTACATTCTGCACTAAAATTGCCACTGAAAGATTCTACGATTCTACAGACATGCAATCGTTTGGGACGAATGGCCCACAAAAGGTCACTGGAGGCACTGAACCGAACGTTAAAAGATCTTCTTGACAATCAAAACATTTTTGGTATGAAACCATGATTCTGTTGTTCGGTGGTTTTCATCAGACTCTTCCTGTTATTCCACGTTAAATAGCAGCTGACGAACTAAACGCATGCTTTCAATCATCAAATTTGTGGCGGCATGTGAAGACCCTTCGATTGACGACTAACATGCGAGTGTTTTTGAAACAAGATCGAACTACAGATGGGGTTTCGAAGCAATTGTTTGACATTGGTAATGGGAAAATCCCAGTTGACATCTTGACCGGATTCATAACATTTCCCACTGATTTGTGTTAGTTGACTGAATCAAAGGCAGAGCATATTTGACGTGTTTTTCCGAACGTAGTGCGAAACTTGAAAAAAAAAAATAATTGGCTGATGAAACAAAGATGTCGATGATCTCAAAGCGACCATTCAAAATTTCATTTTGGGGCAGTTGTTTCCCAGGTCAAACTATCCCACAGAATTCTTGAATTCGCCGAAAAGTAGGCTCAGTCATCATCATGTTGCGTAACATCAATCAACCTCGACCGTGCAATAGAACGAGACTGGCTGTGAAATAGCATATTAACAACATCATCGAAAAGTGCAAAGGAGATGATTCAACGGACTATCAATAAATCACAAGGCAAGTCATTGGAAGTTTGCGGGATTAACTTGGAGTTTCCGTGTTCGCTTTTGGACAATCAAAAACGTAATTTACCACAAAGCTTTGCATTCAATGTTAACCTTATTCCTTTTCCATGTAAATAAAAGACATTGAATTCATTTGAATTACGGAAGAGTTCGTCTGGAATGATAGATTTTGGTGCCTGTAAAGGCGAGATATTGAAGCGAGCAAATACCGCGAGCCTTAGAAATCCGATCACAGATATTAGTATTAAATTAATTTTATATTAGCTTTCAAAACAAATGTAATTATTATTATTCTTTTGACATTTGTTAATTTAACAGGGTAACATTGAATAATTGTAGTCGATATTATAGCAGTTACCTTTTATTGTATTTAAATTAGTTAACTACTGTAAGCTAGATGTCACTATATATAACACATAGCAGTTAGCTCAGTAAAATTATTTTGTATTTAAGTTGGATGTCACTGCATATAATTTTATAAATTTGTACCAATTTGTAAAAAAAGAAAAAAAAAACATTCTTGTGACAGCTGCGAACGAAGTTACACTTAAGCGATATTGGGCGAATAAATATACAAAATTAAAATTAAAATTAGTGTTTATCTAATAAAGATAGTTTGGTTAATTTTATTATCACGAGTTTGTATTGACCATCTATCGAGAAATTAACAAATGGTCCTTCGAGCCGGATATCAATTGATCCGGAAAACCTCAGTGAAAGAAGAAAGTGATAGCGTCGTTCCGCCATTTTGGCGCCAATTGTGAAATATTTCTGGATTGTTCGAATTCAGTAGTCTGTCAATTTTGATATCGTCATTCCGTTATACTGACGCTAATTTGTGAAAATTTTCTGGATTGTTCAAATTCAATAAATAACTGTGATAGTTTCGTTCCACGATATTGTTGTGAATTTTGTGAAAATTTAAAACCGTGCGATAAACAGCTATTTTATACGATATGGCCGAATTACGCAGCCTTAAACGTATCTATAAAAACATTGCGAGCATTAGCGGATTTGTGAACCAAATAAGAGATGCGACAGGGATCGAAGAAGTTACAGTCAATTTAAAAATGCTTCAGGATGAATGGAGCGAATACAAGGAAATATGTGATGATGTCCAGGAAACGGAAAAAAACCTGGAAATCCAAAATAAAATTGAAGACGGCTATTTCAAATTGAAAAAGGCTCTTTTAGATGCGGAGCAAACGCGAAGGCCGCAGCTTTGTGGAAATGACAATAATGTATCGATGGCAGATTTCTTGGAACACCAGAAAACATTCTTAGAAGAGATGTCAACGATAAAAAGAGCAGGGGAAACTGAAGTTCGGTTACCAAAGGTAAATATTCCTACATTTTCTGGACGGTACTCGGATTTCCCATCTTTCAAAGATTTGTTCGAGGCTTCGGTGCATAACAACCAAAAAATTGCGAAAGTACATAAACTGCAATATTTGAAGAGTCTTCTTAAAGATGATGCAGCTCAATTAGTGAAACATTTTGAGATAACCGAAACCAACTACGATGAAGCTTGGGAAAAAATTAAAACGCGGTACGAGAGAAAAAACCAGGTCGTGAAGCAGCTACTTGATCAATTCATTCACCAGCCACGAGTAAAAGAGGGATCATCCAAGCAATTAAGTCAATTATGTGATACCTGCGATGATGTGATCCGAGGACTAAAGGTCCTTGGACAGAATGCCGAATCTCGTGATCCGTGGATGATTCACCTATTGTTAGAGAAACTGGACGAAGAAACAAAACTGGCATGGGCATATTTTAATAAAACCGACTTTCCGAAATTCGATGCACTAGTGAAGTTTCTAGAGACGCGCAGCCAGGCTTGGGAAAATTGTACGGCATCCAGTAATAAAGGATCATTCACTAACAATAAAGGAAGGCTTCAAGTGAAGGCCATGTATTCAACAGTAGCGAATACAAAGGTATGTCTCAAATGCGAAAAAGAACATAGCGTTCACGAATGTCCAGAGTTTAAGGAACTAACTGTCGACCAAAGGCGAGGATTTATTGCTGAAAAGCGATGTTGCTTCAACTGCCTAAGCCAAACACACTTTTCAACTGTCTGTCGGTCTAAGTTGAGATGTAGTTTATGTAAGGCGCGACACCACACATTGTTACACCAGGCAAAACTAAACAGGCAAGAAGCGACTTCGATACCAACGGATTGTGAGCAGTCCTCCACAAGTGGTGGTAACACTCAAGGTCCGCGTGACATTAGGACTAATATGAGTGTAAGTGAGCGTTCTTCTTTCCGTGCGCTGTTACCGACTGCCGTAGTAACAATTTGCGACAACTTTGGGAAATCGATTGAATGCCGTATATTGTTAGACTCGGGTTCACAGGCGTCGTTCATCACCGAGTCATGTGCCCAGCGACTACAACTCAGAAGAAGAAACGCGAAAATTCTGGTTAGGGGAATTTCCAATTCTGGACTCCAAACAAAAGGCACAATGGAAGTGAAGCTTCAATCGCGAGTTCACCCTCAAGAAGCCTTGAAAATAGAAGCATTCATATTAAACAAACTGCCAAAGTTACCCAGTGCCGATTTTTATGTTGATGAAGGAGTTACCTCTACATTCCAACTTGCTGATCCGGGATACAACCAAACAAGTGATATAGATGTTCTCATTGGAGCCGATGCATTCTTCCAAATTTTAAGAGAAGGGCAAATTCAAAATATCAGCGGATCCGGTCATCTGTTGGCACAGAACACCATGTTCGGCTGGGTAATTTCAGGAGGTTCTTCAACGAGTGCCGAAAATATCTATGGTTTAGCGACTACATTTAAAGTCGAGTTAGAGACAAATATTGATGAAACTCTTCGACGGTTTTGGGAACTCGACGAACCAAGGAAGGAACAGTATTACACTCCTGATGAAACAGCATGCGAGAAAGACTTTGCTTCAACGTTTTCACGAGACAATTCCGGAAGGTACACGGTACAATTACCGTTTAAGGAAAACACCCCAAAATTGGGCAACTCTTACAATGCTGCTCTACGGAGGTTTTATACGTTGGAGAAACGTCTGAATTTAAATCCGAAACTGAAGGCGGAATACAAACGGTTCATGGAGGAATACGTGCAACTGGGTCATATGAAGAAAATTGATACAAAGGAAGTTTATTTACGTGAAGAGGAGTGTTACTACTTACCACATCATGCTGTGATAAGGGAAGATAAAGAAACCACAAAAATAAGAGTGGTTTTTGATGGCTCTGCCAAATCCTCGAGCGGGGTTTCATTAAATGAAAAATTGCGAGTGGGACCAACCATACAAGCGACATTGTGGGATATATTAACGAGATTCCGAACTTACAAATTTGTGATGACTGCAGACATCGAGAAGATGTTTCGGCAGGTCAAGATGTCAGAAAGCCACCAGAACTACCAGCGAATTTTATGGCGATCAAGCCCAACTCAAGAGGTGGTGATATATAAACTGAGTACGGTTACCTACGGTACAGCGTCAGCACCATTCTTGGCGATAAGAACACTCCATCAATTGGCGAGCGATATCCAATACATATATCCCCTGGCTTCATCCGCTATAACAACAGAGTTCTATGTGGATGATTTTCTTTCCGGCGCAGATCATATTGACGAAATACAAAGATTAAAATCGGAAATGGTTAATGCATTGATGGAGGGAGGATTTCATCTCCGAAAATGGAAGTCAAATCTACCAAAATTATCAGAATCTGACGCTGATAAGACGATATGCATGGGTGATTCATGCACGATTAAAGTTCTAGGACTTCAATGGAATCCTTTAATGGATGCGTTTTCATTTAAAGTGAATTTGTTAGCTGAGTCGGTACCTACAAAGAGGAAGATGTTGTCAGAGTCATCGAAGATTTTCGATCCACTTGGATTTTTATCGCCAGTCACGATTATATTAAAAATAATATTCCAACGATTGTGGTTGGAAAAGCTTGATTGGGATGATCTTTTACCAGATGAAACAGCAAGACGATGGGCTGAAGTGAGAAGTGAGTTAAACGAGCTAGAAGAAATCAAAATACCGAGACGAGTTAAATATGAGACCAAAGTAGAACTGCATGGGTTTAGCGATGCGAGTGAGAGAGCCTATGCAGCGGTAGTATACCTAAGGTCAACTGACGAAAATGGGCAAGTACATACTAACATCGTAGCGGCGAAAACTAAAGTAGCACCGTTAAAGCAGATCACGCTACCAAGGCTTGAACTTTGTGCGGCGGTTTTACTTGCGAAGCTATTGAAAAACGTGATGGCGGTTATAAATGAAGAAATCAAAGTGTATGCCTGGTCAGACTCCCAAATCGTGCTTGCATGGTTATCTGACTATCCGTCACGATGGAAAACCTTTGTGGCCAATAGAGCCAGTGAAATCCTGGAAAGTGTACCGTCGGCAAATTGGAACTATGTACCGTCAGAACAAAACCCTGCTGATCCTGCATCGAGAGGATTACAACCCACAGCTCTTATAAACTCCAAATTATGGTGGGAAGGGCCAATCTGGCTGCGACAAACGAAAGAGAAATGGCCAATTTCAAGTAAACCAGAGGTCGAATTACATCAAGAACAGCGAAAAACCTATCCATTGGCGAACTGTAATGCAATGATTGAAACAGGGTTAATTGAGCAGCGAATTTCTGAGATGTCGTCTTTCCCGAAATTTCGAAGAGTCTTGGCGTACATGTTCCGGTTTATTCACAATGCGAAGACAAATCACTCTGTAAAAAAATCAGGTGTTCTTTCAGTCCAAGAGCTGAGAGAAGCGACAAATGTATGCCTCAAATGCGTTCAAGAGCAAGAATTTAAACCTGAATTAAATCATCTTCGCAAATATGGCTGTGTTTCCAGAGGAAGTAAACTGGAATCATTGAGTCCATTTATAGATTCAGATGGTGTACTGCGAGTTGGTGGACGACTGGAGAAGGCGAATGTTGCATACAACCAAATGCATCAAGTGATTTTACCCAAATCTCATAAATTGGGCAAACTGATTATCTCTCACGTTCATGATCGAAATTTCCATTCTGGTCCTTCGTTAACATCACATTTAGTCAAGCAACAGTATTGGATAATGAATAGTAGAAATATGGTGCGATATATATTACGAAACTGTGTAATATGTACCCGAATACGAGCTAAAACAAGCCAACACATCATGTCAAATCTGCCAGCCGAGCGAATCAACCCTTCCAGGCCATTTAGTAGATGCGGCGTGGACTATGCGGGGCCCATTACTATAGTAAGTAAACGAGGAAGAGGAGCGAAATCACTTAAGGCTTACATCGCTGTCTTTGTGTGTATGGTGACAAAGGCGGGGCATCTGGAACTTGTAAGCGACTTGACCACAGATGCGTTTATTGCAGCGCTTAGAAGATTTTCAGCGAGAAGGGGGGTTCCTGCTCATATATTTAGCGATAACGGGACCAATTTTCTGGGAGCCAGAAGAAAACTTGATGAGATAACGAAAATCTTGGCGGCAAATGACTTCAAGAATGCAATTCCAGAATATTTATCCAATGTGGGTATACAATGGCATAACATTCCACCAGCTGCGCCTCATTTCGGAGGTCTATGGGAAGCGATGGTCAAATCCGTAAAGACTCGTCTGTTAATTGCGACAAGAAATGCACACCTCACTTTCGAAGAGATGGCCACCCTATTGTGCCAAATAGAGGCAATACTGAATTCCAGGCCCCTATATTCAATAGGTGAAGACGAATCCAGTATCGATGCTCTTACACCGGGCCATTTTTTGATTGGTGCAACTCCATACTCTATTCCCGATGAAGAATTACTTGAAGTACCAGATAATCGCCTGTCGAGATGGCAAAACATTCAAAAACGTCTGCAAGGTTTTTGGAAAAGATATCAGCTGGAATATTTTTGTCATCTGCAGCAGCGACACAAATGGAAAAGCCAAGAGAAAAATTTTAAAACTGGAGATGTCGTGTTAATAAAAGATCAAAACTTATCCCCATGCAAATGGTCGTTGGGCAGAATTGTAGAAGTTCATAGAGGCGACGACGGGAACATCAGGGTAGCGACAATAAAAACTGCAAACTCCATATTAAAGCGACCCATTATAAAACTGTGTTCACTTCCAACAAACAAAGAAGATTAACGGTTTCCGTTAAGGCCGGGATTATGTAAAGGCGAGATATTGAAGCGAGCAAATACCGCGAGCCTTAGAAATCCGATCACAGATATTAGTATTAAATTAATTTTATATTAGCTTTCAAAACAAATGTAATTATTATTATTCTTTTGACATTTGTTAATTTAACAGGGTAACATTGAATAATTGTAGTCGATATTATAGCAGTTACCTTTTATTGTATTTAAATTAGTTAACTA
Source organism: Tipula vernalis (assembly GCA_958295665.1). Taxonomy (NCBI): domain Eukaryota; kingdom Metazoa; phylum Arthropoda; class Insecta; order Diptera; family Tipulidae; genus Tipula; species Tipula vernalis. Next base: position 12,287,356 of record OY282559.1, on the reverse strand, counting down.
CTGTAAGCTAGATGTCACTATATATAACACATAGCAGTTAGCTCAGTAAAATTATTTTGTATTTAAGTTGGATGTCACTGCATATAATTTTATAAATTTGTACCAATTTGTAAAAAAAGAAAAAAAAAACATTCTTGTGACAGCTGCGAACGAAGTTACACTTAAGCGATATTGGGCGAATAAATATACAAAATTAAAATTAAAATTAGTGTTTATCTAATAAAGATAGTTTGGTTAATTTTATTATCACGAGTTTGTATTGACCATCTATCGAGAAATTAACAGTGCCACCGTTGCTAAAATAAAAATAAAAATATTTTATATACCCCGAGCAATGCCAGGTACTTCAGCTGGTATATTTATATAATTCGACATTTATGTGAGATTAAGATGTCGCTTCTCTCACATTAAATGGTGCAACTTCTTTGTTTCTATCATGTCTTCGAACGGAATGGTTTTGATGGTTCTCTGCAATGCGCTATTGATGAATGAAATGCTAAATGTTTTTCTTGTCACAATATTCCTCGAAAGATTTTGATCTATAAAACTCGCTCAAACAAATAAAGTTAAATACACAAAAAAGTCACCACATGTGCTAGGTAAAAATTTTGATAATTTCGACAAATTTTTTAGGTTAAAGAAAAAATGTCACGTGATAGAGCAATTTAGGCTTCGCGTTCGTGTTCAGCGAGCCCAAAACCACCCGTGTAATCTTCAGTTTATTCAATGTCTCATAAATTGTTAACGTCTTTAATGGAAAAATCGTCTACTACTGTTAAAACATACTTATATAGCCTTTCTTTGCCGTTACTATCTATCTATTAATGAATGATCCACATCTCCACTGGAATATTTCCCTTTGGGGTTGGATTTAATAAACCATGAGTTTTTCCGGCCTCAGCTGGTAATGATCAAAATTGCCAAATGAATATTATTGAAACAAACGATAAATATTTCGCTTTAGATTATTTGAGAGAAAAATACGTGATATTGGGTGCAGGTTTAAAAAATCGACGTACAAATCTTTCAATAGCGTATCATCGCATAGTAACACATAAGAAACTGTTTCAATCGATTACTTGCTTTGAGAGAAGTTCTTGTTTTATGGAAACCCGAATAGAGGATAGACCGATAATATTTAGTTAATTAGTAAAAACTATATAAATTTCTAAAACTGGTTTAGAACAAATTAATCTGGTTGACTTTGAAGAAGTCCAGAATTACAAATTCTATTTAATAAATTTAATGAAGGATTTAAAATTTTGCATAAATTATACGATATAAAGCAATCCCTGCCATATTTTTTGGGCATCACTGGTCTTAACGTGTTAAAAAACAGCTTTCTTGAATAAATCCCAATGAAAGTAGGCAGCTGTAATGTGAAAAAAAAAACTTTTATTAAGCTTAATTAATTCAAAAATGTGTCGGCAACAGGATTGTGCAATAAATTATTCCACCACATTCTATATACAGCATTTAAGCGATAGCACACGCTTTACATAAAATTATAATCCAATTTGTATTAATTTTACGAAAACTAATATTCCATCTATATTTAATGGTCGTCAGCATTATCGAATTTCTAATAATCGTTGTGTTGAACATAAAACGCAATCAAATCCATCAGCAAGGTAATTTATTATATCGACACACAGTCGTTTGAGTTGGATAACGAGCAAAGACAGGGAAAAAAAAAATTATTTTATGTGTCTGTTACATGATTATACCAAAAGCTTTTAATAATACTAATAAAAGCATTAAACAAAATTATTTTTTTCATAATGTCATGTCAACACTAAATATGCTTTTTTGTAAATATTTTATGTGTATACATACTACATATGGTATATACGTATATAAAAGCATAAATTAATTTTTAATGTTTTTATTTCATGTCTCAAAGTATAGTATAACAACTCATTTTTTTGGTTATTTTATTTTATTATAAAGCTTTGCGGAATTGAACACATTTACTTATGCTCACTACATTGTATTTATCCATATCCACAACATAAAGTTTAAATGAGACTAAATTGAAAAAATAACGATTTCAACTTAAACAATCAAACAAATAAATAATAATAAAAATACATAAATAATCAACAAAAAAAAAAGCTCGTTAATAATAAATTTATGTTAAGGTTTGGCTTTTTTTGTGTGTCGAACAATTCCACAAAAAATGAAAGCCAACCCAAACGATGCGAATTGAATACAAAAAAAAATGTTTAATGAAATTCAATTTTTTTTGCTTGTGTATTGTACATATTATTATGTATGCATGTGTATAAATTTTCAATATGATTTAATCATTGAGCTTTAAGCTCTTTCTGCCGTTTCATATTACATTTTTTTTTTTTGTTGGCTCCATTTGAATCCCGTCGAACGGTAGTAATTAAATTCTCGTTATTATGTAGGTAATGTTGATTTTAAAATAAAGTACCTACTATTTATATATTAAAAAAAGCTTTTTAAAGCACTCGTTCTGGTATTATTTTGTGTGTGCAGGTGTGGATGTACTACAAAAAAATTATTTACTTAATGATGTTTGATGATAATTAATATTGAATGTAAAGTAATCAAATCAAATTGTAGTGTGTGCGGATTGGTTTATTGAGCTTATTTACCGCGGTTGTAAAATACCCGTATTTAAGCAGAGCCTTCTAGAGTATAGCGCCGTAATCATTAAGACTTCTCTTATTCATTTTAGATGTGCAGGGATTAAAAAACCTGTGTTTGATACCATTTCGATAATTCCTAATTTTTCATGGCGATGTAGTGTATGTATTGATGTTTATAAAGTTCTCAAGGAAACGAATGATCATATGAGTAATTCTATCGATGCTATATCAGCGTCCTTGTCATTGCTAAATAAAACATCAGCCGCTATTAACATTAACGTGGAAAGTTTGTTAAAACCAACACCATCTCAACAGTCGTTGAAAACAAAACAAACTGATATGGAATTTGCCACACCAATACTTACAAGATCTAAGAGTAATGAGAATAATAACATGACAACGGCTTCAACTGCTAAATCGTTAGACAATAATATGGACTCGCCTAAAAAAATTTTTATTGGTAGTGGTAATTTGAACTCTACTTTGCGTACCGTTGAGCCGCTACGGTGGATTTTTATTTCTCGATTATGTAAGGACGATAATGATGATGATCTCATGATGTATACCAAAAACAAATGTGTAGTCGAGAAACCTGTATTATATGGTATTGCTTTCGACGTAATGATGATCGCGATTATGTATCATTTAAAATCGGTATTCCTGTAAGCAAATTTGACCAAATGCTTGATTCATCGGCGTGGCCTTCTGGAGTCTTGATTAAAGAATTTTTAAATTCACATCGGAAATCAATGAACAATAATTTTTTAGTCCCACGCTCAGCTCTAACAGAATGAATTTGGAATTTAAAGACGTTAGTACTATTTTTTATCAAAATGTTGGTGGTGTGTGCTCTAAATTGACAGTTAATTCAATGCCTAATTCAATCAGTTTTCATTATTTCTATCGTCGTCATGTTATCCGATATATGTTTTAGCTGAAACATGGATGAAACCTGCTGTTTTAAGTTCTGAATTTTTTGAGGATAACTATGTAACGTATAGATGTGACCGTTCCAGCCTATGTAACGTGCCATACACACTATAGCGGTACCTTCGGTGCCTGCCGGCACGTAATATTTCCCGGCTAAAACTCAATGAGCAATTTGACTCGGGAGGTTACTTGCAGTGGAAAGAAGCTACCACTTTATTTAAACACCTTCAAAATGTTTGAGGAGAGAGGGGGGGGGGAATAAACTTTAACTTAAACAATGGGACCACTCAGGGCAAGCAATAAGTTTTTTAAAAAAAACTACTTAAAAATGAAAGAAAGGATGACTCACCGTTTTAATGTTGGACCCTTTATCTCTTTGTCAATCCGTTTTCTAAATCTGGCAACGGCAATAGGTAATCTGCTTCTGCCTCTTTTCACAATTTTGTTTTGCACTCGCCCACTTTTTTCACGTCTATTTCTCTCTTTTTTTTTAATAGCACTGTACATGAACACTGTATATGAGCCTTATAACGTTTTTTTAGCTAACGCTCAATTTCACCATTTAACAAAAAAAAATTTGTTTTAATCGCCCGAAAAGGTGTGTGTGTGTGTCATTCATGGATTTTTTTTAAACGAGGGCTCGACCTATCTCCCCATACGTCCAGAAGGAGATGAATGCAGAATTTGACCGTAAATGCGATTCTGTTTAGACGCGCGCAAACTAAATGAAGTTACAGTGAAAGATAGTTACCCTTTACCATATATAAATAGGATTTTAGGACAGTTATCCGGTACAAGGTACTTGTCCAGTTTAGATCTCAGCGATTCCTTCTGGCAGATTGAGTTAAATGCTAGCAGTCGACCCAAAACGGCTTTTAATGTACCTGGAAGGGGACTATTCCGGTACAAGCGAATGCCGTTTGGACTGTGCAATGCTAGCCAAACTCTCTGTCGGTTGATGGACAAGGTTCTCGGAGTAGATTTGGAACCGAGGGTGTTTGTTTACCTTGATGACATAATCGTGATGTCGCAAACGTTTGAGGAGCACATGACACTACTGAAAGAGGTAGCCAAACGCTTGCGAAAGGCTAATCTCACGATTAGCTTAGATAAATCGCGGTTTTGTCTAAAGGAAATCAGATATCTTGGATACATCCTTGACGAGCACGGATTAAGAATCGATCCCGAGAAGATTACCGGAATCCTCAACTTTGCAACACTGAAATCTGTGAAAGACGCTCGGAGGCTCATTGGGATGGCTGGTTGGTATCGGCGGTTTATCCCCAATTTCTCGACAGTTATAGCACCAATCACCAACCTCCTGAAAAAACTGCCAGTAAAAAGTTTGAATGGACCTCCGCCGCTAAGGCCGCTTTCACTCAATTAAAGAGTTTGCTTGTGTCAGCTCCAATTCTTATAAATCCAGACTTCGAGAGGATGTTCACCATCCAGACCGATACATCTGATACGGGAATAGGTGCTGTTCTGACACAAGAAGTAGATGGCAGCGAGAGAGTGATAGCGTATATGAGTCAGAAACTCACATCCACGCAAAGAAAATATCCGGCTACAGAGCGTGAATGTTTGGCAGTAGTGTTAGCTATCGAGAAGTTTAGGCCTTATATCGATGGTATAAAATTCAAAGTGGTAACCGACTGTGCTTCTCTGATATGGCTGAGGAACCTAAAGGACCCTACATCAAGTTGGCTCGCTGGTAAATGCGTATCCAGGGGTATGATTTTGAACTCCAGCACAGAAAAGGGAAATTAAATGTGGTGCCTGATGCATTGTCTCGTGCTGTGGAGTGTATTCAAGTCGATACTGAAATGCAGGATGACCCAGCGTATCAGAAGGTCAGGCAAGGTGTATTAGATTCTCCCGATAAGTATCCCGATGTTCGTATTCAAGACGGGAAGTTGTACAAATATTGCCAGACGGTAGGTGGTGAGGTGCTTATAGCTAAGAGTGGAAGCTATACGTTCCAAAGTCAAGCAGGACGAAAATATTGTATGATAACCACGATAGCGCTTTAGCTGCACACCTTGGCTTTTTCAAAACGCTCCGAAGACTTCAAAAGAGGTATTATTGGCCGAATATGGCTAGTGATGTGCGGAATTACATCAAGGTTTGTGAAAAGTGTCAGCTCAACAAACCTAAGTGCGAGATCTCGATGGTGCCCATGGGTGAACCACGCGATCCAACTCGCCCATGGGATATGATAGCCATCGATTATATGGGGCCGTACCCTCGGTCTAAGGTCGGAAACAGGTACTTACTAGTAGTGATTGACGTTTTCAGTGAAGTTTGTGATGTTAAAAGCTGTTAGAAAGGCTGAGACGGTATCGCTAATAAGATACTTGGAGGAAAGTATTTTCCTAGTGTTTGGTGTTCCGTCCACCTTGATATCAGACAATGGCAGTTAGTTTACTTCAAGGAAATTCAAGGAATTTTTACGTAAATATCAGGTTCAACATTGGCTTAATGCATATTATCATCCTCAAGCCAACCCAGCAGAGAGAGTGAATAGAAGCGTACCATCGGCCATACGCAGTTATGTCGATGAGGATCAACGTATATGGGACGAGAATATTGGACATATAGCTTGTGCTTTACGAACCGCTGTGCATGAGTCTTCGAGATATACGCCGTTCTTCACAAATTTTGGTAGAAACATGGAGGTGTCTGGCGCGCGGATTACCTACGTGGATGAGAAGAAGTCGTGTCAAGATCGCGAAGGACATGCACAACAAATGGCGAAGATACATGAGACAGTTAAAAAAACCTTCACAAAGCATATGACCAAAATCTCAGAAGGTACAATTTACGTACACGTCCGATAAAATTTAATATTGCGGAGATCGTACTTAAGAGAAATTTTAGACAGTCAAAAGCGATAGACAACTACAATAGTAAATTTGACTCCCTGTATGAGAAATATCGGATATTGAAAAAACTAGGCAATGACACGTATGAGTTAGGAGATATGAAGGGACGTAGAGTAGGAAAGTTCCACGCTAATGATTTGAGAAAATATCAGGGTGAGAATGAATTGGATTGATTAGATTTTATTTTATTTTGTTTCTTTATTATGTAGTAGATTTCTTTTGAGCCAATAAAATTTGATAAGTCGAAAACGAAGACAGGTAAGTTTCTGTTGTTCAATTCGAACGAAAAATACAAGGTTATTATAGACCTTTTGAATTGGAAATTGTTTTACACTCCGGTTACGTTAGTATGTTTGACGAAAATTTTTTTAACAATTTTTTATTTAATTTTTAAAAAATTTTTCGTTGTGTCACTGAGGGTGTAGTGTAGCGTTCCATACGGTAGGGCAAAATTGTCAGATGTGGGCTTGGATAGGAGAGAGAATGCCATGAAATTGATGCACTTTCGATTATTATTGGAGAGCTGTTCTTTGTATTCATATATAAATCAGTCCATTCTGTGCATTTCCTAAACCAAATTCATTTTTAGTAGCGACAAATCGCTCCCTTAAGACTCATCGTTTAATAGAACACCAATATTGATTGTTTTTGTTATGAAACAATAAAAAAAAACATACAAAGTACATACACAAAAAACTAATGCTATTTTGTACATACTCTGTTTTCATGCATACATTCGCGGCACAAATGAGTAACCTGCTATTGACCACTAGGTAGCAGCGCGCAGCTTAAGGAGATGAATCGTATAAATTTGAGAGATAGCAGCTATGGACAGGCAATTTTGGTTTTATGGTGGACAATTTTGGTGACGTGGCGATGGCAACAAGAGAGAAAAAGGCAATTAAAGTTTGAATTTCATCAAGTTCAACATTTAACCATATGGTATTACACTTAAAATATTGAGTATTTTCTATTGAAGGCCCATTAAAAAGCACTCCCAGAGATTTGGGCAAAATTCGCCTATATAGGTCATATAAGCCAGGGTATGGGGCCCATTATCCAAAAGAAACATTTCGAACGAAGGATTTCGAATCCTTTTAATGGTAGTTTTGCAATTAGAATTTTGAATATTTTCTATTGATGCCCCATTAACAAGTACTCCCAGAGATTTAGGCTTTGCTTGGCTGTTTAGGTCACATAAGCGAAGGTACGGGGCACAAAGTCCAATAGAAGTTTTTTCCCAAATGGAGGATTTGGAATCTTGTTAATGGCAGTTTTGCACTTAAACTATCGAGTATTCTCTAATGATGGCCCATTAACAAGTACTATCAGAGATTTTTGCAAGGTTCAGCTATAGGGCATATAAGCCAAGGTACGGGGCACATTATTCAGAAGAAGTTTTTTGAAATGGAGAATTTGGAATTTTGCTAATGGCAGTCTTACACTTAAAATATTGAGTATTTTCTATTGATGGCCCATTAAAAAGCACTCCCAGAGATTTGGGCAAAATTCGCCTATAAAGGTCATATAAGCCAGGGTATGCGGCCCATTATCCAAAAGAAACATTTCGAACGTAGGATTTCGAATCCTTTTAATGGTAGTTTTGCAATTAAAATTTTGAATATTTCCTATTGATGCCCCATTAACAAGTACTCCCAGAGATTTAGGCTTTGCTTGGCTGTTTAGGTCACATAAGCGAAGGTACGGGGCACAAAGTCCAATAGAAGTTTTTTTTTCAAATGGAGGATTTGGAATCTGGTTAATGGCAGTTTTGCACTTAAACTATTGAGTATTCTCTATTGATGGCCCATTAACAAGTACTATCAGAGATTTTGGCAAGGTTCAGCTATAGGGCATATAAGCCAAGGTATGGGGCACATTATTCAGCAGAAGTTTTTTGAAATGGAGACTTTGGAATTTTGCTAATGGCAGTCTAACACTTAAAATATTGAGTATTTTCTATTGATGGCCCATTAAAAAGCGCTTCCAGAGATTTGGGCAAAATTCGGCTATATGGGTCATATAAGCCAGGGTATGCGGCCCATTATCCTAAAGAAACATTTCGAACGAAGTATTTCGAATCCTTTTAATGGTAGTGTTGCACTTAGAATATTAAATATTTTCTATTGATGGCATTGATTAACAAGCACTCCCAGAGATTTGGGCAAGGTGCCGCTATATAAGTCATATATGCCAAAGTACGGAGCACATTATCCAGAAGAAATTTTTTCGAAACAGAGGATTTTGAATCGTTAATGGCAGTTTTTTACTTAAACTTTTGAATATTTGCTATTGATCGCCCCCTAACAAGCACTCCCAGAGATTTAGGCGATGTTCAGCTATATAGGTCGTATTAGCCAAGGTACGGGACACATTATCCAAAAGAAATTTTTTCAAAACGGAGGATTTGAAATATTGTTAATGGCATAGTTTTGCAATTAAAATATTGTATAGAAGATTTTAAATGCAAAACTGCCATTAACAATATTCCAAATCCTTCATCTCGAAAAAAAACCTCTTCTAAGCTTAACATGGATACATCCATTCATATACGTTTTAATTGGGATCTAAAACCATGTGTTTAGTTTGGATGTGTTTTGTTTGAAATGAAATAATTAAGTTATATTTATTTGTGAGAAACTTAACGGAAAGAAATCACTCAGTTCATTCCAATAAGAATTGGTGGTGCTACCCTGCTTTACATGTGTAGTACATGAGTTTCGAGGTGCGAATTAATTATTAAATAAACATAGTAAATGGTTATTAAAATTTGTGAAAATCTCTAGAAATTAGTGTGAACAGTTGAAGAGTGATTATAACTATAGGCTTTGTGAAAACAATAAATGGAACATTAACAAATTAGTGAAATAAAAAACAATTGAATTAGTAGTGGACAATTAAATTAAACACGTAAACATAATAATAACGTTTTATTGTAGATTTTTTTTTTCTTTTTGCAGTTATTGCATATTTTTTAAGTTAAATATAATTAATCAGTGAAGTAAAACATTTTTGTGTGTAGTGTTTACAATTGAGTACATTTTAAAATGTCTCAATGTGAAAAGTGTAAAAAAGTGACCGACTCTCGTGAAAGAAATTCGTTACGATGTTTCGGCAAATGTAAAAAGATATTTCACTATACTTGCATTGACTGGAATTTCGAAAAATTTGCCAAATTATTTAAAGATTGCCCTTACGCAAGATATGTTTGCTTAGAATGTCAAGCACATGATGAAGACACCATTTATGAGGAATTCAAAAAAATTAATAATTTTGTAGAAGAGTTAAAGCAACATTTGTGTGCGAATCACACAAAATTAAATTTACAATTAGGAGAGATCAAAACCCATGTAGAAGAAATTCAAAAACCAACAACATCTTTTGCATCGGTATTGAAATCTAATCCAACTAAGCTAGTACTGTTGCAACCAAAGAAATCACAAGAGAGTAAAAAAACAAGACAAGACATAGTCAGCCTAATTGATCCTAAAAGTATACCAGTAATGGGGTGCCGAAATGTCTCTAATGGAGGAATTATATTACAATGTGATTCAAATGAAGCAAAGGATAAGTTGACACAAATTGCTACAGATAAGTTAGGAGCAGACTACGAAATTAAACTACCAACGGAGCTAAATCCAAGAGTTAAAATTCTAGGCATGTCCGAGAAGTTAGAAAGCGCTGAAATTATCTCAGCTTTGAAGCAGCAGAACCCATTTTTATCTGAGGGTGAAATTAAGGTAGTTACAACTTACAATAGAAGAAATACACAGAAGGTCGATACAATTATTGAAGTTGATGCCGATAACTTTAAAAAGATAATAGCAGCGGAGAAACTGAATATCAATTTTGATAGATGCCATGTTGTAGAGACGTTGGGGATAACTAGGTGTTATAATTGTAACGGATATTCACATCACGGTACGAAGTGCACGAGCAAGCTAACATGCCCGAAATGTAGCGGAAACCACAAATTTAGTGATTGTAAGAGCACGGAAATGAAATGCAGTAATTGTACAGATGTAAATAATAGACTTAATCTTAAGATTAATACAAATCATGCTACGTGGGATAATAGTTGTACAGTGTTTCAACGCAAGTTAAGATCACTTAAGAACCAAATTAATTACCAATAGCAGTTCAGTACACAAGACGTACTATATACAAACATTCGAAGTTTGTATTCAAATTTTTTGGAGCTTGAACAGATAATGTTAGATTTTAAACCAGCCATAGTGTTACTCAGTGAAACCAGAACAGTTCCAGAAATGTACGATGCAGAATTTCATATTAATAATTACAACTTTATTCGTTGCGATTCGGATAGTCGACATACGGGTGGTGTTGCTATGTATATTCACGAAAACATAAATTTTAAAATAATTTCCAAGTGTGAGAAAGACCGCGCTTGGTTTCTAGCAATTCAAATTATTAAAGGATATCATACAACTGGCATATTTGGAGTAGTTTATCGATCATTTCAAACAACGAATGCAGTATTCTTAAGTCACTTCGATGAATGGTTAGAAAATGTCATAAACCACAACAAAAATAATTTTATTTTCGGTGATTGCAATATTGATGTTAAATCCAATGAATTTTACAGTGTTAAATTGAAACAGTTGATCACAGATAATAGATTGATTCAGATAGTAAATGATCATACTAGAGTTACATATAACAGCAAGAGCTTAATAGATATATTAATTACTAATTCACGGAATATTCGATATGAAGTAGTCAAAGAACAACAAATTAGCGATCATTACATGTTAGCTGTTAGTATAAATAATAAAACGAAAATGCCAGCAGAAGAAGTTGCAGCAGTAGAAATAAGATCATGGAAAAATTACTCTTCTGAATCACTAAACAACTCTTTAAATCAAAAACTACTGGGATTTCAAGGAGGTGCAGAAATAAACCAAAAAACTGAAGTTTTAGTATTAAAGTTAAAAACCTGTGTGCATGAATTGACACATATGGCAACAATTCGAAGAGAGAATAAAATACCATGGTTCTCTCAAAACTTAAAGTCGTTGAAACAAGATAAATTACGTAGCTATGGCGTTTTAAATATTTTTAATTCAAAGGATAACTGGGATAATTATAAAAAATCCAGAAATTTGTATAAACAATCACTGAGGAAAGAGCAATCAATTTATTTCAAAAGTAAATTCATCGAAAACAAAAATAAACCAAAAGAACTTTGGAAAACGTTAAAATCGATGTATAAAACTAAAAATAAAACACAGTGGAATATTCAATTTAACAATAAAATAATAACTGAGAAGCACGAATTAGTTGAGGCTCTAAATCAGTCATTTGTATCCAGTGTGATTAATATTCATAATAGTATTCCTGAAGTAAAGGATTGGGATTTTTCGGATGTGGATAAATGCTCAGAAAAATTCTGTTTTCAAAATGTAACTCATCAGGATTTATCCAAAATTATAAGTAGCATGAATTCTAATGCAGGAATAGATGGAATAAATCGAACTGTCATGATGGATGCGATGAAAAATCAAATATTCTCAAAAAATTTCACAGAGTTAATTAATCAAAGTTTAAATCAAGCTAAAGTACCTGAATCATGGAAAATATCAACAGTAATACCAATTCCCAAAACTACTAAACCGATGACACCAGAAGAATTACGCCCAATCAATATGTTGCCACCGTATGAAGCGATAATGGAACGTGTAATTAAAAATCAATTAATCAACCACATTAACAAAAATAATATACTAGTCGACCAACAATCCGGATTTCGAGAGCTGCACTCATGCGAAACAGCATTAAATCTAATGCTAGATAACTGGAAGGCAGAAATAAATGATAATAAAGTTGTGGTTTCAGTTTTCCTGGATTTTAAACGCGCTTTTGAAACAATCGATAGAAAAATTTTGCTTAAAAAGCTCATTAAATATGGAGTACAAGGGAAAGAACTTGAATGGTTCACTAATTATCTCGAAGGAAGGCAACAATACACAAAGATAGATAACTGTGTCTCTAAATTGACACCAAACAATCTAGGAGTTCCCCAGGGATCTATATTAGGACCATTGCTTTTCATCCTATATATTAATGATATAGTCACAGTCATAAAAGATTGTAAAGTGAATATGTTTGCAGATGATACGCTAATTACAACTTTTGCACCAACCCTTATAGAAGCTGTACAAAAAATAAACCATGATTTAGAGAATTTAAGGAAATGGTTAATGTTCCACAAACTATCACTTAATATTTCAAAAACTAAGTATATGGTAATGTCAATAAGGACTACAATAGAATGTGATGAAAATATAAAAGTAGATAACCAAATCATAGATCGTGTAAAAAAATATAAATACCTGGGTGTTGTTATTGATGAAAATTTAAATTTCAACGATCATTTGGACTATATTGCTAAAAAGATGAATAAAAAATTGGGATTTTTTAATAGAATTAAGGACAAACTGCCGCTTGAAACAAAGATTATATTCTACGAATCAATTGTTGCCCCACATATTGACTATTGTTCATCAGTATTTTTTATAATGAACCAAACACAAATATATCGTCTCCAAAAGATACAAAATAGATTTATGCGAGCTATTTTAAGGGCAGAAAGTAGAACCCAGATACGAGAAATGCTTGAAGTGTTGGAGTGGAAGTCCATAAAGCAGAGGATTAACTTTAACGTTCTGAAATTGTTGTTTCGCCTTGAAAACGGAGTACTTCCAAATTACTTAGATTCAATGCTCTGCACTAATAGAGAAGTTCACAACTATAATACAAGAAACACTCATTTTCGATTGCCGCTATATAGTAAATCATTTTGCCAACGATCATTAGCCTACAATGGAGTTAAGCTATATAATTCACTAAGTAATTTTTATACTTTAGGTGAATTAAGAGAATTAAAGTACGAGAATTTTCTAAATTTGTTAAATATATTCATTAAAGATAACATTAGTATTTAGATAAACTTAAGTAAAACTTACTATTATTTAATTTAATTAATTAAAACCAAAAAAAAAAATAAAAATGTCATATATTGATAAATAAATAAATAAATAAAATAAAATAAAATAAAAATAAAGAATTTTGTTTTGAGTATTTCTAATGCATGCATATTTTTTGTTATTTTTTGTTAGGAACTTCACATCGGTGGTCGATCACATTATTAAGGCGTTTCAATCGCAAATCATTAAAGATCAAATTTTACCTAATGGCAAATGCTGGGTTTACAGTGCGAAGAGAAGAAGAAGGCACTTAGAAGAATTCATAATCGAGGATATGCTGCCTTTGGCGGTTGGCCAAATTTCGATTAACGTTTAATCAATTAAAACCAATTTTTTTTATTTCCAAATGTTTAATGAAACATTTTTACTTTTATGTCATATGGTTTTATAGAAATAAAGTGAGTTTTCACAAAAACCCAATTTTTTGCCCTTTTTAATAATCGTTAATAGAACAGGAATTTTCTGTTTACAATTTCCAATTTTTTCTTATTAATAATTATAATTGTTTGGTCCAATTTGGGACATTTCCATGATTTAATTCCTGCATAAATTTAAAATAATAATTTTCTTACCATTTGGTGTAATATTCAAGTTGAAAAAGCGAAACTATGAATATAAATTTTCCGCCACAACATTTTGCACAAACCCAATATTTTCTTTTTTTCTTTTATTTAATTTGAAACATCTCAAAACAAAGTCTTAAGATATTTTTTGTTGTTGTAAAAACTACTATAGCTAAATGTTAAGCAAAAATATTTTTTCATTTCACTTCATTTAGCACTTGGAATTTTTGTTTCTATCCTCCATCGTAGCATAATTCTCTATTGTTATTTACAACCAAAAATTTAATGGAAAGAAAATCCTGTATACATATACATAATAAAAATAAGAAAAATACCGACAACATACCATAAAATAAAAATCATCATGTTTAGACGAGAGTAGACAAGAAGAGGAGTGAAAATTAAATTTTTCAATTTTTTACTTTTTTTTTTCTTGTTATTTTTGTTGCATTGAAACCACTTGACTATATGACGATGATCAGCGTGAGTCGGAACAATATGCACACAAGCAGAATTTATATTTTTGGTTTGTCTTTCGTGTTCGTACCATCTCAAAACGATGTAGAAGTTCGTATTGATAGAAATTTTTTTTTTTTTTTTTTTTTTTTTGTGGGGTGTTAAATACTCTTCTGGTGCAAAGTTGATAATGTAGTGTCACAAAGTAAGAATAGTATCAGTTGTTTAATAAGAAATAAACTGTTAAATATAATTTGATTATGTGCAGTCTTTAAAGAAAATATGGTCAAATAATCGGCGCCCAACGTGGGGCTTTTGGTGACCCCCCAAATACATACAATATATTAAAACGCAAGATAATTAGTATACCAAAATACATGAAATCTTGACGTAAAAAAATGTTTTTATTACACGTAAGATAACAAAAGAACGCAATGGTGTAAATTTCTGCTTAAATTTGGTTACATTAAAACAAAAGCGAAACCAAATCATGTTACATACGACGAATTTCATATTTTTGTTCCCAAAAGCATTTTCTACCTGTGTGTACATAGTTATATGATGATAATAGAATATAAATTCATAATGATGATTATGTTTAGATGATGATGAAGGTAATGAAGATGAAAATCCATGTGTGGAAAATATATAATGAAGGTATCTAAGAAGTTTATGTATGTGTATGATATAGTTCGGTATCCAAGTGTGTGTATTATACATAATAAAGATCGTTGTGCGATACGAAAATGATACGTTATAAATTGATAATAACTTTGTCGTTGCTGTGTATCGACCCCCCTCTGAACCATAGGTATGTATATATATATAAAGGTATTCATAATAAACGACACATGAGTAAAAAAGGGTAACGAAATACAACAAAATTCTTATACAACTTTTTTTTTTTTTTTGTTTTCTTAATTTCCACCGTAAATGCCATATCCACTTAAACCCTGTAAGAAATAAGAAACTATACCACCACATACCGCCTCCCTCAAAACAATATATCAGACGAAAGTAAAAGGAAGTCATAACGTTTTATGATTTTTTTTTCTTTATTCTATTTTCATTTTATTCAGCACTAACGAAGTAAATTAAGAAGAAAAAAAAAATGTTTTCGTCTTTTTAGCTCGTTTTCATCTTACGTACTCGATGCTATAAGCAAAAGAGTTGAAACGTGAAATTGGAAAATTTTTACTTGATTTTAACGAATAATAAATCCATTTGAACTCAAGTGAGACTAATGTATATATATGTATATATATATACGTAATAATCGTGTGATGTAAATTATAAGGCTCTTAACCCCATTTTCATTCATCTAGCATAACATCATCACTAACACCACCACCGTTACAATAATAAAATTTATTAGCTTTACATGTAAGAGTAAAATTGCTCAAAGGATGCAATTTCTCTTGAGTTTTTTTTTTTTTGTTGAACTTTTTGATTCATTATTATTGTTTTTAAAGAGTAATTGTACATAAAACTTAATAAATATATTCGACTTTGTAAGCAATAGTTATAGTAGTTGGCATTGTGCTGCCTCGTCGTGTATATCGTATAGCAGTAGACAAATAGTTGTTTTAAACTTTTGACTGAATTTTTTTTCTTTATCATGAGTTTATTCACTTGGTAATTAATTTGTTCGAAAATGTTACTAACTTGGGACATTTCTAATCATTATTTATTGCCAGTATAGAGTCTATTTTGACCACACCACAAAAAAAATAACGATAAAAGACAGATATACATAGAGTATATAGTTGAGAAGTAATGTGGAACATGTTCAGAAACTAAATCAATACGAATAAAATAAAGTAAGTGATAAATATTAATAAAGAATAATCCAATTGGACAATCATATAATAAAATTGTTTAAACCATTAGTTTTCATTATAATATGTTAATATAGTATGTGGAACCTATTTGATTTTAATTTTAATTATTATGTTTTCTAATAACATTAAGTTGTGTGGAATTACCAAATTATACATAAAACCAAAAGGTTATTTAATATCCCGAGTGGATTAAGTAGAAACCGTGTGGAAAGTATTTTAATAGAGAGTACCAATTAAAATTAAAATCACATTTTCTTGAAATCTTCTCCTTCTCCTGCACAAATCGTTTAGTTCCTCCTCAATCCAGGCGATTTTTGGTGACCATAATATGAAGACACAGTATTGATCCAGTTCTAAAATTCTCTGATAGCCGTAAATAATTACCAAATAATTATTTCGTGGGTTGCATCGGTCTGATCGTTCTAGAATATCATTCTTGGTCAGAATGAAAATCTATTGGTTCTCCAAAAGGTCCAATCTTTTTTGCCATCTAGTTACTTTATGACCTAATTTTGTTCCGGCCAATTGTATTGTCTCCGAAACCTCTCAATCAGGATCTTTATTAACGGTTGTTCCGTGTTCATTATCCATCTGAATGTTGTAAAGGTGTTAGATAATTAAAAAGTTTTGGCATTAAACTGATATAACTCGTTCCACACTGGTTCACCTCGTTCGGTGGTTACTTTTCCTGATAGTCCAATATTATTTGTCTAATTATTATATTTTTACTGATAACTTGCAACTCAACATTATTGTTGTTCTTTGGAGAAAATTGTTATGGAAGTGAGTTTCAGCTCCCCAAAACAGGCTCTAACTTCTGCAATATTATTTTGGACTTCGCCCTAAACGAAAACTTGCCAGTGACGAATAAAACTCCATTCGGAACGGTTTTTTAATTAAAGTGGACGTCATAGAAAATATATCAGAACGATAGGAGTTTATAGTTATTTCTAATAACTTTCGATTATCAGAGATATCAAAAGTAGAAATCAATTCTCCAACATTTCTCTCTCTCTCTCTGGCCTTCACATCCCATGGAGGGATTTTGCCGCCCGCACTAGGGTCCTCCATCCGTCTCGATCCATCCCTCTCGTCCTCCAGTTTCGACATCCTAATACATGTAGATCTTGTTCGACACCTTCACGCCATGAAACACTTCATTGGTCATTCGTTGTTGTGGAGACCGTGTAACATGGCCGAGCCATCTAACTCGATTGGATTTGATGAATCCGATCATATCGCAGCCTCCAAGAAATTGCCTTATCTCGTGGTTCATACGAATCCGATATTCGTTGTCCGCGACTTTAATTGGACCAAAGATTGAGCGAATGACCTTCCTTTCGAAGGTAGATAACAATCTACAATCGTTAGAGGTCATGGTCCAGCTCTCGCTTCCGAAAGCCAGCACAGGTATTCTGAGTGTTTTATAAAGTGCGAGCTTGCACGACTGCGACAGATGTTTAGATCGCAATAATTTCGATTGGGCATAGAAAACTCGTTGTCCGGCAGCGATTCGGGCTTTTATATCTGCCTGCATATCATTCGACGATGATATAACTGACCCGAGGTATTTCGACACTATCAAAGTTATGGTCGCAAATTCCAAGATTTACCATGCAGATGTTCCTGGGTGTTGATAACAATTTTGTTTTGCTGCTGTTCACCTCCAAACCATGTCTTCCTGCGCAGCGATCGAGCTGTATGAAACTGTCCTTGATATCGCTAGGTCTTAGGCCAAAACGCACAATATCATCTGCATATCCAAGAATTTGGCCTTATTTATTAAATATACAGCGCGAAATTTCAATGTTGCTTTTTCTCACTACGTATTCAAGCGCCAAATTAAACAGCACAGTCGCGAGTGCATCTTCCTGTTGAACACCAGATGTTATTTCAAAGGAGTCTGACACAGCTCCCTCAATTACGATTCTGCATACAAACCCAGAGGTTGTTAATTTACACAGAGAAACGAGTTTCTCTGGAATTCCTAGGCATATGAGTTATACTGTCATATGCCTGTCTGAAGTCTATATACAGTTGATGTATGGTTATGTTGTACTCCCAACATTTTTCCAAGATCATCCTCATGGTAAAACATTGGTCCGTGGTCGATCGGTTGGGACGAAAACCACATTGATAGTCGCCAATGATGTTTTCGGCGAAAGGGATGAGTCTGGCAAGTACAACATTAGCCAACACTTTATAAGCCGTGCTCAATAGGGCGATACCACGATAGTTTCCACATTTAAGACGGTCTCCTTTTTTGTGCAGCGGATATATGAGTGCGGTCTTCCAATTCTCCGGCAGGCTCTCCTTGGTCCCAAATTGAGACTCCGAGCTTAATCAATTCTGCGGGGATTCCCTCGAGACCGGTGTAATGACATATTACATTTCTCATTTCATATAGTAAACAAACAAACGCATTCCAATCGTTTGTAAATGGGAAATATAAGTAGTATATTATTTGTTAGTGTAATTAGTGATAGTAAAATTTGAATCAGCAATGTTGAAATATAATCATACATTTTTATTTCAATAAGCGCGTGTACAAAGATGTTATTGTTGTAATCAATGTAATAAAATTAAACGCGTGCAAATACAATTGTTAGTGTAATAAATTATAAATGCGCTGATCGAATATTTTAATATTGAATATAATTTTGTCAATTAAACAAATTAATAAGTAAAGTAAATTTCAATCAGAGAATAAATTACACATTAAATTTAAGTATATAAACTGTAAAATTTTGTAAACAAAAAAAGAATAAATTTGGATCTAGTTGAGTGATCAACTAAATTAATTAGTTTCTTCTAAAAACAAGGAGCCACCCCGCTGAAACCAAGTTGCAGTTAACTTTGCAATATAAGGTGGGTAAATGGCGATGGCCAAATAGGCGCTTTAGTCGACGCAAGAAATTGCGTTAAGAAGCGTAGGCCACTCTTCACCCTTGGCTATAATAATAATTAACTACAAATAAGCAATATCTAAAAATAAATATATCATTTCATGGCGATCTACATTTCATGGCGATAACATTTCATGGCGACAAATAATAACATTTCATGGCGATCTTGCAAATGGACCAGATCTCTGACGAGCAGATTCAATGGCAACACAACAGAAGCAGTACTTTACGGAGGACTACATAAAAGTGAATGCAGCCAAAAAGAGGATCACTTTAGAAGAGTACAGGCAGAGGCAACATCAGACGATAAAGAAAACTAAACGTGGAGGAAAAATTAACAAAATCAAAAATCAAAAGAAAGAATTAATGAGAATATTAGGCGCGTGTGTTAGACCTAAAGATCGGCAAGTAATTCAAGCCGAATTAAATATATTAAAAAAAAAAAAAAAAAAAAATTATAAAAAATCAAAAGCTTTCTAAGAAAAAAAAAGTCAAATAAAACTACAATATTTGTAATTAATTAAGTCACATAGTATTTAAAAATCAAAAACTTCAAATTTAAATAAAAATATTTGTAATTAATTAAGTAAAATATTATTTAAAAATGGGTAGTCAACCTGCAAAACCAGAAAAAGAGATAATAATTTCACAAAATGCAGCAGATTCTAGATCATCAAAAGATAGTGAAGAAAAAGAATTAACATTAATAGAAACAGTAATAATAAACCAAGTAGTAACCTTTATAATTCTTTTAATTATAATAAAAAAAAAAAAAAATATTGAAAAGGAGAATAGAGAAACATGTAAACACAGAAATAAGTAAAGCATAAGTAAAAATAAAAAATAATATGAATCGATGTAATTAATATAGTCTTAATAAATAAAATATTAATTTGTGTAATTATAAACAGATTAATAAAATAGAATAATAAAAAAAAAATATATTAAAATGTTTAAAGCATAACATGAAAGATGAAATTAAATTAGAAAATATTAAGAAAATAGTAATAGAATTATTAGAAAATTTAAGAAAAAGTCCAAATAGAAAATATAGTTATAATTATATAAAGATTAAAACAAAGCAAATAACAGAATTAGAAGAGTCATTAAAAAATATAATAAAGAGTAATCCTAATTTTTTAGAAGAAGGTATAAAAATATATAAAAACTTAAAGAGAATCAAAGAATATATAGGTATAGAAACAATGGCATTATTTGATATTTCGTTAGCGTTTAAAATTATACCAGAGTTCACTGGTAAAGTTCAAGAGGTGAACAATTTTGTAAATCTAGTGGAATACTTAGCAAACACAATTAAAACTGAAGAACAAATTAAATTGATAAGCTTTGTAATAAAAACTCGAACATCGGATGCAGTTAAAGCCAAGGTATCTGGGCTTGGTGAAATAAAAGATATCGAAACATTTAAAAAAAT
This sequence comes from Tipula vernalis, assembly GCA_958295665.1. NCBI lineage: Eukaryota > Metazoa > Arthropoda > Insecta > Diptera > Tipulidae > Tipula > Tipula vernalis. The sequence continues at coordinate 12,266,715 of OY282559.1, read as the reverse complement.
ATTTTTAAAGAGCTTCCTCAAGACAAAAACAGTTTTACAAATTTTATCTGAATTTTCAAGTATAAAACAAAACCAATTTTCTGTAGAAAAATTTGCTCAGCAAATAGACACTTTGCTGGCGGAATTGAACAATATACAAATAAGAGATCAGGGCGATGAGCACGCTAAAATTATAAGAGTGATTAACGAGCAAACAGCTCTTAGTGCTTTCAAAAAAGGGCTAAATGAGCCCCTGAGAACCACAGTAATGGCAGCTAGGCCAGATAATTTATTAGATGCTCAGAAAATAGCACAGGAGATTAGCTTGCAGCAAAGTATGCAAGGTTCAAATATAAATATAATAAATAATAACAGAAATTACAGAGGTAGGTTTAATACGTATAGAGGAAGGAATAATCAAGGTAGATATAGATTTAATTATAATAGGTACAGAAATGTTCAACAAAACCAGAATTATAATAAATACCAAGTAAACAACAACAATAATTCATATAATGGTCGTAATAGAAATATAGGTTATAAACCAAATTATAATAATAAAACTAGAAATATACATTATGTGTCGGGAAACGAGGAAGGGCCATCGGGGCCCTAAACCATAGATTATCAAAGAAAAGACAGCGTCCGGATTATACGAATCAAAGGAATATTACAATAAAAACATATTATGGTATAAATAACAATCTTACAAACTACATTGAAGTAAATACAAATAGTATCTTACAAACTACATTGAAGTAATGACAGGAAGATTCTGTAATCTTTAATCAAGAAATTCAACAAGGTGTTTATATAGCAAATACGATTGTACCTGCAAAAGGTATAATGCATCTAAAATTTTTAAACACAACGGATGAAGAGATTGTTATAGAAAAATTAAAACCTAAAATTAAACCATTAAGAGAATATAATATTTTAAGATTTAAAGCAAATGAAATAATAAATACAAAGGAGAGAATAAAGAAGTTTATAAAGCAATTAAAATTAGATAATATTGATAATATAGCTAAACAAAGTATAATAGAGATCTGCAAAGAATATTCTGACATATTTCACTTAGTAGAAGAGAAACTATCTGCAAATAACTTTTATAAGCAAAAAATCAACTTACTAGATAATAATCCTGTGTATATCAAGAATTATAGGCTTCCGCATATGCAATTGGAAGAGATAAACAGACAAGTAGAAGAACTTAAAGAATTAGAAATTATTGAACCATCAACTAGCCCATACAATTCTCCATTACTCATAGTACCAAAGAAAAGCAATACAGATAAAAAAAATATCGTTTAGTGGTAGATTTCAGACAAGTAAACAAAAAAATAATGGATGACAAATTCCCATTAACAAGGATAGATGATATTTTAGATAAACTAGGCAGAGCTAAATATTTCTCAACGTTGGATCTCACCAACTCATTTCATCAAATTGAATTAGATAAAGAATCCAGACCTATAACAGCGTTTTCCACCAACAAAGGTCACTTTCAGTTCAAAAGATTGCCTTTTGGATTAAAAATCTCTACAAACAGTTTTCAACGGATGTTGACAATAGCTCTCACTGGACTTGAACAAGGAGCATTTTTATATGTTGATGATATAATAATTTTCGGATGTAGTTTAAAACATCATAATCTGAATCTGATAAAAGTCTGTGGCGGTTCACGCATGCGTACATGCATTCGCCATCGTCGTCGTCATCGCCGTCATCATCATCGCCACCAACGACACCCACCAACGACACAGCAACAGCAAGGACACCATCAGCACCTGAACAACATCACATCACTATCAACTCATTTTTTTTTCTTTTTTGTAAATTTTGTTACCACCATTTTTGTTTTCTCTTTTTTTTCGATCAATAAATTTGTTTTGTGTTTCATTTGAATGGCTCGCTCCAACGTCGTATGGCAAAACGACGCCCAGCCATACTCGACCACACCCCACTTCTCACTCTCAGACAGACACACTGACAGGACCGAAACTGGTCCCAGAACAGGTTACGTCGGACTTCAGAACATACCATTCTGGTCCGGCGCATGTTTTGGGACCAGCTAATGACAACTAGGGCCGAGACTGACAAAATCGTGACACGAAAATGTCAGACGTAAACTGGCAAGTCACTATTTTGCAAGTCGGTCGACAAACACAAGCAAGCATCACACACACACTCGCATACGCACGAGCATCACACTCGCATACGCACGAGCATCACACACTTGCACACACACACGTACAAACACACACTCGCAAACGCACGAGCATCACACACTTGCACACACACGCAAGCACCTTACACACACACACGCAAACATCACATACGCACAACATTACAAAGGGGGAAATTCACTCGTGGGGGAGTCCTGTGGCGGTTCACGCATGCGTACATGCATTCGCCGTCACACAAAAAAATACCGCGCCCTTTCTGTCACCGGCATTCAGGTATACCAACCGCGCAACAACTCAAAACACAAACAGATAAACGAAATAACAAAAAGACAACACAGAGCAAAACAGTCTCGTCTCGGATATTGTGATGAGCGCACGCGCGTTCGTCTAATAAATAAATTTACTAAAAAACAAAACACATAAGATGGTGGTAGTAAAATAAATAAATAAACAAAACATGTTACAAAAAAATAAATACTTATTACATAATAATTAAAATGTTTAGCAATCAAAAATAAATTAAAATAAAATGTATGTTTCGTCTAATAAAAATGGCGTGTACATCGATCCATACATATGCACACGCCATAAGTCTTTAAAAAATTAAGAGAATATAATTTAAAATTGAATCCAATGAAATGCAATTTCCTAAGAACAGAAGTAGTTTATTTAGGACATTTAGTAACAGCTAATGGTATTCTTACTGATCCAAGTAAGAAAGAAGTAATAGAAAAATATCCAATTCCTCAAAATGCTGATGAAACCAGACGTTTTGTAGCATTTTGTAATTATTACAGAAGATTCATTCAAGATTTTGCAAAGATAGCAAAACCATTAAATAATTTATTAAAGAAAAACGTTCTCTTTGAATGGACAGTTGAATGTCAATTCGCATTTTTAACATTAAAGTCTAAATTAGCTAATCCACCAATTTTGAAATATCCAGATTTTAATAAAGAGTTTATATTAACCACAGATGCATCCAATTTTGCTCTTGGAGCAGTGCTATCACAAGGAGAAATAGGAAAAGATTTACCAATCTCTTATGCCAGTAGGTCATTAACAAAACATGAATTAAACAAGCCAGTTATAATTAAAGAATTACTAGCTATTCACTGGGCCATAAATTATTATAGACCATATCTGTATGGTAAGAAATTTTTAGTAGTAACTGATCATAGACCATTAGTTAGCCTATTTACACATAAAAATCCTTCATCAAAGTTAACACGCATTAGATTAGATCTACAAGATTATGATTTCGAAGTACATTTTAAAGCAGGAAAAATGAATACGAACGCAGATGCATTATCTAGGATACAGATAAATTCTGACACCTTAAAAGCAATGATACCTACACAGCATGAAGACACGAAGCATATAAAGATAATTACAAGAAGTGAAACTAGAAGAAAACAGGAAAATAAAACCAAGCAAACATTGGAAGAAACAGAACCATCTACGCAGTATGGCCATATGCATATTTGGGACAGTACTTCTATAGCAGATATAAAGAACGCGGTTAGGTTAAAATTTGAACAAACAGCTAACATAAATAATAAAAGGGTACCCACTGATAAAGAAACCAATGATAAAGAAATAAATGAAAAAAAAGTAGAAAATAAATTAAAAGACTCCAGATATAATAAAGGTTTGCACATAAATATTGAATATAGAAATAAAATTCCTAGAAAAGTAATTGCACAAATTGGTGATAATCCATACTCAGAATTAGATTTGACCTTGGAGAAACTAATATTCAAGATGAAAGATTCAGGAATTCAAGAATTAGCACTTGCAAGTGAAGATAAAGTATTCGAATACATAAATAAAAGTGAATTTAAAGAGAAATATAATAAAATGCATGCAAAAATGATAAATGATAATAAGCAAACCAGTATAAATATAATAATATATAAAGCGCAACAAAAAATAAATGATGAAAATAAAATGAAAGAATTGATAGATGAGTATCACAATTCACCCCATGGAGGGCATTCAGGAGTCAAAAAATTAGTTAGCAAATTAAAACAAAGATATATATGGAAAAATATGAATAAAATGGTAAAAGATTATGTCAGAAAATGTGATAAGTGTGCAAGAAATAAGCAGATTAGAAAAATTAGAGAACCTTTGATGATTACGGACACACCAACAAATAGTTTTGAAGTAGTAGCTATAGACACAGTGGGACCATTAAAAATATCAAACGACTTTAGGTACATATTAACAATACAATGTGAACTAACTAAATACATTGAAGCTTTCCCAATAGAAAATAAAGAAGCTAAAACGATAGCAAAGGTATTAGTAGAAAAATTTATTTTAAAATACGGAATTTTTAAGAAACTGAAAACAGATTTAGGGACTGAGTATATAAATGAATTAATGAAAAATATTTGTGAATTATTGAAAATTGAACATATAAAATCAACACCTTATCATCATGAGACGTTAGGATCACTAGAAAGGAATCATAGAGTACTAAATGAATATTTGTTATCTTTCACAACAGATTATGATTGGGATATATGGATACCGTATTATGTATTTGCATATAATACAACTCCACATACGGATACAGGATACTCTCCTTTTGAATTAATTTTTGGTAAATTATGTGTGTTACCTAACGAAATATTAAATAATGAAGAACCAATTTATAATATAGAAAATTATGTTGAAGAATTAAAATTAAGATTAAAAATCGCTCACAAAAAAGCAAAAGAATTACTAAATATAGCTAAAATAAATAGAAAAGAACAAACAGATAAAAATGTTCAAAGTATTAATTTAAAAATAGGTGATTTTGTATACATAAAGAAAGAAGATAGAAGAAAATATGAAAGTCCATATTTAGGACCATATAAAATAATAGAAAGGAAAGGTGTAAACTCTGTATTAGATATTAATGGTAGAATAAAAGAAATACATAATAATAGATTAAAACTAAAAATTACAAATTAACAAAAAAAAAAATATAAATTTTTTTTTTTCCAAAAAGAGAAGAGTGTAATGACATATTACATTTCTCATTTCATATAGTAAACAAACAAACGCATTCCAATCGTTTGTAAATGGGAAATATAAGTAGTATATTATTTGTTAGTGTAATTAGTGATAGTAAAATTTGGATCTAGTTGAGTGATCAACTAAATTAATTAGTTTCTTCTAAAAACAAGGAGCCACCCCGCTGAAACCAAGTTGCAATTAACTTTGCAATATAAGGTGGGTAAATGGCGAGGGCCAAATAGGCGCTTTAGTCGACGCAAGAAATTGCGTTAAGAAGCGTAGGCCACTCTTCACCCTTGGCTATAATAATAATTAACTACAAATAACCAATATCTAAAAATAAATATATCATTTCATGGCGATCTACATTTCATGGCGATAACATTTCATGGCGACAAATAATAACATTTCACCGGGTGCCTTTCCATTTTTTGATCTACTAATAGCTGCATCTACTTCCTCTACTGTGGGATATTCGACAAAGACCTCTTCACCTGGAGGAGCTATTGCTCTAATGGGGGTCACTTCGTCATTCCGATTTAGCAGATTTTGAAAGTAGGTTTGCCATACAGAGAGAACATCAGCCACGTTTGTTCTCAGCTCTCCATTTCCGTCTTTGATGGCTGTACTTCTTGGGTGGAAGTCTTTAGTTAGATGTCTGGCGTTAGCAAAACAGTCCCTTGAGTTTCCTATTTCCGCTTGGAAGCTGATGTTTTCGATGCAAGATCTCATATGATCGCGCTTCTTTTGTCGAAGGTATTAAGTCGTAGCTTTCCTAGCGCGGAGATATTCTGCTAGAGTGCTTCTAATGTTGCGAGCCAACCATTTCTCACGAAGCTTTCGTTTATTTTCGACGACCCTTCAGCATTGATCATCGAACCAATCATTGCGGGACCTCGGAGGCCTTCTTCCTATGAAACTTTGCGCCGCGGCGGTTATGGCTGACTGTAAAGCGTGCCACTGCTTCTGGATGTTAGGAGGAGCTTCTTCGTTATTATTGGGCCGGTCTAAATAATTAGTGACAGCGGATTGGTAACTCTGCAGTAACGCTTGGTCTTTTAAAGTATCAATATTCCACCGAACGGTCTTTTGTGCTTCTCTGTTGAACGTAGATGACAGTTTGCACTTATACTTAAATATGACAAGCATATGATAGCTGTCCATGTCTGCACCTCTGTAAGATCTGATGTCGAATATGCTGGTGGAGTGTCTCTTAGACACCATGACGTGATCGATTTGGTTTTCCGTTCTTCCATCATTCGATCTCCACGTTACTTTGTGGATTCTCTTGTGTGGGAAAAACGTACTTGATACAACTAAGTTGTACGTTACTGCCAGGTCGGTGACGCGTTGGCCATTGTTGTTACTAGTTAGGTACAGGCTGTTAGGACCGATGTGCGATGTTTTTCTGCACTCCCACCGATTTTTGCGTTAAAGTCGCCCACGATGAATATAATGTCGTGGTGCGGTATGTTATTGATGACTTCCTCCAGCTCGACAAAGAAGAGATGTTTGATGTCATCAGATTTACCTTCGGTGCATATCCGCATGTTCATAGGGCGGAAGTCGATGATATGATGCTTCACGCGCTGATGGATAAGGAAGCCAACTCCAAATTCTCCTCCATTCTGATGGCCGCTGTAATGAAGAGTGTAACCATTGGAGATGTCATGGATCCCACTCCCAGACCATCTAAGCTCTTGTAGTGCAAGCACGTCTAATGTGTAACTCTTTGCTTGATTCAAAAGGGTCTGGAGATCTTCAGGTCTTAAGAGGCTAAGCACGTTTCATGTTCCCATTTTTATAGCGTTGTCCGTGTACAATTTCCGAGGTCGATTTTGTGATGAATCCGATATGGTAATCCGAGGCCTTTGATTAGGGTTCATAACTTTAATTGTTTTTATGAGAGCCAGTTGTTGGCCTGCTGCTCAACCCGCTTGTTACTTATGTGGGCCACGTACTGGTGAGAATCTTAAGGCATCCAGTCCTACCTTGAACACATTTATATAGCGAGCCGCTTGATACAAGACAGACGCCCGCTTCAGCCGCACCTAACCTGGAGAACAGACGCTGATTTGATATTGGTTTTGAGGCGCCAATGACTCGCCCTGACCATGTAGTGTCCATGACTATAAACAGGATTTCCCCTGCTCGTCTCCACTACACCGCCTGGTTCATTTAGCGTGAGGCAGGGAGCGCCGCAAGGAGGTATGAATCTAGGACTTCTCTCTCTTCGCCCCTTCTCCTAATGTTTAGATAAAACGTTTTCTGTGATACAATCTCCCCAAATGAGGTGTAGAAGTGAGCTGAATTTACCTTCGAGAACAACTCTTATTTTAATTAACGAATTGATAAGATCTGAGGGCCAATTGGCCATACCTCTAATCCCAGAGAATGATTATTTCCTACTGGGGCCTCCACACACCATTAACGACATCGAGTTCACCATTAATCAGATTTGGTCCGGAACCGCTCCTAACATATATGGGATCCCTATCGTGCTACTAAAAAACACATCATAGTTGTGCTCAAACATTCAAAAAATGCTGGATAAATAATAATAATCCTCCAGAATGAATGGACACTTTACAGATTCTAATAGCTAAAATCAAAACTCTCAGGAATGTGGCCGATTACCGAAGGACCACAATTTGCAGCGTCGGCTACAAATTGTATTCGATACATCTGCTCATTAAACTAGACGAACACTTGAATAACCACCTTCACGGAAGACCACATGTCCACCATTCGTCTCGTTCTTAACGAGGAATGGCGGGCCGGTCATCGAGAGAATGCCCTCTCTCTCGAACCAGTAAAAGCTTTTGATACCGTAAACTTAAATGCGATCGCTGAATGTCTACAACAATATGCACATCATCACTTAGTAAACTGAATAATTAAAATATGTTTCTGGCAGCGCATTTAATTTAAGTGGTTCAACGCAACCACGTTTACAATTAAGAAAAATAAAAGAGTAAAGCAAGGGTGTCCAATCTCCCCTCGGACATTAAAGTTCATATTCTTTGAAGCATATCAATGACTTTTTCCGATCAGTTTAATAACGGCTTAGAAAACCATCCATATAAATGTACCGTGCTCATCAGAGACCCGCATTTCTTAACCAACTTCATCACAAGCTCAGTTCTAGCAAGGACACAGTTGTCCTCGGGAAGAAGCTAAACTCTCACCATACAGCAGTTGTATCATCAAACAGATACAGACCTTTATCCGAAAAACAAAATACCGGTCCAAACTGCTCTCCGCATATTTACAACTCTACAATTATTTATGCTGCAGCTCTTTTCTTCTTGAAGAAATTGACGGAGACCTATAAGCCAAACACTCACAAAAGCTCAGAGAACTATTAAAAGGAAGAACAATCACCAAACGAATTAAGATTCACAAATGATTCGACGATTGGACTTAATCCGACTCCAACAATTTATTCGTAAATCCAGAGGAATCAGAAATAAATATCTTGCCGTAAGCAAATAAACCATTTTTCCTTTTACAGTTAATTGGCGTCCATAACTGATAAAATTTGTTATTTGAGTTCTTCCTTGATATTATCAATTGCCCTTCCAAAAATTAATTGGACGGTTGTGTTGACCTTATACCACTTACCTATACCCTTTTCGCCCTGACCAAGCCATTACCTAAGTGTTCATTTATTTAATTCCTCATCATAACCCTTTAAATTTTATCAATACTGCTTATTTCCGAGCATATTGAAGATTTGGATAATTCGAGACATTTGACCCTGACAAATGCTGTGAGATATCTGTAGAATTGCCAACTACATCAATGCCAAAAAATACCAAGAATAATTGACTTTGAGTAGAAATATCAGTCGGCCAGCTCTTCTTGTTTTGTTCTTCGGCCACCTCCCATTAAATAATAAGACTGAGATGCATTGATCAGTATAAAGCATGTAAATAGTTGAAATGATTTATTGTAGGTTTCTTCCAAAACATCCATCCATTTAGCGAACTTGAGTTTAGTCGTGGTGTCTCAACCGCAAATTTTACTAATTTAGATATTCCAGTACCTGTCTGAGTTTAGCTAAAATCAGATTAAATCAATGAGGTTTATTGGATGGGAAGTGTAATTTATGGTAAAGGTATCTAGTAATAAGAATATCAATAAAGTAACTTAAACTATTTTGAATCATATCCGGTAAAATAGTATATGGTAATATACAAGTTACCTCGATAGGCTTAGTAAGCAAGCCAGGAACCTTTTTTTAAAGCAGGATAATGGCGAAGCATGCGCCCAGTCATACTCACAGTTAGCTTTCCTAGCTGTTTTAAGAAAAAGAACAGATAAACCTAGCTTTCTAAGCTTAGCAAGTAAATAATGTCGTATGGTATAACAAAAGCTTGCAGAATAATGGGTAGCATTGCATTGTAATTTTCAATTTCCAAATTAGAACTTATGATTCACCCCAATATTTCCATTCCACACGAAAGCATAAAAAATGAAATTTTATTGACTTCATTTGTTTTGATTATTATTATTATCTTCCATTGTTTCAATGAAAAGCTTCCTATATACAGCTTCCTATATTTTCTTACAAGATGCTTCGTAATTTTGCGCAGAAGTTGTGCTAAATTTTGCTGCAGCAAGATTAAATTCAGAATATTTATGATAATTAGTAATTTTTAGTGTCAAACTCAAGATGAGCCGTCATTATACAGTTCTACCAAGAAACTTTTTTTTATATGCTTTTATATAAATAAGTTCGAAACTTTATTGTTGTGCTTTTTGTTAGATACAATAAACAATAAATCTAAACGATTATTTCGATAACCTTGAAACACCATCCTCCCTATATATTGTATTACATACTAATGTATACTGCAGACTACATACTTATGTAATTCATTCATCATAATTTTTTATTAGATTGTGTAGTGTGTACAACTATAGCTGAAAGCTTTTCCAATCAATTCAATTCAATCAACAGAAAACAACGTTATTATATATGGGAGCGATGAAGATGCGACATTGAAGAAGAAAACCAAAAAAAAGTTATTTCCTTAAATGTAAGGAATGGAAGAGGGATGAAAAAAAAATATTTATATAACTTTGTTGTGTTTATGTTGACGGCGAGCGGGAAGACGAGCGGGCGAAGTGGAAAGATAAATAATTGTTCGTGAAGTTTCACTCAAATTTATTTTCATTTATTTTTTCTGCTTTTTTATAGTTTCTAATAGACTATGATTATCTTTAGAAAAGATAAGAGAATTTTGTTTCCTATTTATAAATTGTTTGTATATAAAATAATGAGGGAAGAACAGATCATTAATGTATTGATTTTGTTCAATTTTCATCGTTTTATTCAAATATTAAAGTAAATAACTGCTGTTGCTGTTTTTCAAGCTAAGAGGCTTAATTGGACTCAAAATAGATTAAACACTTATATCCTAACAGGAATATTAAGTATAACAGTTTCAGATTTATTTACATATTGAAATTAGGTTCCACAAAACAACTAACCGTATTATGTTCCACAGTTGTTCCATTTAAATTTAGTATATAAATAATTACTCGCTAGGTCTATAGATCGCACGTCTTTAACATATACATAGGTCCCACAATTTCCACAATAAGTGGTCAAGTGCTAGCCGGACTGCACAAACCATTTGCAATTATAGTGTTTTGGACACTACCTAATTCCAGTAAAAAGCGCGTGGGGTCCGGATTGTACAAGCAAGTACAATTATAATGATGATCACCTCCAATCAGTTCCCAACAACTAACAATCAGGTTCCAAAAATATAGATTCTGCCGAGAACTTCAACCGTTTATGAGAACACCACATTGTCACCTACCCAGAAATTTAAATATTTATTATTTCAATTGAGAGGTCCAAGGTGTACTAGCATACGACATTTTCGTTTCGATGGCGCAAATTATTTTGAAGCTCTAAAACACCTTGTCAAAAAATACGGTAAAAGGAAAACGAATGTTTCGTCTTATATTTGCGACTTTTCATCTCAACCCAAACTTATTTCAATTCATTCCGTCTCATCGAGTTTATTTAGCCATACGGAGATATTAAATGAGGAGTCCAAAGAAGGAAATATGAAACCTCAGGAAAGGAATTTCCTACCATAGAACAGTTTTTGCCATTTATTTCTAAAAGAATGGATGCTTAAGGACATTCCGGGTATAAATGAGTTCATAATGCACCGAAATTATCTATGTCGAATAAGTCGTTTTATGTAACACAACAACCTGCTTCTGCTTGCCCTATATGCACCGATGAACATCACAAATTGTTTTCGTGCAACAAATTTCGTAATATGCGGGTGGATAGCAGAAGAGAATTAATGAAAACCTAAATCGTTGCTACAATTGTTTATCAGATGAGCATGTTGTTAGCCAATGCAAGAACTCTAATAGCTGTTTTAAATTCAACGAGCAAACCTCTAATTGATACCTGCGATCCACAATGAACTACCAAAAGCTCAAGTTATCACCAATTATAATAGTCCGATAACCCGCCAACAATATCAATAAAAATTGAGCTCAATTTCGGTAGACGGACAAAATGTTGTGCCGTTGGGAATTCCTAGAACCAAGGCGTGCATTTTAATTGATACTTTGAATGGTTCATGGGCTAGACTGGCCAAGGGAGTATCAAATCTCCGAACAAGGTCTTGTATTGACCATAATTATAAAATGTCTACCCACACTTTTACTATGTCAATAACTTGCTCTAAAATTCAATACATTCGATTGATGCCGGCAATTCACATTTTAAATCCATTAATCCGCTGGCCGGTCCTGAGTTTTATCAACCTAAGCAAATAGATGTTCTACTTGGAGTCAATGATGGTAAAATGGAACATATGTGAAGGTAAGCCCCATCGCTCGAAGCACTTGTTTTGGTTAGGTGATTGGCGGAAATTTTAACCTAAATAATCTGAATTTTATTTGAGACTCGCTCAAGATCAACGTATGTCTAATTAAATTAAGAACAACTAGATTTTGGGAAACTGAAAAATTCTCAACCCCAGTAGTCTTTACCGATGATGAATGTACATGCTTCAAATATTTCCATGATAATGTTTTGTATCAAGATAATCAAATATCCTTACCGTTGCCATTTAAAAAGTATTTACCAAATCTTGATGATAGCTTCCATCAATCATTTCGACAATATTTAGATCTAGAAAAAAGACTTGATTCAGATTTTCCAGAAGAATACTTATCCCTAGGACATACGGAACCTGTATCCGAACAAAAGATTCATGCACTTTCAAATAAAACTTACTATATTCCTCATCATCCAATTGTTAAAGCCCCAGTACGACAACTAAGGTCCGTATTGTGTTTGATGCTTCCGTGAAGACGGCATCTGGAGAATCATTAAATAATAATCTCTTTGTAGGTCCTACTATTCAACAGATTTTACTAAATATTCTTCTCCGATTTCGATGCACCGATTTGTAATTTCCGCCGACATCGAGAAGATGTTAAAGCAAATTCTCATCCATCACAAGGATAAAGATATTCAAAGGATTATCTGGCGTGAGAGTTTAACATTTTTAGCCACACAATCGCTCTTGCTGATAGGTTTTCTGACCAGTTCGAGATAGGTGGGTTTACCCTTGTAACGAAATCCCCCAAGGGATTACGTTAACAGACATGAGAATAGCGGTCTGATGCGGTATAGTAGCTGGCTAGAGCTCACGGTGCGGCGTGGGGGTTGACAGACATATTTCTCATGCTTGAATAACCGCATGATGAATAAAATTAGAGGGACAAAGGAAATTAAAATTACGTTGCCACGGCCTCAGCGGCAAAAAGAAAATGATAAACTGGGAGTGATCGATCCGGAGTGACCGTCTCAATCCCAGGCGATCACCGCCGTGACTGCCACACGGGCCTCCCCTCATCGGCCCGCCTACTGGGATGCTGTTTCCCAGTCGCGACGGCTACCGATGCCATTGATGAGGGAAGGACGCCCGCATGACAATCCCAGCGACAATCCCCCGGAACGGAGACTGTCACCCCGACGCGATCAAGTCATATGGCGTGCCGCCCTCCAGCACAGCCTGTCCTGGAGGAACGAATGGCACGCACGGAAAAAGGTGGAAAAGGGCCGACCCTTCACATGACCACACCCCACATCATCCGATCAATTATTTGTTTACACGCACATGGTGCGGCGTAGCACACTACAGTAAGAAATTCAAAGAAAAAATTTTAGGTGATGATAAAAGAGAAAAAATTTAAAATTAAACAAGATAAATTACGTTAAAACTGATTCTACGTTAATGTCAACTTTCACTTTCACTTACACTGTTTTTAAGAAAATTAAGGAAAACACAAAAATACCTGAAATAAATGAACCGCTATGGGGTCGAACCACACCCAAAAACGGACAACCGAGCAGAAGTGAAGAGAAAAAAACGGAAATTCCAAACGCAATCAATCGAAATGACGGAAAAAAATATAACCTGACAATAATTGCTCTGAGTGGGGTTTTCACCAAATCGGTGCACCACCACGAAACGCCGAAAACAAACGGTAAAAATAGTAATATATATACAATATAATGAAAATAGAACGGAGAACAACCTGTTACAAACTTAAGCAACTAAAATTTACTTAGCCAGATTGTTTATCCCTTAATTGTTTTACCTTGTTGTTTTAAAGGCCCGTCCGACCAACCGCAACCAGCGCCGACGCAGGATCCCCCTCTCAAAAAAATGGCTGCACTGCCCTCACAAGTGGGAATACTGCTTCAATATTGCGCAGAAAGTTTTGCTTTTGTTTAAAATTTTTATTTTTCTCACTTAGGTAGACGATAGATTCATATTTATTAATGAATTTAAGAGCCACAAATTCACGCCTTTGTAAACATTTTATAAAAAAAATGATGCACCACACAAATTGAATGTTTATGTTGTATAATACCAAAATAACGTCACGAGTTTATTTTAGTCCCACGTGATCATAACAAAGTTGAGAAAAAAAAATTTCACACATCAAAACAACTTGTACTTATCGCCAGCATTACTACTCAAAGGAGTGTAAAACGAGAAAAATCAACGTTTTGTTTTTCAAGCGAAACTTCGAATGCCGTATGTATGATAGGCATAGAGAATATCGTATGATATTTTCAGTTATTGTCACTAAGTTTTATTGGATTGGACCCATTACTCAAAATCACTGTTACACTACAGAAAACCAAAAAAATTACGTGTTTTCCTTTTTTCTTTTTATTTTATTTGTAATTTATTTATTTTATTAAAAACAAAATCAGAATTAACGTGATCATTTTATTTTATTTTATTTATTATCAACAGTTCGATAAGCAAAAAAAAACTCCAGACAAAATTAGAACTAATTATATTTTATAACTGCTACAAAATGTTTACAATTTTTTAGTTCTTTATTTATTTTGAATAGTTCACAAATAATTAATTTTTATTTGTATTTAATTTAATTTTGTCCATAAATACAAGCAATAATATTTTAATTCACCTACAACTGACACTACTTTTCACTATTCGAGTAGTCCAACAAAAAACTTCTCGAAAAAAAAAACTAAACTTTTCTATCTAAAACTCAAAACTAGACTGCTTTAATCCAAAAAAATATTTTTACACCAAAAAAATCAGAAAAATTTCCCCCTCCTATTTTCTACCTCGCATCGCTGTTCGTCCCACTCGTTGTATTTGTGCACATGTTCATCATTTATTTATTTTTTTTTATTATTGTAAAATCTTTATTGACATGTATATTGTTTTTTTTTTTATGTACACAAATACAACGAATAAGACAAACAACGACGACGAACACATGTACATACTTATCTGTACGGCCGCATCGGATTCATGTCTAATACAACGATCGGTTCTATCCCCACTCAGAGCAAATATCACGCGTTAATTTAAGCCAATGATACCAGAAAGAAAAATTGAATATTCCAGATTGAACATTTTAATAACCAAATATTCCATCTCATACTACATAATACATGTACACATACCAACTCGCAAGAGATATATGTATATGTTTGTACATGACAATATAGAAAACAAGTAAATGAAAAAAAAATTTTAAAATGTGTTTACTTAGCAATCGGTGAGAATATTAAATTTGAATTTGGCAAAGCATAAATTAGAGCATATGTATATACAACACTATGGTGGTCATGGTATTTTATAATTAAAGAAAAATTTCAAATTATTTGAGCGTTTGGAATTTTCGAAAAAAAAATTTTCACTGTTCCAAGTGGAGACGTATGCCAGTCGTAACACCCTACAAAAATGGTCAGCGAATCATCCTGCATTATTAAAACTCATTCTGGCTGAAAAGCGAGAACTTTCTTCTAGGGAGATAGCCGACGAATCCAAGGAAATTTGCGTCCTTGGGCCTACCCAAGACAAATAAATTCAATAAGAGGTCGTTCCTTTCCAAGACTATTCTAATCACTTTGAAAATACTATTCTAATCACTTTGGCTAAAGGGTATGAGTTAGGATGATGAACTCCCTCCAGAAATCGAACAGGAGTGGGTTCTGGTTAGAAACCAGTTAGATAAATTTTGAGACGACAAACGAATTAGAACTTCATGGGTTAAGCACGTTTAATGGAAGAAACCTTAGTCAGGAACAACCTAGTAGCGGCGAAAAAAAGGTAGCTCCGATAAAAACCGTATCTGTTGCATGGTTAGAGCAAAACGTGGCTACTTTGCTCGTGCGTTTATTAGAATTAGTCCAAAATTCTTTATGTTTATCATCTGATCCGAAGGTATTTTACTACACCGATTCATCAATCACCTTAGATTAGCTATCTAAACCAACCAAGGTTTGGAAAACCTATATAGCTTATCAAACTTTCAAAATCCTCACTTGCATGTGTTGTAATCAATGCGATCATATCTCGTCTGTGCGACGCGTTGTACCTCGCCATAAGATTTACTACAAAATAGGCTTTGGTTTGATGGTCCCGATTTCCTTCTGAAACAAACACATAAACTCCCGGATCTGAATCGCTTTGTGGCGACGATGATAAGATGTATTAGAAACCTGGGATTGGAACCTCATCAATGAATTTTTAATTGCAAAAGAGCCACAGAGATACACGAGACCAAGATTGGTATTTTTCGACGCATCAAAAAAACGACATACGCAAGAAGAATTATATCTTTAAAAAAATCATTACCTTTAAATGCATGCTCTAATTTACATTTTCATTTTCGATTTATCATAGCTGGTCCGATTGCAGTCAAAACTATTCGGCACCGTTCAGCTAAAATATTGAAGGCATACCTAATTATTATATACCAAGGTAATTTCATATTTGGTATATGGGAGCCCTGAAACGATTCTGCGCCACTCGACGTGTTCCATCAGATATATTTTGCGACAATGGATCGAATCTTTGCAGCAAGGAAGCAACTTCGCTTTATTAATGAAAATCATTATCACTAATAATTTCAATTTTTCAGAAAACTTCTTTTGTACTGTAAGTAATGCATCAGGTATAGCAATATCCTAACGAACTCTTTAATTTAACAGTTCTGTCATCTCTCCAAAGCCAAGTATCAACTTTAAAATAAGAAAATGATGGAAATCTTAAATTAATATTAAATGCTTCGTTTTATTTGTTGACGTCCGTTCTACCCACACACCATTTTTTACCTTTTCCGGTTGAAACATAAATAAAACATGTTCAGAACATACAAAATACACGTTCAAAATATTTTATTGATTTTTGAACATGTGTTGGAAATTGTTTGTGCAATATTGACGTGTTTAGAATGAACATGTTTGAGAGTAAAAAAAAAAATGGTTATTCAACAATTTTTGGTCAGCATTTGAAGTTGGCATTGATTCAGTTACAAATTGAAAACACATTTCAACTTTAATTGAATTCTAAGCCATACATTAATCGTGTACATCACACGAGAAATCCCATTTTAGAAAACCCAAGTTTTCTATATATATTTCGCAACATTGGAATTGTGCAATTTTTTGACTGTAATTAGAAAATTTGTGGATAGTTTACTTTAGGAAACAGGATGGGCTTTCTCACTTGATTATCACACCAGAAATCCCATTCATTCCGTTTACCTAAAAAAATATATTTTTCGGTGTATTGTGCGTTACTAAACTTATATTGACAATAGTTTATATTGGCCAGAATCGGCCATAGAACATCCACAATTGATCAAAATCGCGGTTTTTCGAATAGTTTTGATGGGCGATTTCCAGAAATTCCACTTTTTATTAACATTCGAATTAAAACAAAGTGTGGTTAGTATTCTGGCCAAGATTCACATTTGTGCATATTACACTTTAGGCAGAATCGACCATAGAACATTCTCAATTAATCAAAATCGTGGTTTTACAGGTTATATGGGCGATTTCTAGAAATCCCACCTGTTATTAACATTCGAATTAAAACAAAGTGAATCGATCAATATAGCGTTGAAATTTCAAAAATGAATGATAACCTACTCATTAAGGGGTAAATACTCGATAATCTAGCAAATCGAAAATTATATGCCGGCGACAAGACTACTCGATCAACTTTACCACACAAATTTTAATTTTGAATTATGCGTTTTTCTACTTTCTGTTCGTTTTTACACAAAAACATAATCAAGTTGCTAACAAATCCGGGAGTCCGCAAATAAAATGAGCAGGCCAAGACAATCAACATTAATGCCGAGTTTACGACCATTTTCTGAAGAAAAATTTTCAACAGGCAACCAATCAACGTAGTCTATTTTGTAAACAAATTTCCCCTTCCGAACATAATTCTTTTGTTTTCCATTTAAAATATATTGAATCTGCTGAAAATTTTTCTTCAGAAAATGGTCGTAAACTCGCACTAAAGCTAAATATTAGTTCAAAAATATTTTGTTTCTTCATAAGAAATTTGCTTGCTTGCTATAGACAATCGAGCATATGCCGTTTATCTTAAAGAACCCTACGGAATAATTGTTGGAATTTGGAAGGTTAACCGTAGAAAAATATTACTTCGAAAAGTTTGGTATTCTCGTACCTCGGAAAATAGTTCAATAAATTTTGCTTCAATTGACTTCAAATTTTATATAGATGATGGATTATCAAATTTATCATCAACATAAAAAAAAATGTCGGTCCTGTTTTTGAGAAAACCTGTTTGGCTGTTTTCTCTTCCACTATAACCCTTTCTATTCTAGACTTAAATGAACCCAAAAGTTAACACAAACTGCTTATTTCTCAACTTATCTTTGTAGAAAATTTCGGAAGGACGGACACGATAATTTTTTATTTTATGTTTTGAAGTCTTGAGGTGCGATTCCCGTTTTAAATTTCATTGCATAAGCAAAATTATGCAAGCCTTATTGCACTAGGGTGCGATTCTGGTTCAATAATAATGAAAACTGAAAAAAGTGTATAACAACTTGTGTACTTTGCAATTTAAAGTAAGCGATGAATGATAAATTTATAACAAATTTGAAAAAAAAAAAAACAATAAATTTATCGGACCAGGGGTGCGATTCTGGTTCAGTGATAAAATGAAATGATAAATTTGATTCGGTGTAAACAAAGCAAAAAGGAGAATTCATTATTTTTCGTATTATGCCTACTTTGAAGTAAAGAAGTAAAGCAAAGGAAAAATAATTATTTAATGTGCTAGGTTTACAAGAGTACTAAAAGCTGTATTTGCTAACCATTCAATATTTGATCGGTAATTTCAGACATTGTTTTTAGAAATCGATTTACGACACCTTATCTCCTTACTAATGTTATACCAAAAATGATAAATTTAGAGACATACAAAGCATCAGTAAAAAATAGTTGATAAAATCTTAATAGAATTATTTATACTGATACCCACTTATTCTGCCGTGCTAAGAAAAAAAGCCACATTTTCGTTTTAGAAGTTTTGAGTAATTTCAATTTTTCTATTTTTCTTTACCATATGTCTTAATATGAAGGATATTCGGCTGTCAAAGCAGAAAAAGAGGTATTTGTTTGTAGAATCCAAATATCGACTTTTGGCATTTGTCACTATTTTTCTTAGTACGGCAGTACTGTGCTAGTGCATACAGGCAGTATGTTCTCTTTTCTTTTGTCAATACAAACATTGTGCATTTTTTGGTTAGTTTGCTAGAAACCAAACGAATGATAAAGTATCAAAATGTCTTTGAAGGTTGGTCACCGAGGGTAGTTTTTACCCTTTGTATTTACATCTGAGCTTTATCAAAACCAACGTAATCAGACAAATAACAACAAAACTTTGATTTGGTTGGATTAGAGAGCGAATGTAAATAGAACCAGGGTAACAAAACCTATTTCAGAAACCAACCTTAAAACTATGGGTAAATTCAATGATCATAATCATATTTTTCCTTGTGTTATTCGATTATTTGTAGTGGACACTAAATTCGATACTTTGGAATTTCTTATTCAAATTCTTGATCAATGCGTAAAACTGTTGATCTAAACAGCAATTTTATATATTTACAAAATACATTGCCTCAAAATCTGGGATTCGGGCTTAACTGGGTTTACTGGGATTCGGGCTTTTCGTTGGCGGACATGAACATTAACAGTAATATGCAAATATTCTATGACATTTTATTCAATGGCTTCAACAGGTATGTCCCAATTTCTGTTGGAAATGTTAATCTTAACAATCCTCTGTGGTTTAACAACGACCTAATAAATCTTCGAAATCGTAAAAAAAATTATATCGACGGTCGAAGTTCTCTAAGAGTGCTGATAATAGACTATCATTTTTAGATTTACTGAAACAGTTTGATTGTTTACATTGTACTGCATACAAGAATTTTATTGATAAGGTTCAAAATAATATGGATAAATAATATAAATCCAAAATCATTCTAGAATTTCGTTGACTCCAAAAGAAAAATTTGCTTTTGTTTCCGTCAACAATGTCGTTCAATGATATAACTGAAAATGTTTATTAACGTACTGATATTGTTGAAGATGAAGACAATTGTACCAACACGCTTGTATATCCCTCTCCAGATGATATCATTAAATGGATGTAGCCCAGACGGTATTTCTTTAAATTTTCTTAAACAATCCTGTAATGAAATGGCTCAGCCTTTGTCAATTTTATTTAATAGTTCACTTTTGAAAGGTGTTTCTCCGGTTGTCTGGAAATCGTCTCATATTGTACTGATGTTTAAATCAGGTAATAGAAGTGAAGTATCTAACCACAGAAGTAGTTCATTATTGTCGGGAATTACTAAATTGTTTGAGTTGATTGTTTGTGATTATATGTTTTTCGGTCTTAAGTCGCTTATAGTACATGAACAGCAAGGTTTTTTTTCCAAGGAGGTTCTTCTGTATCAAACTTAGCAGAATTTATGAAACGTGCAACAGAGGTGATTGAAGGCAGTGCTCAACTTGATGTTATTTATACCGACTTCTGGAAAAATTAAAATTACTTGGTAGTAATGATAATTTGATCAAATGGCCTTGAGTCATATCTTACTGGGCGGTTCGCTTATTTTCATATTGTTTTTTAATGATATCACGACAAGTATAAAATTTTCCTGTTGTCTTATATGTATATGCGGATGACTTAAAAATATTTTACCCTATTCGAAGAATAATTTGTTGTATTTAAATGTAACAAAGTGCAAAATGATGAGTTTTACACTTTCAACATCGCATCTTATTTATGATTACAATTCTACGAATAATAATTTGGCACGAGTAAATGAAATACAGAACCTTAGAGTTGCATTTGTACCTTATCATTTAATCGTCTACCTTATAATTTAATCGTCATTTCGACTTGATCTGTTCTAAAGCCAAATCTACGTTAGAATTCCTAAAACGTACCATGAAAGAGTTTAGTGATCCCAGAATTTTTGTTTGCCTGTATCAATTTTTTTCGCTCACAGCTCGAATATGCATCATGCGTATGGTGTTACCGTTACAGGGATCACATAATTAAGATTGAGCCAGTAGAAAAATCTTTCCTAATTTGGTGGGTTTGACAACCGATTACTGTGGTGGGAAAATATTAGATATCTACCTCCATATATTGAAAGATGTAATTCCTTGAAAATTTTGCCTTTCGTCTTGAAATTCGTCGTCAACACGTAGAAATGATATGTAATGTAGAAATCTTCGAACCAATTATGTAAGTGACGAACCTTTGAATTCAATGTCGAAATGTTATAACGAACTGAGTAGTTTTTGTGACTTTATTTTAGTGACTAAATTGTTTTTGTCCCGATATTCTTCCAATTTTTCAGAAAGCATTTTAGAAGATAAAGATGGTAATACCACAGAATAAAGACAAATACAATTAATCAGCCAAAAACATTTTTACCCTTACCATTCATTTTACGTGTCGAACGAGTCCTACTTCTGGAATTTGCGTCCACTTAACGACAATTTAACATTGACGAATCTTACCTTCGCCAACCCGACGTGAAAAAATTATGTCGAAATTTTTTCAAACGAAAACCACATTGTGAACTAAGGCCAATACTGCCGTGCTAAGCATGTTTTACTTAACTACAAAAAACGCATTTTGAGAAAATTGATGTTAAAGTTTTGAAATCAGTGAATTTTGCATTAAAAATGAAAACTATTTTTCTGATCACGTGTTTTAATGATAAAGTTTGTTATTAGCTATCGATTGGCATCAATAACTCAATTTGGCCAAAAATGTAGTTAAGGAAAATATGCTTAGCACGGCAGAATAAACCTATACCAGGTTTTATTATTTTCATTTTGCAAAATCTTTCTTTATAGAAGGTATTTCAGGGTCACTTTTCACATATTTATTTCAAATAATTAGAATACCATATTTTAAGGCTTTTTAAATTTCTTAGAGTAGATTTTCCGTTGATTTTGAATTTGCAATTGCCCAATTATACAAATTATTCAGATTATATAAAAAGAAACTGAGAGATATAAAGTGAAACATCGGGTGGTTATCGAATCAAATGGGTTAAAATTTAAAATCTTAAAAATAAACGTTTACATGCATACATATGTACATATACATCAGTGCACACAAAAATTTGGTACATCACTTTTCTTAAGAACTAATTTATTAGTAAACGTAATTAAATATATTCTACATATTTGAGTATTGTATACGTACAAATTTTATCATCGGCGACAAAAAAATTTCCATCGACAAAAACCAGTCTGATAATATTATTGAATCTCTTTCAAATTCGTCATAAATTTATCATTCGTCGCTTACTTGAAATCGCAAAACACCGTCTATAACTGTTATACTTTTATCAGATTCCATTATCATCGAACCAGAATCGCATCCTAGTGCAATAAGACATGCAAAATTTTGTTTTGAGCAATGAAAAAAATTAAAACGAATGACTAGATGGTAATGAAAAGTTTTTTTATCATCTCAAATTATCACTGAGCCAGAATCGCACCCCAGCTTTTAAGAAATATTAGTGATCGATGAGAAAATTTGTACGTATACAAGAAAGGTTACTAAAATAGAATATTTTTAATTAATTTATAAATAAAATAAGGTTTTAAGTGGGGTTGCCAAAGCAGGTTTTCAAAAGCCCGGTTGTCAAAATCCTAGTTTTGAAATGTAAGTTTTTTTTTAAAATTCTGATGAAGGAAAATTTTAATTTTGAAACGGGATTTGGCTAAAATTACCTTTACGTATACATCGAGAAAATCAGGGAAGAAGTATATATTTTGAAAATTTTTGAATGTGCGATTGTGCATCTATAGTTTTTAGAAGGGGAAAGCCAAAATTTGCCGGAAAATTACCTGATTTTCCGTGAAAATGTTGATGTTTTTGTTAAAAAATATGTAAAAATGTGCAATTTTTATAAAAATTTTGATATTAGGATTGTATCTCAACAGTTTTTCGGGAAAATTTTGCAATTTTTCCATTTTTTTAGCGAGGATTTGGGGGCGAGAGCCCCATCCTCTAAGGTATACAACGAAAGAAGTTAAAAAGCTTCGATACGTGAAAACTCTTAAAACTAGAGCTCTCACATATCGAAAGAAAACTCTTTGATCTGTGTCTGCAAGGTTGACGAAGCAATTATTATTAATTAAAACACAATCCTAACGTCAAAAATTATCAAAAAGTTTACATCTTACCTTATTTTGAAAAAAAAAAAAAATAAATAAAAAAGTGAAAATTTTCCCTGAAAATGAGGTAATTTTCCGGGGAAATTTGGCTTCCCTCTCCTAAAAAGAATAGACGCATAATCCTACATTCAAAAATTTTCAAAATATATACTACTTACCTGATTTTCTCGATGTGTACACCCGTAAAATAAACCGGGATTTTGACAAATCAGGATTTTGAAAACCGGGGATTTCGTTACACACCCGCCAACAAGGCAACAAGCCTGTTTTGAACCGGTCCGGGCGATTTTCACAACAATAAGCCGGTCACAAGTCGGGCAACTGATCGGCAAAACACATGATCGGTTCTCAATAAAATTCATCATTTTAAATGTATCGAAGAAAATTCGATTTATTAGTTTGAAGTGGCCGAATAAAAATTTCATTAGTACTAGGATTTATTACCAGAGCCGGTTGCTACTTGAATGCAGTTCAACAAAGCTCGAAATAAAAATATTTTTATTTATTTTCACCAACAACTTCTTGAGAAAGCTAAATAAATGCTACATTAGCTAAATGTTTTGAAGATCCATGATCAATTGATTAAAAAGCTATATTGCCCATGGGGTCCATAACACATTACCGTAGCCTATCTGTTTATGTTCATACTGTTTAAACATTGCAGGCAAAAATCCAAGATCAATGTAAGATGATCGATGATCATATTATAGATCCTAATTCAACTCAACATTAAGCTCAGTACAGGTGCTATATACATAAAGCGCAGTATAGTAAATTATCAAGTAAATTCAAACAACTTTCAATAATATCAAAAAATCTCCTCGAATCTGCAAAATTACAAAAAATGAAAACAGTTTTGAATTTATTGTAACATCATGCGAGTAACATCAACGAGCAAGTAATCTTCAATGTTAATCTAGAAAATATCGAATATATACCAAGCAACCAAATTCGACCGTCAAATTCACAATATCCGGACTAATCCAAAATTATTTCAAGAAATCACTAATGATCTTGATATTATCGAGCTTTTAGATAATATTGATATTTCTGAGAAATTTCAATTTTTTACGAAGACTTCGAATAAAATTAGAATTCTAGAATAATCTTGAAAAATCAATAAAAAGACATCTCAATGGTAAGCAATTCAAAATAAAAAAAAAACATCTTTCTCTAGAAATAACTGGAAAATATCGCATAATCCCGAAAACATCAAATAACTTCGATGCCAAAATACAGTCAACACCGGAAATCTAGATTAATCCAAACATCGAATTTCAAGAATCTCACTTAACCCAACGCTTTTACATTTAATTGTATAATCAACGTACATAAGTAACACAAACACGAATTATTATGATTGTTGTTTGTCAGGGCATCGATTAAAAACAATGTTTACGATTAGTCAGTGCCAAACCAAGGTATTCCAATAACAAAGTAGAGAATGGAAATGATGCAAATACCTCCATGACAGCGATTTTGGTCGCAAAATGAGGATTGAGTTGAGAATTACCGGAAGACAATCATATTGGTAAATTGTATTGGTGCTGAATGTGCGTTTTTTTTGTTTTTCATTTAACATGATGCAAATAAGAGAGATAAAGTGACACAAATAAGAGGGATAACATGATACAAATAAGGGAAATAAGCTCAGAAGAGAACGATCGAGAGAATGTATTAAAATAATGACAACACTTTATTATGTTCTTATATACTTCCACACATAACTCAGAAAGTGGCCGACAAAGAATGTATAAATTAAAAACCATTTATTTATGTTGCTTGTGGTTGTGGTCATTTCAATCAGGCAAGTACCTACATAACATCTTGGTTGGCTGCCATGTTTGCTTATAATTTATCAGAAACGTGATCGTTTGACAGCTTCAAACGAATATTTAGCGATGTTTAATCGTAGTCCTATAATCCGAAACTATAGATGAAACTTGGATCAATTACCATACATCGTCGAAGAAGGCAAGGTCACTCAGTGCAGTTTTTGGGATGCACGCGGTGTAATCTACTTCGATTATACCTTGAAAAGGGGAAAACGATAAATGGAAAATTTTATACAGCCTTATTGGACCGATTGACGATTTACGAAAAAACAAATATCTATCGTATAAACGAATTCTTTTTCATCAAGACAATACACGTGTGTATACGTGTGTAGTGGCCATGGGCCCATGGCTAAATTCCATGAGTTAATATACGAATTGCTTCTACGTCCACTATATACGCCAGATTTGGTAACCAGCGATTATTTCCTATTTCCGAATATCAAAAAATGGCTTGGCTGAAAAAGATTTGGAAAGATTGGGTCCTGGAAATTGAAATACATTGGACTAAGTGTATCGAGCTAAAAGGTAAGTTTATTGAAAAATAAAATGAGTTTTGGTCAAAAAAAAAATTACCATGGACTTTCGATTTTCAAACAAGTTTGGTAACTTCACAGCGGTGAGTGCTAAACAGTTTTATGTTTTTAAAATGAAATGTGATAAATAGAATAATACCTTGAATTATTTATTATTCGACTGGTTACCTGCCAAAATGCATCTTTAAATTTTTTTCCCAACGTAGATACTGAATAGATGTTTCAGCTTTAATGGGCAATTATTGGAAGGACAGGGTAGCTAATTTCCGCAGCAGAATTAATGGTTCTTGAAAACTTCAAGATCCCTTGCTATGAATTTAAAAATTGTATCAGGGATAATTAATTGCTGTTGGCATTGGTAGCGGCAAAAATCTCAAAAAGAATAAAAATAAAAAATAACGAAAAGAATTCGAACGCATTCGGGTTAATGTTCCTTTTCACATTCTTTTAGAAATTTCCCCGGTCGTAAAAGAAAAGTTGACCAAACCAAAGGCCTTCTAAAGCTCGTTTTGTCGACGGCTGTGATATATTTGTGAAACGTATTTCTACGCTTATTTCAATTTTCGCTTTTATTTCGTTAAGATTTTCTTCTTCATTTAGGCCCTTTAGCACGAAAGTCTTGGGCTTGAAACCTTTAAGTATACAAGAAAAATAATTTGCGTCTACTCCATCCAAAATATTTTTAACTTTATGGTAGTCCTCCAGATTTTGCGTTAATACCAAATATTTCTCGCTTTATTTCAAAATCATTGATTTCGCTTCCTTTTATTAATGCTACTGTATTATTTATTGTTTGCTTGTTAACAGATATGTACGTGCTGCTTTTCCTTCTCGAATTAAGTTTATTTTACGCTGGTCGTATTTTAACCATTAGTTGCTCTTCTTATATTCTCTATCGGGAAGGCATTTTTATCGCCTTTATTACTGCTTCAAATGTATTTAGCTCTTCTTTCAGTTGGGCTAATTCTTCAATGCGGTTATTTCGTTGCTGTTTGATTTTTTTTACACTTCGACTTTCTGAAAGTTGTTGTTAATTGATTTTGAGGGCGATTTATTCCTAGTTTCGTCTATTTCAGTTGAATTATCACCACATTTTTCCATTTCTGTTCATTTTCCGCGATTCGATTATGAGTGCGTACCGTTCTTGTTTATATTTCTTTTAGATTTATGTTTTCTACCTGTAACCTTTTACACTCATTATGGTTTCTTCGTTCAGCTGTTATTACGTTGGGCATTTTAAATTGTTTTCGTGACATATTTGGATTTATTACGTTGTCCTCTTTCTAGAATCTAGTTTCTTTCATCTCCTGGTTTGTGAACCCATCACTAGACCATTTTTTTATTTCATATTTACTTGAAGACATTTTTGCCGTTCATCTGGTATATTGCACACCCATCTATGTCTCCGGTGTTCTCGCCAGTATTACACCGGAATCCGGTTTTTTTGCAACCTGCACTGTCTTTTATTGAATAACATTCGAACAGTGATATAATTAAATGGAACACAACATTTCCGTTAATTTCCAAGGGTAAAATAGCGGAAAATTTTTGTAAAATGTAAACGGTTGGTTTGTTGATGTATAATGGACAATTATAGACCTATTTTTTTTTTACTGAATATGTGGAGCATACAACATTTGACCATATCAACACGCGCTAGGTAACGTTTACATATATTTGTTGCCATCAATGAAAATTATATTTTGGGAATTGTTTTGGCCAAAGCAGAGTTTCGATTTATCCTTGCGGCGGTTTAAATGGAAGCGGAAGATATTCACAATCTAAGTGCTTATAAGACCGTGTAGAACAAGACTCGATGTGATTTTTTGAACAAATTTTTGTACCACTTCCGAGGCGTGATAGAGACGTAATAAAACTGTTCCAATGGTTCACAAATTAGTGTCTAAATCACTATTTAATTAGTCAAAAATAACCGACCAGATAGCACAGTGGTTAAAGCTGTGGCGTTTGGAGCGGGAGGTACCGGGTTCGAATCTCGATAGGGGCACGATGCAAAAGGGATTTTTCCATCATATGATCTGTTCAGATATTAATGGTTGGACTGATACGATCAATGATGGAGGATGAACACATCAAGACACCCAAGTAGTGCAGAACTCATGGGCCGAGCCAATCTTCCGTGTCAGTACAGGATGGCATGGAGCTATGCATTGCGCAGATGGTATAAAAAATCGGCCTGTAACCGATAGGTGAGAAGATCGCGTGTGGTATCACAACGGACTACAACTAGTCTAAGTGTGCTTTAGTTAGAACAGGAGCAGCCACTCTAACCTAACCTAACCTAACCTTTAGTTAAGAAGTTTGAAAAAGCTTGAACGCAACTTATATTTCAAAACTCCTCCTTAATTTCCATTCAGATTCTAATACGATTAATCTACCAAAATTAACGTACAGCCAGCCCAAATCTCGCAGAAAGACCACCATTCTCCCCGTCATACCTCAGCTAGTTGAATCTATGGTTCACAGGGTCTTGGTTTTTCATATTAACTAATTTATTTCTTCTTCTCAGCACAGGCTTTATCATGGAAGATACATAGTGGTTAATCTGGTTTCTTTTTGTGAAAAATTGTATAATAGTTTAAACTCCAGACAGCAACTGATACTTGTTTATACTAATTGCGTTTTTACCTTTCCAACCGCTGGCAATACGCTAAGATTTTTGATTCTTGCTCTCAATTATTTCGCGCGATATCTGCCATACCTCAAATTAGCCATATTGATTCATTGTGATTTACATTGTTAATAAAATAAATTACATTGTTGGAAATTGGAATCCGGTCAGATCTTTTC
This sequence comes from Tipula vernalis, assembly GCA_958295665.1. Lineage (NCBI taxonomy): Eukaryota > Metazoa > Arthropoda > Insecta > Diptera > Tipulidae > Tipula > Tipula vernalis. The sequence continues at coordinate 12,238,256 of OY282559.1, read as the reverse complement.
CATCAATGTCGTCCGTATAACGAAGATGTTGGTAGAGTTGAGTTCATATCCGATATGGCTATATTAACACCGATAAAGCTAAGACATTCACCATGTTGAGCTTCGTTATACAGGTGTACGCTCCTCAATGTCTTTTGGAACCAATCTTAAAAGCGTCATGTGTGTTTAATTCTATGTTTGGAGATTTTGAAAAAATTTTAATTAAATGTTTATGAAGTGTAGAGAACGTAATTTTATCGGACAAAAACAGTTACGATGATCTTTATTTATTTCAATTTTATTTAAAAAACTAAGATGCTTCTTATTCAACTAAAAACTCAATTACAACTACTCTCTTAAAAATATAGTGCTGCCACTACTATGAAAATTATAAAGATTGAACAGCGACATCTAACGATTATTTAAACAATAACAAAATTCAAATACATACATATATATATATATATATATATATATATATATATGTATATATATATATATATATATATATATATATATATATATATATATATATATATATATATATATATATATATATATATATATAATATACGTTAGTTTTCTACAACTACTACAGAAGTATGAACTAAATAGCCGACCGTGTTATTTTTATCTTTCCATCTTTTTCGTTTTTTTTTTTTTTTTTGAAATTTTTTTATCTGATTATAATCACTGTAGGCGACATTTGCTAATTAATAAATAATGTATATTGAAAAATCTAAAGGAAAAATCCCCAAAGTCAGGTAGAAGGAGAGAGGTTTTATTTAACAAATAGGCTTTGGTATTAGCTATATGGAAGCTTCCTTCCAAACTCATGTGGAAAGCAAACATTGTATTAGTGTAACAACAATATTGCCACAAAGTATATATTTATAGTCTTTTAAATTTTTATTTTCATAAATTTAACCCTTTATTAGGATTAAATACTTACAAAAAGTTATCCTTTTTTTTCATTTTAGAAGAATCCTTTCAACACTTCCTTTTTATTTTCGTTATATTATTATTTTTTTGTTATCCATACATAATTGAATACAAATCTTTTATTACCATATGGAATCCAAGGGAATAAAAATTATAAATTCCATTTTGGATTTCGTCCCGAACCCGAAAGATACATAAAAAGTTTATTAAGCCAATCTATCTGAAGAACAAAAAACATTAATTTTCCATCAAACATTAATTCAGCTCAGGTTGCTTGTACACTATATTGTAGTCGTTTACAGGTACACCTTATTAATGACTTTTTTTTATTTTTTCATTTTTTAATATAAAAAAAACATCAATATATGTTACAGGCTGCTTTAAATTATTGAGCTTTAATATAAAAAGCCTTAAATATACGTAGGTCAACAAAAAAATGTTTTTTTTTTTTTGGTTAAATTTCCAATATTTCTAAGTAAACCGTCACATAGTTAAGGGTCAAATATTAAAAAAAAAAAACTTTACAAAATATCCAAATAGATCCATCGTAACAAGAATAACAAAATATTCGATTAAGTTTTAATCCTCTAACTTGTCATGTCTCTTGTCCTCCATCATAATATCATCAATAGGCAACAACAACAAGGGCACCAGCAGCAGATGAATAAAAGCTACAAAATATAAACTTTCTTGTAGTATTATCCATCAAAAAGCTTAAGGTATACGTAGCATAAAACATTCACACAGGCAATAGAATCTATTGAATAAAATTAGGATTAGTTTTCGTATTTGGTGCGAATATGGATGCGTATATTAGACGACAAACACAAAAATCATATTTTCCACACAGTTTGAATTCTATCGAGAGGAAAATATCGCATCTATACATTTTGTCTTCAAGGGTGTGTGGATATATCAATTTCGACATGTGGATAAGATCCCTTCTATATTATTGATATGAAAACGTATTATTTGTGTCGTAGATATAGAATGTATCTCGCCATATCCTTTTATTCCGTTTTTTTTTTTTTTTTCGATTTAAAATTTCCTCCATCAAATTTAAGCGTCTTGTGGTGTAAATCATCACACAAAGATCATATTTCACATACACACAGACGCAAAAGTAAAGCTCTTTTAATAGTTCGGTTGGTATATCTTGGTAAATCTCGCTTGAGTTAACATAATTCTGCAGCATGCCCTATTTATTAATAGATTTTAGGGTGATATAACTGGCTATATGTACTGGCTCTACAATTCTGTTGACAAAATCAAGCCAAAATGAGAGAGGAAAGTTACACTGGATAAGAGCCTACAGCATCTTTCAAGAGAGTACACGAAATATGGTATTAAGGGAAATTTCAAATCCTCCTCTCAAAGTTTGCTCCGTTTACACGAATATAGCAACAAATATGAAATACCATAGGGGAAAACCGCTGGAATATGTTGACATTTACTTGCCATCGGAAATGGTTTAGAAACAATTTAATTCAACGATTATACTCGATAATAAGAATTTTGATCTCAATCCTAACTCAATCTTCAACTCAACCTCTGAAAAACGTCATTTGTACATGTAGCTGCAACACAACCCCAAATAAACCGTCAATTGAACCGTTGTCTCAACCTCAACTCAACCCCAACTCTACTCACACCTAACCCCACAACTCAGCCATTACCTTAAATCCAAAGTCAATGCCTAACACATCTCCCAAATCAGCATGGTCTGAAAAACTAAATTCACCCATGAACTCGAAACTCAATTCTCAAATCCGCAAATATAAAAAAATTGTCAGCATGGATCGATAACCACGTGGTAATACCAAGTGTTAACAATCATTGCACAATTTTCAATCACGATATGTTTTTCAAGGAATGTCCTTAAAATTCGTTGTAACGAATGTTTCTGAACTTCAACTATTTCAACCAACTAAAAAAATTACGTTAATTTATTTAGATAATATATCGGTTAATATGAATTTTCAGAAAACATTAGTTTTATAAAATTCGATTTAAGCGAAATAAAGCCAAAAGGATTTCTAAATATTCGTTAATATGAATTTTTTAATTTCATTGCAAAATATTCTTAATTTCAATATGCTTACTTCGTAGTAACGAGAAGATCAATGACTAACATTAAATATTGCTTAGTACGAATATTTGATATATTAAGTACGAATTACTGTGTATTATTTGTTAAAACAACTAATTACAAACTATTTATATGCAATTCTTATAACTGGAGATGTTTGACCTGTATCATTCGGGCTACCTTCAAAAATTCATATTATCGAATAAAATTCATAATAACCGAACTTTTTATAAATTTGAATCGCTCTAAAGCTGAATTTCAGACAGTCTTTATCCAACTAAAACGACCAAGTCTATTACACAAGGAACTGTAACCTTGATGTTTCACCTGCGAAATCGTTCTCTATCCGCTCGGCCATTTCAAACAACCAAATAAAAACCTCATGAATTTGTTACAGCCTTCTCAACCAATATAACCCAACATAAAACATTTATTCGAAGTACTTAAAAATAGATACGGGCTCTCAATCTTCGTTCGTAACTGAATTGATGGCACAGAAATAAGGTTTACGCAAAAGAAATTGTAAGGCATCAATAGCGAAGATTGACCAAGTAAACAGCGGAAGCTCTCACGGGATTACGACAGTGTGCTTCTAAACGTTCAGATTCAAGTCCATTGAATTAACCAATCTAGAGGCACTTATCAACCCTAAAATTACACATACACTACCCGCCTTCGAATTTGACGTCAGCTGTATGAAGAGTTTAGGAAATATAATCGGTCGACATATTGCTTAGTGCGAACGTAGTATTTGAATTATTTGAGGATAATGTAATAGAGTTGGATAGTCTAAATTTTAAAGCGCACAAAACTAAGTTAGGCTGGGTTGTAGGTGGCCGACATGAAGCAGAATGAAAAGAAGCACACTGTCATTTACACAACCTTTGTTGATATAGCTGCTATCTTGCAAAGATTTTGAGTAATGAAAGAAGTTCCGCAAAGCAGCAAAATCAAAAGAGAAGATTGGTTCAAGGTGACCACGCGACGAGTAAAAGATGGAAGGTTCATACCTAAGCTTCCATTTAAGGAGTCGTCGATGAATCTGGGATCAACGTGCAAGCAAAAAGTATCGAAATTATTGGCAATGGAGAAACGCTTCAACCTAGATGGTCAATTCCACCAGCTCTACCATCTATTTAGAAAGGAATGCAAAATGCTTCATCCCATGCAGCCGCATAAGATAAATGGCCTACTATAAGCCATTAAAAATAGTAGCAGTACAACCAAGGTTCCAGTAGTGTTTACCTCATCTACAAAAACAGCCGCAGGTGTGTCCTTAAACCAGAATTTGAAGATAGGGCCAAACGTAAAATTAACATTGTCCCAGATACTTGCAGACATACTTGCTGTTCCGATAACATCCATACGTCTGGTTTGGGTTGAAAATTCTGTGGCAAGACAAGGAGCAAAAAGGCATGGTGCCTGCATCATTTATGACCACTAGATGCTTAATAGAATTGGATATCTTACATCAACAAAATTCTCCAGGAGCATGCCGGGCCATAGAACAAGACATTTGCGTGGATGATCTGATCACTGGCCTTCCAAAATGGCCATAGTGTAACAGTAGCAGCAGTTTTGAACATTATAAGTCATTTTCACAATATTGAAAAATTTCCCCCACCTGGCAATATCTGTGAGATTATGGGAAGTGGCCCATTGGGAAGTTTTGAATATTTTAAATCACTTTCAGAACTTTCTAAAATTTGAGGAACATGTCCAACTTTTAACCTTAATAACAAAAAATGTTTTGAAAAGGTCGACCTGTCCGTGTCTGTAGTGTAGCAGCTCTTTTGAACGTTTTAACTTCTTTTCACAATATGCCTTCAAAATTGTTTCGGAAAGCTTGAACCGTTCACTTTATGAAAATGAAGGCCCATATCTGGTAACATCTCTGAGACTATGAGAAATGGCCACAGTTTAGGAGCAATTTCATCAATTTTAGCGTTCTACAAAATTTTCTAAAAATTTCCCAAATAAACCTAACCTCCTCTTTGATCCTAACAAAATTGATTTTAGAAAGCGTGACTCGTTCATTTTATCAAAATGCAATTATTTACACGTTTTTATATATCTTCTCAGTACCTTTACACCCTTCGTTAATTTGTGTAACTATACATGGTGTGAAATACGGCACATCAAACCGTCTAGACGACCAACTAAATTTGAACACTCTGAAAAAAAAATTTGTCTTTTGAATTGTTGCGTTTCAAACAAACCCGCGTCACAAGCTTCAAGTCGATATCTTTGTGCAAGACGTGTAAATCGCTTTTTGGGTTCATGTTTGACCACATCTTTAAAAAAATCAGAATAATTTAATTCTCTCGGTTTTGGTTCGTGAAATTAAGAGTAAAGAAATGAAACGAACCTAACAATCCGCAAAACTGACAACCACCAATTGAGTGGCCTCATATGGCCAATTCTTGTTAAGCAGGTACAAATCAAGCTGTGCCAATCTAAATGTTAAACGATGCTTTAAAAAGTATTCGCTGGAGACGTGGAGACTCTGGAGACGATAAACTGCTTATCAATCACCTCATGTGGAAGATTTTTTTGGCGAAAGCTGTCCTCAAGAATAGGTTCTTTGAGCACCATTCAATGATGACCAGAAAGCAAAAATTTCCCATAACACTCAGAAGATGAATTGAATTTTTTATATTTTTTTATATTTTGCCTAAAATTCGCTAGATCAAAAATACTATATTGCCTATATACTTTAATGAATAAAATTTGCCTGGCCATCTGTGTTTTATTGTTCTTATGTACAAGTCTTATGAGAGAAATTTATGGGTCACTATTGTTATAACAAAATATTATTGTGCAATAGTACTAATAGATTTAGAAATTTTAATTCTTCAATCACACGAGGATTCAAGATTTCTACATTGTCTATTGTCATTCAAGTTTACCCCTCCAAAAATGGCTGAGTTTGTTCACAAGCTTTCTAACGAATTTACTCCATTAATATTAGTTAAACTATTGCAAGACCTACAAGTAGTTCTACGTACAAATATTGCAGCCTAAATTGTAATCACCAACGCGAGAAAAGCAACAATATTTATTTCTCAGACACCAAAAACGTCCCGCCTCTACAAAACGTCATAAATATTTTATGGAAAATCAATAAGGATTTTGTATCCCCACATTTCATGATAATCAACCCGGCATCTCTATACGAGTATATCGTTGTGTTGTGTATTCCCAAATCATTTATCAAGATGATAAAAAAAAGAAACGAAATTCCAAAAACATAAGACCAAAAAAAAAAGGAAAAAAATTCCCGCTCTTTTCACTTTACATCACTCAATGCTGCTGTTGCTGATATGAATGTCGATTTTCTTTTCTTTTTTTTATCGGGAAAATGGAAAAATGGGTTTTCGTTTATTTTTTGTTAACGTTCTTTATATGTTATATGGATGTTGTATCTTTTAGCTTACAGATAGATACTCGTACATAAACCGATCGAACATGATATATGTGCGATAAAAAAAAAAATAAAAATTTTGATTGCAAGTATAGAGATAACGAGATGGTTTAGATAATCAATTTTGTAACCTAATTATTCTGTATGCAACCGGGAAATATACGGTAAACGGAAATTGGAATTTTTTTATTTTTTTTTTTTGTTATCTCGATAAATGTAAATTTTCATATTTTTTATACGATCGAAAATTTTTTTCAGTTTTTATTGATTATTTATCCATACAATATATTCGATCCAATCACGATAGGCATGGACCCGGGTATATATACCCGGATTATTTAGGAAACCGCACATTTTACTATATATCGTTAGCCCGATTAGTGTGGATGTTTCATAAAAATCAGAATGCGGTTCAATTAGACTGCCACCCGAATCGGCCGGACAAGCGTTTAATAGTAATGACCGTGATCCGGCGCACACTTGATTTCGTGCATCAATGCCACGACTGAGTTTTTTAAATGGCCGGTCAAAATACATGTTACACTCGTCCGCGGTATATGTGTCCAATAGGATTTTAACGAGTTTATCATTCGTTGGATTTATATCACTGACGGCGCCATAACCGAGAGCGATAACCTCGGCTGGAATTATATTCGTGCTGGGCAAGCATATCGGCCGTACATAAGCATTAAATCGTAATGATTGTGTTAACTTGATTAATCCAATGTCGTTGTAGTATTTTTCGATAGAAAAATCCGGATGTGGTGTCAACTCATCGACGTCATAATCTTCGGGACAGTCATTCGAAGACAACGACATTTTAAGTGATGTCACACCAACTCGAACCTTCAATACTGGTACTTGCAATCCTGTAGATCTGTTTATAAAAAGAAAAAGAAAACACAATTTAGACATACAATTAATAATGGAACCTGCGCGGTTGTAATCTTACAGATCATAAATGTACAGACACTGAGCCACGGTCAACACAAATTTCTCACTGATTATCGAACCGCTACAACTGAACTCGATTTTATTCGCCGAAGTATTATAACCAAGTGCCACCATATGTGGATATTCTGTGGGCTTTGAAATTATTCCTTGGATGAGTGGACGATCTTCGTCTCTCCCGATACGATTGGAAAAATCGATTGGCTCCACACCCAACTGATATACCTCGGAATATACTTCTTGGCTGTAATTATAACAAGCTAATGCAAATATTACGTAATTATCATCTAGATTGTGGTTCAAACTTACCATGTTGAAATATTTTCGTTCCGATGGGCTTCTCCTCTTCACAGCAAACGAATTTCGTTTCACGATGTGTATAACATGCGTCTTCATCAATTATGTGAGCGACGGGACATTGATTATATGGCCGGCAAGTACCATGGGCTTTTGAATTATTTGGGCTCGTACAGTTGCGGCCCATCACTTTGACGAATCTAAAGTCGGGCGAGTCCCAAGGCAAAAATTTTGTTATCGATGAGCTTGGGCAGCATTGTGGTTGCACTTGTGATGTTTTGGTAATTACTACTTTTGGTAGATCAGTCAATTGGCATTCGGTGGAATAGTATGAATTTATACCATTTGCGGGTGGACTGGTACCACACTCGAAATTAAGATTAATGCGAAGTCTCATTTCATTGTCCGGATCATCATAGAAACGGCATTCTGAGAAATAAAAAAATGTTTGTATGGGTATTTTATTTTAGATGGTTTCACTATAAAATAAATTAAAATTAGTTTCATGACGATCACTTTCGAAACATATACGGACGATTGGGTTAAACCCAAATCCATTAAATAAAATCGTTTAGAAAGTAAGAATTTATATTAGTCATGATCATTAATTAACGTAAATTACTATATGCACAATCGTGATTTCATTGAAGATAGATCGCGCACGTGGATTAATGCATACAAGGGTTAGACAAATTAATTTGTTTTGAAGTCTTTTGACCTCAAAACCAAAAAAAAAAACAACGTATGCATCGTAGACCTAATTTTACACTATTTCAATTTTTATTTTATGCATTACACATAAACTGGAAATTCCAGTCGAATAATGATTTTATTTCGAATACATAGTGCAATTTCTCCGAACCCACCAAATGAACGCAACCGAAATTCCACAATGCGCTTATAATACACAAAAAAAAAACGTTAAAAACTAGTTTTGATTTTGTCGCATCTTTTAACCAAATTTGGAAACCACCAAACGATATAAAGGTTAAACATATTATGACAATTACAGAAATGTTAAATCACCGGCGCATGCATACTTACTTTGTTTCAGTCTTGTTGAATTTCTTATCGGGCAGCATACAATATCATAGCACAGGGCATAATTATCATAGCTGCACAGAGCATCGATTGAAACGGGTAGTTTACCATTCAATTCAGGACAGTAACGAGCAAATTTTATAAATCCCTTTTCACCCGTCTCCATATTATTGCAATCATAATCCATTGTATCGACTTCCGATCGCATTGTCGTTGTGGTAGTTGTTGTGGTTGTTGTTGTTGTTGTTGTTGTTGTATTATCCACGGGACAACATACAATTTGCCTAGCACCTTGAAATCCGCATGACACAAAATCTCTCTGTCTCTTAATAATCATAGCTAACACTTCGGCACAATCTGAATCTAGCTTGCAAATACCTGATGTTCCATTCTTCGTCAAACATGGATCATTCACTTCTTTATCAGCATAGGTGTCATCATCATTTGCATTATATAAAATTTCATTAACTGATGAGACACCGCGCAACACACCTAATACCACTATTGTCACTGTCACTAGTATCACGTTACGCCAAAATTTGGCGACTTTAACAAAATTTCTAGACATTTTTTTATTTTTTTATTAAACTGTTTACAATAACACAAAACACTATTCGCCTTGGGTTGTGTTTAGCGGTCAGCGAACAAGTTAACACTGAAATGTGTTAACTTTACAATCAAAACATTAAACTCACTACGTATGTGACTATGTGTATAATTTATATACAGTGATGGACACATAATCTTTGGTGTTTAGTAAATCGGCGATTTGTCGCATTTATACACCGTTCAACTGTATATTGAGTTAAGCATGTGTGTACTAAATGTATAGAAATTATACAAAAAACAGGTCTAATTTATGAATATGTAATAAAAATGGTAAATTTATATACAGTGCAGAAAATAATCCCACCAAAAAGGTTTCGCCTCACTGAATTTTTGTATTATCATCATAGTTTAACCTTGATTCACATCGAAATGTAAATTTGATTTGTGTATATCAGCTTTCCCTTGTCAATAATTGTTGTTTGCTTACAACAATACTCAGATCTCAGATACATGTTGTGAAGTCGAAAACGCGTGACCATTGTGAATTATATATGTATAGTTATGGATGCGAGGGGAAAATTCATTAATCATTAAGACGACATAAGATATTCTTTGTTTATGTTATATGTATGTGCACATCGTAATTTTCTTCCGCATATCAATTTAAACAACATCTAAATCGTATCATTTGTTGATGACATCAGATTGATTATAAATTTATTGTTTTGTTTTTTTAAATTAAATTATTTTTGACTTTTTTGTATTTTCCGTAATTTCATATTGATTTTGAGAGTTTATACACAAATATTTTATAAATGGGGGGGAAATTATAATTTTCCGGATGAATGTGCTGGAAATTGTTTATGACAAATGATTTATAGTGCATAAATTATTATATTATATTTACAGAACAGTATGTTTTTGTTGTTAAATATTAAAAACAAAAAAAAAAATGGAATAACCTGGACATATTGACTTTTTGATGATGTAGCAGCTTGAATCTGCTTTTAATTAACGAATTTTCTCACACTGAAATATTTGAAGTTCCACATCTAAAAATGCTATGCAAAGACTCGCTTAAGACTTCTTTTTGGATTTCGATAGATGTCAATTAAAAACTTGTAAACAAACTATGACGTGCGCGAGCTTGGCGGTACAATAAGGCTTGGGTCCAAAGTAGTACGAGCAAAATCAGAATAACGAAAGGATATCGGCATCTTGAATAATAAAATTTGGTCAACTAAATTATTAATTTGAAAATATAAAGAGCCAAAACCTCACAAGATGATCAGAACTTCGGTACTGAAAATTAACTTAAACATCCAAATCAATTCCTAATTGAACCTCTTAACTCAACGCTCAACTTAAAACGTTTAATCGCAACGCAACGCCAATATAATCACCAAATCAACCGCCGACCTAAACTCAACGCCTAATCCCCTCACTCAACCCCAACGCAAGCAACTCAACCCCAACTTAACTTAAGCTCTACTTACAACACGGTTCGAAAGCTACATATACGCGCGTATGAACTCAACTGAATCTTACCTCCCACTAAACCCTCGATTCGAGCCTAAAATAATCCCCAACCGGACCTATCACTCAAATCAAACTATATATATTCGAGCCTAAATCAACCTCAACTCAGCCCTAAACCCAATTCTAAATCACTACTTGAACCCTACTCAACTCAGAACAAGTCGAGCTACCTTCCAACTAAAATCTCAACTCAACCCTCAAATAAATTCCCAACTGAACTGCTGAATGAACCCCAGCCCAACCTTACCAATCAACTCAACCCTATAAATTCAACCCAGTTACCCTTCAACTCAATTCAACCCAGCTACCCTTCAACTCAACTGACAACTCAACTGAATACATGAGTAACCGGGTGAGTCAAGAAGATGGGAGCATCACGGCGGAAAAATGGAGGTTGGTGTATAATGCACTCAACCTCGTCTGTTTAAAGATACTGGGAGAAAATCCAGGACTACCTCCATCCTGCAGAGATGCGGGATGGTATCAAGAGGGTACCAGCAGCATGGGGGGAGAAGCTGAGGGTAGGAGGGAGGAGTGAATCCGGCGACCTCGGTCTGGTAAGGATTCACTTGAAAGATGAGGGGGGCACAAAAGCGAACGAGCTGGTGTACCGATGAAGGAGGATGTCGGCAACCCGGGCACTGACAAGTCCTCTACAGGGGGGACGAGGGTTAGCAAGACGGACGAATCCGGCGCATCCCAAAATACAGGAAACAACATTCCTGCAGTAGCAGGAATATACTATTGAGGTAGGTAGAGGTTAAAAGGTTATGATTAAGATAACACAAATTAACCTTCACCATTTTAAGGCTGCATCGGCAGCTGTACTCCTCAGGCTGAGTAGGTCGGGTGAGGATCTGTGGCCTCAGAACCAAGGGGTACAAAATTGTATCCTATAGTAAGTCTGGGAAGATCAGATATTGTATTCTTGGGAAAAATAATATTAATCTTTCCTTCTCTCTCAAACAGCAACGGTGACACTACTGAAGTTAGCCTGGAAGTAGGCACTTGTAAATTCTGGCTAGTTTCAGCCTACATGGACCGGGAGAAGGAGGTTCCTCCGGATAACCTGGAGAAGCTAATCCGTGAAGCGGAACAAGCAATGTAGGTGCGGTACTGCAAGTTAATGCTAATGCGCATCACACTATCTGGGGAAGCACGGACATTAATGAAAGAGGTGGGTCGCTTTTTGATTATTTGATGAGTTTTAACCTTTCAGTGTGTAATATTGGGCGGGAACCCACATTTATTACTAGTAACAGGCAGGAGGTTTTAGACGTGACCCTTGCCTCAAATAATATTCTTCATATGGTTAAAAATTGGAGGGTGGATAAGGAACACTCCTTTCCTGATCATCGATATTTAACCTATAGCCTCAATATTCACCCTGCTACCCGGGAAGCCTTCAGGAACCCTAGAAAAATTGTAGAGGTCCACACAATGCACCACAACAATCCATCCGGCGCCAACGCGAGCTCGCCGCACATTGGGTGTCACCTGTACTCTGTACACAACAAAATAGAACTTTGTCTCTTCCATTTGAAATGACAAAAACACAAAATAAAATAAATTAATTTTTTGAATCAGTCTGCTCTCGATCTCCAAAACGGCGACATGCCGCCTAACTCGCGCGGTATTGATGATGGTGAAAAATAAATTGGTTGTACACAATTTATTTTAACCAAATAAACCAAATTAACTCAAAATGAAATAAATTGTAAATTTAATAAATAAAAAAGTTAAAATTAATTAATAAATAAAAACTAAAACTAAATTAAATTAAATATGATTTGTGTAATTGTAATTATTCTATAAAACCAACTGGAGCATATATGGGGAACTATTGGAGAATATGTTACTGTCGAGGGCTATGGAGCTGGAGGACATGGTGGCTAGCGTTAGTAGCGCATGCAACCAATCCTTTCGCGCTGCCTACCCACTGGCTAAGCCTAGAGGTAGACCAAAACCAGTATGGTGGCCTAGGTAACTGGGAACTTATCGTAAGGTTTGTAGGACAGCCTTTAATAGAGCCAAAAATACAAGGGAGGCTCAGGATTGGGACTCCTATAAGGAGAAACTCGGAATTTATAAGAAAGAATTAAGAAAGGCACAAAGGAGGTCTTGGAGAATCTTCTGTGATAAAATGGAAGAGGTATCCGAAACCTGCCGCCTTAGGAAGATTCTTTCGAAAAGTACAGCTAGTCCGAGTTTTTTGATAAAACCGGATGGATCTTGGACAGCTTCTAGTGGAGAATCTCTGGAGCTTCTCTTCGAGACACACTTCCCAGGGAGCTTTGAAGACCTGTTGGTGCGTAGCAATCATCAGGAATCACTGTCAGTGTTCTCAGAGGATATCGTAACCAGGAAACGGATCCTGTGGGCACTGAGGAGTTTTAAACCATTTAAATCGGCTGGTCCGGATCAAATTATACCAACGGAACTTCAAAACAACTCAGTAATTATTCTTCCCTATCTGGAAGCTATATTCAAAGGGTGTTTGAAGCTGGGCTATATTCCTAGGTACTGGACGAAAGTCAATGTGGTGTTCATACTGAAAGCGGAGAAAAGCTTACATGTCTATCCTAAGGACCTAAGACCAATAACTATAACATCGTTTCTTTTGAAAACCTTAGAAAGGCTGCTGGATGTATACATCAGAGATAAAATAGGTGCCAGGAAGTGGGCACCGTCTCAATATGAGTAGACAAAGGGTAGATCTGTGGACACTGCTCTGCACACCTTGGTGTGTACGATTGATAAATCGATTAATTCGAAGGAATTCTGTTTGATGGCCTTCCTGGATATAGAGGGCGCTTTTAATAATGTGAAAGCGGAGGCAATCAAGGAAGGATTGTCATTTTTTGAGGTGGACGTTCCTCTGATAGGGTTAATCAATTATATGCTGGGAAGCAGGATTGTTAGTTATAAGTTGGGGGACTCCACCATCAAGAGCCGAGTAACTAGGGGAACCCCGCAGGGGGTTCTGTCCCCTCTTCTCTGGAATATAGTGGTAAACGGATTACTACTAGGACAGAGAGGGTATTGAAGTTATCGCTTACGCAGATGACGTAGCTCTAGCTGTTACCGGGAAATTAATGGGCACGATTGTAGACGTAATGCAGAATGCGCTTACCATCGTTACGAAATGGGCTGGCAAATGTGGACTTGGTATTAACCCGTCCAAGACAGAGCTGGTACTCTTCACTAAGAAATACAAAATCCCGGTAGTTGTCCTTCCTACCTAAAATGGCACAAGACTTGCTTTAACTGATAGAGCTAGATATCGGGGCATTATCTTGGACAGTAAGCTTAGTTGGAAGCCCAACATGTTGGAGAGAATAAACAAAGCTAATATAGCTTTGTACTCCTGTAGGAACGCCATTGGTCATAGATGGGGTCTGAAGCCGGAGCTGGTACACTGGCTCTACACCGCTGTAGTGAGACCTGTACTCCTTTACAAGGTAACTTTTAAAAGTAGGATTGAGAGGGTGCAAAGAACGGCCTGTATGCTTGTTAGCGGCGCACTGAGTTCGACACCGACAAGTGCCTTAGAGGTTATGTTGCAGATTTTTCTGGATGACATTTTTGGCAAACAGATGGCGGCAAATACGGCTGTACGACTTGCAGCCGTCTCTCAGTGGAGGTGTCTTAGTATAGGACACTCTACTATTGTTAGATCGTTGAAGGATGGGCTGGCGAATTATGACTACATTAAACCTACTCTACGCTTCGAGAAGCGGTTTCGGACCTCCTTCCCTTTAAGGGAATCCTGGAGGGATAGACCGTTATCGGAAACCGAAGCGTTGCAATTCTTCACAGATGGCTCCAAGCTAGACGGCAAAGTGGGAGCTGGAGTATTATGTGACAAACTAAATGTAAACATTTCTATTCGTCTCCGTGATTACTGCAGCGTGTACCAAGCTGAAGTCGTAGCAATTGAGGAGGTCATGACGTGGTTGAAGCATAATGTGTTATCCTCAGACGATATCACAATCTATGTCTACAGTCAAGCGGCGATTCGGTCGTTAGAATCGGTGTCTTTGGCGTCACGGGTGGCGTTGAGTTGTCACTCATCTCTAAACGAGATGGGTGAGCATTTCAATATCCAGGTAATCTGGGTCCCAGGTCACTCGGGCGTCATGGGGAACTGCAGGGCGGATGAACTTGCTAGGCATGGTACGACTCTCCAGCTGCAACCGGAAAGGTCAAGTCTGGGGAGGCCTATCACCGCGCTGAGACAAGCACTTGGGAAGCTGGCGCTATCCTCAGCGGGGGAAAGGTGGTCTAACACCCTCACCAGTAGAGTTGCAAGACAAGTTTGGCCAAAGCTGGACTTGGGGCGCACTAGGGAATTAATACCCCTACGCAGACGTGAATTAAGAACGGTCGTAGGAATTCTCACGGGACACTGCCTTTCTTGAGAACATGCAAGAAGGCTGGGTCTGGAGGCAAATGACTTCTGCAGAAGCTGCTTGGACGAAGAGGAGGAAGAGACGTTGGTTCACTTCCTTTGCTCGTGTCCAGCATTGGCTCTCAGAAGGCACAAACACTTGTGTAAGTTCAGGATGGACTGCCTCTCGGATCTCGAAAACAGTAAAGTGCGGGACGTCTTACGCCACATAAGGAGCTCGAAATGGTTCCAATAGGGGTAAAAGGGGAGATATTCTGTGGTATCACAATGGACCGTCACCGGTCTAAGTGTGCATAAGCAGCTCACCTAACCTAACCGAGTGAGATAAAGGATCGGGGGCGAATTTTAGGAAAAGGTTAAGGACGCTGTAACATGCAGACATCTGTACTGAAAAATAAAGATTAGTCATTAATCAACAACTAAAAGACTAAAATCAGAACATACATATCCTGAAATTTTAACGACTGATAATCGGTCAAATTTATAAGCCGGTACTTTAATTAATTTACTTACCACAAATCAAAATAAATATCATTATTATTGTTTGTTTTTGTATTTTGGTTTTGGCTCATTGAACTCTATTGAGTTATAAATTATTTATATCTAAAAGCTTAGCTTAGGATGTACGGTCAAGTTTTACATATAACACAAACAGAAACTGAAGAAGAGAATAGGATTGTTAGTTGTGACAGACTCGACCCGGCTACCGACACCCGATCAATCGATAGTTAGTAAATGTTAGTAGCATATATGGTAAATAAATTAGCACCAGGTAGCATAATCTCACTACATGCATAGGTGTTTGTTTCTCTGGAATCCTTAGCCGGTTACTCAGGTACCTCTAAATCTAAATCAGGACTAAAATAATTATTATTATCGTCATTTCATTATAACGAGACAAATTAAATTAAAAATTTAGAATTAATAATGAAACACCACTACAAACCTGATGAAATATTCCAGCTAAATTAGAATTCAATTCCTGAAACAAACCGCAAATTAGTATTTAAGTAGTAATTTATTAACTAAATAAATAATGATGACAAAACCAATACACTGCCGCACCAGGTTTCTTATTCTGGAAATCTTAATGAAACCGATTCATTCCTGATTTTATTTAAATTAAATTATTGTATCTATATAATTATAGGCTCACAGGCCTCCTCGTCAATCTTGCACAATTATCCGTACACACCACCAAAGGCTGCCGAAAAATCACAACACGAACCGTTGAACGAAACTACTCTCAAGTAGATCGTATTCTAACCAGGGAAAAAAATCAATATATCTATGTCAAATCCACCAGATTTGACATCTATCGCCCCAATATTAGCGATCATCGACTTATATGGCTTAATTCTACCCAGTGAAAGGGAACAAAAATTACCCATTCTACCCTCTCAACTAACTCGAAAAAAACCGTCACGCCCTCCACATAAAACCTTTGATCATTAAATCTTTCCCTACTAAAAGATAAAACTATCGAAGCTCAATACCAAGCTACTCTCCAAGAAATCCATAGCAGATCCATAGTAAAAATCTCTCAGAAGATGGACATAATCAACTATGGAAGCTAATTCTCAAAAGTTTGAAAGTTTCCTCTCAGCAAATTCTTACATCTCAGGTACTCTTGACTCCTAAACGAAGAAAGACTTTAGCACGCTTTAAGAGTGCAAAATATTTTCAAAATTATCCAAAAGATGCTACTGCTGCCTACCGTTTAAGAGAAGCCAGACGATGTTTAAGTAATGCCTATTCAGAACATAGGTCGCTTCAATGTCAAGACTTTTTCACTAGTCTGGTAAATTTTAAACCCTCCGATAGATTACATAAAACATACAGCTTTTTTAACCAATACAAAAGAAACACCCAAAAAAAACCAGGCGCTTTATATTCCTATTTCCGCCTGGCACCTCGAGTTGCAAAAATCCGAAGGTGAATGGCCTGCGCTCAGAGAGGAAACCGATCACCACCCATTAGGACCATCCCCCACCCAAGATGAAATTAAATCAGTAAAAGACGGGGTTCCCATTGCGCTATCCAAAAAGGCTCCGAATAACATAATCCATAATCCCTTCAGATCTTTATCGAGCACATCTGGATCACCAATCAAATTCCACTGGATTCGGTCGATACGATACAAGTCCCCACCTTAAAGATTAAAAAGCCAAAGACTGTTGCAGACTACCGAAACTACAAAATACTATAAAAGCAGCCCCAATGCTAATGAACAATAATACAAACCGAAGTTTGTATTTCGTTGTTTCGGCGGAGTCACAATTCACAAAACCGAATTCAAACATCGTATATAATAATTAATTAAATGTTGATTATGTGCATGAGAAAACACGAAACATCCATGAACAAGTGGGTGGTGTACATATTTTGGTTGCATTTTTATTAAATTAATCACATAATTTTTTATCGCCACCAACAGATGGTACTAAACCGCATTTTTGATTAAAACTCGATGCAGCACGAATTATATTTTCAAATATGTAATTAAAAGTAATTAAAGTAATTTTTAATCATTTGTATAGTTTTATAATAAATATTAATTTGCAAAAATGAAAATTATATTTAGGGTGACCAAAAATCATAAATTAAAATTTGTTGTTACCAAGTTTAATTTGTTTATTTATTATTTATACTCGTATAGTAAAATAATTAAATAACGCAAACTAGCGCGTTCACTATTAAAATAAGTTTGTCCCCTTACTTCAGGTACCACTGATATTTTGAATGGCTTGCGAGTTTATAGGTATTCGTTGACTTTTTCTTATTAAGACTTTTTATTCTTACGCAGCTACAGTTTAATTTACTCTGCGACACTGTGGCAACAAGTGAACAAGTTAAATAAAGTGTTATAAATGAAGTAACAGTGAAAAGTGTTGGAAATTAAAGTAGAACACACAACTAAAGAACAATCATCTTCTCTCAACTGTATAAATAAAAGACTGTTATAAAAGCACAATTATATGAAATATCCGATACATGGATAAGAAATTTGTCTAAAACTATAAGTCCTAATCAATAACCGCAGTTAATCGTTCAAATTACATATTTTATAGCCAAATGTGACTATCCAGTCATATCAATTACAATTTTTAACCAATAAAATATTTTGTTTTTAATATTTTATCCACAAAACATGCCAATAATTCTTATCGACTTGATATCTTACATATAATACATTTTATATCGTAAACGTTTATCACAAGGAAAGGAAGAAAAAAAAAACTTTTCAGATATATATCATGTCTTGTGGATAGATTGTGGTATATAGAATGTACATGTAATACCGACATCAACCAGAGATACCCAATAAATGTCTATTTAATTAATTTAAAGTTCAAACGATAACGTTTTGCCATAAATTTCTTTTTAACAAATACACAAGACTTTAACTACTCTTGGTATATAATACATTGTATATTTGTATGTAAGAAACTCCTCATTCCTTTAACACCTTATGATTCATATACATACCTGATTTGGATATACAAAGACACACAGTACAGTATGGAATAAAACAAATTAACTTTCAGTTGAAACGATATCTCGATGCTATGATACACGAATAAACCAGATTTTGCTAATACACATACAGTTAGTTTACAAATGGAGGAAATATAGAGATGGCGGGGGGGACGAAATAACGGGAAAAACTAATATTTTCTCTAGCTAAAATATGTATTGCATTTAATCACGCTAATACCTAATTTACATTTTTTAACAACAACAACAACAACAGAACAACAAAATTATTTTCCACCATTCCATTTCAAGTAATGAACTGAAGATTTGTGTACTCTTGAAACGAGAACGAAGAGCCGAGAAAACCGATAAAAAGAAAGTAGCTATAGTTAGTTGTACAATAAATAAACATAATGAAATGAAAGGTTAAGCAGTTGGAATTTTTTTTTTTGTTAAAATAGAAAAATATTTTCATTGAGTTAACAATGGAGCTTGCTTGCACGATAATGAAAATTATCTTGTAGCGAAAAAAGTCGGAAAAGTGGCATTGTGACGTTTGGTCGGCCATTATTTTATACTTTCTAAAATTTGCACTGGTAATTTATACTATATACTATGTTGCAAAGAACACGAATAAACAAGTTTTACGTTATAGAGAGAGGCAAATAAAAAGAAAAACTAATTTACGCGTTTTAATTTATATTTCACTAGAAAATTCTTGAATAACCAAATTAACCGTTATTCATTTAACTTAACTTCTAATTTAGTTCGTTTTAAAATTTTAAATTACAGTTTTTATTTTAAATGAAAATTTACAGTTATCTATTATTATTTTGCTACATGCTATTTCGTGATATTCTTCATTCGTTATTCATTCATTGGGCAGAACTAGAAACTTCTATCAAATCGTTGGTAGAAAGGGACATTGTTAGTTGGCCAAAGAAGTGGTATTGGGCCTAGCTAAGGCCATAGAGGAAGGCATAAATTATTGTCCAACTGAGACTCTCGTCTGATGGAACGTCATTTAAATGAGAAAACCATCACCAGAAGAGTTAAAACACTATTAGAGGCAGCCAAATCCATAAACAATCCTGTAAGCGAATGGGCAGCCTTGAAAGAACTGTATTTGTAAGCAGTGTCAAACAGGAAAAAACCGCTTTACCCGATAAAAATGTAAAAGTTCGCTTAAAGTTTGCAAACGAGCATAAAACTTGGAGTGTGAACGATTGTGAAACGAATTGTTTGGTCAGATGAAACCAAACTTAATACTTTCCAATCAGATGGAACAGAATACTATTGGTTTAGATCTGGCGATAAATTACAGAAGCACCAAATCAAAAAAACTGTAAAACATGGTGGACAAAGTTTGATGGTTTGGGACTGTTTTACTTTGTGGAACATTGGTGCTTTATTTAAGAAGTGAAGGTTTAAGTTCAAACTCGTAAAAATTTCTGGAATAATGAATAAGGAAATTTATTTAGCCATTTTAAAAGAAAATTTGCCAGATTTTATTGATGAATGTGCCTACCCCATCGATGAAATCATTTTTCAACTAGACAACTAGACAAACACACCGCTAAAAAGGTACAAAAATGGCACAAAGCCCGGATTAAAATCCAATAGAGAATTTTTGTGGGCAATTCTATTAGATTAGGATGAATCCCCAAAAAGCACCAATGAGCTATGGGACCGGATAAGCAATTAATGGGTAACATTTTCATCCTCTACAATTGAACATTTGGTAGAAAGTGTGCCCAGAAGAGTAGCAAGCATAATTGCTGCTAGTTCTTCTTTATTTCCCTCTAGTACTAAAAAAATCAGAAGTCCCTATTTATTCATCCATCTTTGCTCGCTGCTGTATGTGTATATTTAAGACTTCCTCCCTCGTTTTTGAGAGACACAAACCGAGAGAGAATTTTTTAAAACACCATTTTGAGACTATAAGCGGCGCTGATCAAAAATTATTAGTGTCTTAAATTTGTAATTCATACCTTATGCAGTTACATTCCTACCATTGAACAGTAAACATTCAAATTTATTCTATTGTGCAAAAAAATCGTAACTAAAATAAAAGTGGTAGCAATTGCAAAAATTGATTTCAATTAAGCAAACTAAATGTGAATTATAAAGTGCAAAAGTGCAGAATAAATAAAAAGTGAATGAACTTTGTAAAGTGTTAATGACCAAGATTGTAAGTCATTACACATTATAATGTCTGAGTGAAGACACTGAAAACTCCACGAACCCATGTAGTTTGCTTCAAATGACACAATAGAATTAAAATTCAACAGGATATGTCATCTAAACAACTAAATTACTCTCCGATGTCGCCCAAACATTTAATTCCTTTAACTCCGCAACTAATTCCACAACCGGGACAACCTAAAGAGTCGAGCGGTCCAACTGTGTCCACGCTGTCCATATGTACATCTGAAGAGTCCAATTTCATCTAAGACTACATAAATGCAAACATATGAAGTTAAATGATTACTGGTTAGCGATATCTGCAGTGCCTTTACCTACACGATTTGATAGTTTGCCCGATGAAGTCAAAGAACCGCCCCAACCAGAAAATATAATGACACCACCAATATTTGTGAGAGGCGTAGAAACAATCTCTCATTTTACTGTTTTGGTAAAGGAACTGGCTGAGGTGTTACATCTGAATGATTTGTGTCATAGATGATGTATCTGGGTATTTTTAGGAAACTTTTGCTGGGTTTTATGCGTTTCGGATATTAACGTGACATCAATTTCTTGTTCTATCAAGGAACTTTTAACTTCTTGTCCATTTTGTGATAAACCGTTGGCAATCCAGATTGCTAGTTTAAGGGTTCGGAACATTAAATGATTTGGAGACAATAGTCATTACAAGATTAAGGATAGTATCCATTTTGGTCATTACTTTATCCATCATAATTTCCAACCAATTTGTAAAAGACACACATATGTTTTCCCAATACCTAACTGATAAGTTGGATTCGGTTTTGTAGCGGGCTTTGACTTCTTCTTCTGGAAAACGGCGAGTTTGAACTTATTTATAAACAATGCAATCTCCATAGTTGGCTGGATGGCTATCATTACAGAGCACACATTTGATCTTTGTAGTTCATGTTTTCTTTTCACATTGATTTGTGAGATGTTCACCTCCGTGAGATGTCCATATCATTGACAAGTAGTGAATTGTACCTCTTTTTGTACAACTGAATGCGTTTGGTTCACTCATTCGAATCTCAACTTTAAAAAACGGGAGTGACTTTTTGGTACTTTGCTTAATGTTCCAGATGTTAACAACATCGTGGTCTAGGCTAATTAATTCACTTTTCAAATCTTCAATGTTAATTGATGGATGCAAGTTTCGTATAACCATCTGGTAGGTTTTGTTCACGTTCTGTTGGAACGAATGGAATTCGGTGTTTCGCTCCGCTAGGGCTTTAATCACCAATGGCTATATCTCGACATCTTTTAACTGGATTTTAACATGGTTAGTTCCAATTATTTTTAAATCGAAATTCTGATGTAACACCTCTCCGTGGCGCTGCAGTTATAATTAAACAGCATGAAAGAGGAAAATAATAACAAGGAACACATACCTATTACATACGTAATAGATTTCTTATGCCATAGATTTCTGCGTCACCAAAGCAACAATAAAACTGACTAGAACTACTTCAGATATAAGGTAACAGAGAAACTAAACACAAACATCAAGTTAGAGACAGAGAGTGTAGATCAAGCAGCGGAACATCTCAATGAATATATATTCAGACGGCAGCTTGAAGGTTCACAACACCTTAAAATAAGAAAGAAATAGTTGGGGAATACTCGAATGTTATCAAGAAAATGATTAAGGAGAAAAGAAATTCAAGGCAGCAATGGCAACGATATTGGCTTGCGGCAGATAAACGTAAACTAAACAAAGCCGTCAAACAGTTAAAAAAACTGCTTCTCAATGAAAAAAAAAAACAATAAATTCACGAATATTTGTCACGACTCTCACCAACAGAAAATCCAGATCATTCACGGTGGAAGGCGACTAAGAAGCTGAAACAACTACAACAGTATATTCCACCGACTTTGCACCGAAGAATAGTGAAGATTTTCACCATATCCATCAGAAAGTACGAACGTAGAGTATATAACAAAAATCAAAAATAATTGAATCACCATTGCACCATTTCATGCTATCACAAAGTTTTCTATATTAGAAGTCAAAACTGTGATGCAGAGAGAGTTAAACCCCAAAAAAAGGCCAAGTAATGATCTTATCACTATTCGATTTATAACCTACCTATTAAACGCAATACTTAGAACAGGATATTTCCCAATACAACGGAAGTCATATTTATGTATACCAGGCAAGTCCCCAGAAGTAGTTACGTTGCACAGACAATAAGCTTGCTATTAATTGTATTGTTGGAAAAAGAAGCTGATTCTCCATCAGTTTGAATGTAGGCTAGAGCACTCAACAATAGAACAAGTACAGAAAATAATAGTTCATGTAATTGAAGAAGTACTGGAGGAAAAGGACATTTTTATGCTTTATTTATGGACATAGCACAAGGTTTTGATCAGGTGTGGCATGTGGGATTACAATACAAAATTAAGCGACGTCTACCACATGATTTCTTCAGAATATTAACATCATATCTAGTGGACAGATACTTTATTATCAAACATCAGAATGCTTATACAAATGTCCGCTAATTAAATCTGGCACCGTAGATATACCTACAAGCAATCAAGAAACTGTCGTAACATTTGGTTTTACTCTCATCACATGAAGACCCCAATAAAGCTAAAGAAGTTTTGCAACATTAACAGTATTCAAGTATGTATGAAAAAATGCCGAATTGAAATTATTGATGAAGGATCTCTCGAAAAACGCCTAACATGGTGTAAACATACATGGACGAAAAGAAAGCGACGGGAATGAAACTGACAATGTATTGGCTGATAGGCAGAAAATCAAGTTTATTGATTGAAAATGAACTATTTGGACGTTTAGTATACATGACATATCTAAACACCTCAATATTCATTGGAATAAGGTTATGCTTTGTATCTGCGGTGAGATCAGAAAGGTGTAGTATATAATGAACTGCTGAAATCAGGTAAAAATATAAATGGCGATGTCTACCGGCGACAACTAATACGTTTCAAGCGAATAGAGGAAAAACGGCCAGAATGGGCATGACAATGCAAAACCACACGTTGCAAACGTTGTGAAAAATTACTTAAAATTACAGGACTGGGAAGTTCTACCCGACCTGCCCTATTCACCAGACTGCTTATTCCGGTCGATGCAGTCGTCTCTTTCTGAACAGCGGTTCAGTTCTCGCACAGAGATCGAAAACAGGCTTAATGATTGGATCGCCTCCAAAGACAAGGTTTTTTTCAAAGAGGGAATTCGTATATTGCCTGAAAGATGGGCGAAAGTTGTAGCTGCAGATGGAGCATACTTTCAATAAATAATTATTTCATTTTCTAAACAAGCAAATGTGGTTAATTTTAACAAAAAACAAAAAAGCAAAGTCATATTCACACACCTTAACAGCTAATTTGTGGAAAAGTGACGCACGTAATGGCTTTCGTAGAAGAGGGTCTAATAAAGACTTCCCCTTCTGAGATACAATTGCGTTTAAGTATAGTTTTGATGATAATTTTGCACAATTAAATTACAAAGCGGGATTAAGCAAATAAATGAAGCCGAAAGCAATCAACACACATGCGACTATTGTAGATATGTGTTTTCAATTAAAATTCGCTATTTTCGATAAGCGTTTGTGTTGAAGAAAAAAATTCACAACAAGGTACCGTAAATCATCAACAACCAGTTTGGATCAAACTTCCAAAAATTGAATTGAGAACATTTTCGTTTGATGTTCAAATTCTAAATTCCATTATTTAAAATCTTCGCTTTATAAGAAAGTTGGAAGATCAATTGAATATTTAGAGACCACTCCCGCAAATTATTCGGAAGCAATAAAAATTTGAACTAATCGGTATGCAAACAAAACGATTATTGGCAAGGATTATCTTAGTAAGTTGTTCTATATACTGTAAGAGGCTTGATAAACCGAATGAGAGAATTTATTGCTACTTGTTCAAACTTAGATTCTGATACTCTCAAAAAATGAAACAATGAAGCTGGAAACGTTCGATGAGTTGCTCTTGTTCTCTTGAACCGCCGATGCCAAACGTTGGAGAGACAACCCGTCTCACGAAAAAGTCGCCTTATTAACCTATATCTCCATTCCTAGACGATTCAAATATTATTAATGTTGGTGGTAGCCTTCATAAATCTAATTTATCCTCCCTTTAATTCGTCTACTCCCGTTAACCTCCTGCATTTTTATCATTACATATCTAAGGATTTGTGCCCAAACGCATTATTAGCTGGCGTGGGTCAAGAATATTGGCCACTCAATGTAAACTTTTTGAGATAAAATTTCTATTTTCATATAAAACTATCACTAAAGGTTAATTCATTGTTTCATTATTGATGTTCTGTGTGATAAATTGAATGTCCCCTCTCTGCTGACAATCAGTGATTTATTAACGGTTAGAGCTTCTTCTACTGGTTCCTTGTAAGTGACTTCCTGTAGATTATCCACCACAATAAATAATTTTCTTTTAACATTTTTTACTCACTTTTCTAAAAGCCGATGCCTTAGTGATAAATCCACGAGAGAACGTATTTCATTACAGGGTCTAGAGGTTGTCGTATGTACTACGATAATATAAAATATTATACATAATTCCCATTGCAATTATTTATTAGAATTGGTCCTGAGGTCAAGGTCACAAATACTATAAAAATCAATAATTAACCTGAAATACAAGAAATCTGCAAAACCTTTATAAAAAGCATCGTTTCCACTTTGTCAAAAATAAATCGTTACAAAGTCCTTCGCCCTTACATACTCGTATGTATCTATATCCGTATTTTATTTATAATCAACTTAACTTCGACAAAAAACAACAACAAAATTTGTTCTTGCTTCTTTGAATCCTTAGCATCAAATACATCCTCTCTCTGGTTGCTGATATCAAAACAATAATAACAAGCTAAAGGCACAAACAATTCATGATAAGGCAAAAAAAATAACAAAAACAATAAAAAGGATACATTTTGGCAATATAGAAAAAAAAAACAAACAAATTCGTCGACGACGAAAATAAAAAGGATAATCACTTAAATTGGATGAAATAATCAATCGATAAGAAAATACACACACACACACAAAAACAGTTAGAGTTAAAGAAGAAAATATCATATGAAATAAGGACTTTATATATCCATACATATCGCTTATGTGACGTACAGATATATAAGAAAAATTATGTATCGACAGGCAATAGGCAAGAGAACTGGGTGTCGAATACGAAAAACGCTACTTTACAATCGATGAACGACTTAAAAGATTACGCAAATATATCAGACAACACAAAAATCTTGTTCTGTCTCTATCTAATATATAAGCACATCCTAATAAGTGTGACTTATTTCACCCCCAAAAACAAAAACAAAAATGCTTCATCATTTTTGTAAACCGTTATTCACCATTCCAATTTTTTTGTTCGCGTCTGACAAATTTTCCTTCTTGAAAAATGATGAGTAATATTAACGCTAAATCTTAACGCTAAAGACAATGAACGGAGTGAAAATTTTGGAAATTAATTAACATTTTTATTTTGTAGATCAATATGCCTTGTTATTGCTTAAATTATTCAAAAAAAAAAAAAAAAACAGTGAACAGGGTGTCCGTGAGACAGCCGAAATTGTTTCAAGTTTGTAAACCTTTATCTATATCGCTTCAGTTTTACTAATAACGTATTTAAGAAGTTTTCAATAAAACTAGTGCTACAAGGCATTTAGTAAATTCTCAAACAGCTGAGCTAGGGATAGGTCTTCCTATACTTCTGGATTTCAATTCTTTTCATTTTTATTAGAAGGACAACTGGGTCAGGACTCTTCGAAAAGAGGCAAAAACATATATGTTCCAGTATTAGTAATGCCCCTCGAACACAGTATAACGCCCTTGTGAGCTGTAAAACAAGGGCAAAAAATAATTTATCAAAGCTGAAACGTATTTAGGCAAATCGTTAGAATTAATTCCGGATCATGATAGTGGAACAACATTACGGTGTTGAATCCCGAGTAAACAGATATATATGAGAATCTTACCTTGGTACGTGTGTATATATTCTGAACCATTATCTTACCAACAGCTATGAAGCGAATACCTGATTAAGTTAAATAGATTAGAAGACATGTTAAAGAGATTAACCCATGAAACAGACAAATTTGAAGTATTATTCATTAGAACCATGTCCCATCATTCAAATGAGATATTTGTATTGTGGAACTACCGATGAAGCCAGGCAATGAGCAAAAATTCTTTCGAAAGTTCATGACCGTGAATCCCCAGCTGAGATGCTTGGTACAAATCAAAAATAAAGGCGAGGAGAATCTAGACGTATAGGCAGCCACACCACGGAATGTTAAAGTCGTCAAAGTTCAGAGTTGTGTTTGATTCCCTCACGGTCTATCATTACACGATTTACTAATGGAAGAGGTTACGGTACAGTATACGCCATACTATTGCATTTTCTTTTCACGAGCAACGACTGGCCGATTTTCGCTAAATTTCACTGGAACCTCCCAATTTAATTAAAAAAGCTTAAATATAAAGTTTCAGAACGATTTGGTAAGCCATCTGGCCTGTACAGAGGAGACAGACACAAAAACAGACAGACATACCGACAGGCTGACAGCACTCGAAACTCAACTTTTCGGACTCGAAAATTCTCATGATTAGGAACTTCATTTTATTAACGTCGAGAAGATAACATGAAGTAAGAAGAGATAATCTGAAAATCAATTGACAGGGACCCCATTAAATGCTACAAGTCAATAACATTGACGTAGACGACATATTATTAAGATTGGTGCGATCTTTAGCATCAGACATGCACACCAAATTTAGATATGTAGACGAATTATCCGAAAGCCGTAAAATTTTTCATGTGTTGGAATAGTTTATATTCCCTGAATTAAATTAAAATCGCATTCCAGACTCTGTGGTTAACTGCAAGTCAAACAAAAAAGTCAATCAAAACTAATGAAAAATTTAACACGACAGGCCGTCAGCCCTAAAATAAAACTAACTATCAACGGAAATAAATCATGATCAGTATTTTGTCAAGTCCTTTATTGTTGGCATCCATCTCGTGATGATTTTCTGTTACACCTACCAATTTCCAGTACCCTGTAATTTTTTTGGAATAGAATTTTGTCTTCGGAAGGCTATGATCAAATAGGACCACAAATATTGTTGAATTGCTCAACTAACTTCTGTTGTGATCGTTTACTTTTTATCATAAGGTTTGAAGTAGTTTGGACAATTTCAAAAGATAATCATGGTGGTCGTAATGGGACCGTATTGTAACGATTTGAGACAAAATCTGGATCGGATAAAGGACCATATTTCATGATAATTAAACCGAAACTCGATAAAAGTAAAAACAACTATTCTTGTTTCCACATGTTGAAACGCGTTTACGCTTATTACTTGATAGTTGAATAAACGTAAAATTGATTGTCGAGATGGGTAACGAGGAATCAAGGTTCAATTCCGGAGAAGTGTCAAGTCGCACAGCATTATTCGCATAATTTTTTGAGATTATAAGAGATTGTTCGAGTTTTGCTTAGGGAGAAAACCCTTTCAGTTTTGCACTTAGCGTATAGGGTAGCATGATGTTACTCGTATATATATATATATATATATATAGTACATTAGAGTGCATGACAAAATTTCTACATTGCCAAATAGCTGACACCAAAAAGCCAACAAAGTCAAAAGGTCGACAAAAAGAAAATGCAATAAATATGAAAAACGAATTGACAAAACACCGATACTGACAAAACGCTGAGAAAAAAGGTCGAAATCTGATCGGATAATTTGGTGCCACAATCAAAATTCAAATTATCGATCATGCGGTGCAATAACTTCGATTTGGTTCCTGTTAAGCTCTAATTAAATTATGGATATTATTCACTGAATCAATAACAAATGGTATGTATCAGAAAAACTTTGGTTCAAAAACGTTATAAAATGTATTTAATATTAAATTGGTCTTGTTCACAAAATGGTTGGTAAAAGAGTGATGATAAGCAAAAATTTAACAGCGCACGAAAGGTAAGTATAATGCACTCGTTTATACTATAAAAATGTTTACGTGTTTGAGCACAATATGTACTATAAATGTATACTTAAATTTGTAATTACTGTGCGCATCCAAATGTATTCATAATCACTGAACTTGTTCGACTGTCATAAGATATAAACAAATTGTCAAAAAGGTAAGTAATAACAATATAATAATTAAATTAAGATTACTAATTTGAACTAAGTTTAGGCTATAATATCGTACAACAAAGGTTCCAATTCGTGTTTAAGGTGAAGTGAATATACAGATAAGTTAATTGACAAATTGTCCTTTGAGTTTAAAACTAATAAGTTTCATATTCATATTCAGAATGAAAATTATTCTACTGATCAACGTCAACTGCTGGATCCAAGCCATTTGGAAGGTGGTAAGTTGGTTTCCTTAATTACAACTATATGCTGTCAATCTTAATGTTTGGTTGATCTTGATTCCAGTTAGTTCTGTGCTGCAGGTTTGTCAGGTATTCTAAAATCCATCTGTTCCAGAATTGCTGATTAATTTTCTGAACGATCTGCCATCTGGATAATCTTCATAATTTAGTTTCTTGGAAGTCTTCAGCAGGAATCTGAGTTGTAGGTCGACCAATAAGAAAATGTGCCGGTGTTAGGGTATCGAAATCTTCGCTGGATAGTACACAAAGTGAACGTGAATTTAAGATGGCTTCTATTTCAGCGAGCAGCGTGGACATCTTCTCTACGTTAAGTATATGATCACCTATCGATCTTTTTAGGTGAAACGTGGTTGACTTATCAGCAGCCTCCCACAGACCGCCAAAATATGAGGTGATCTTGGAGGTATAAAATGGAAACTTATGCGGTCTCGTTCCATTGTCACTGTGGATTTCTTTACAAATCCCTCTTCGTGCCACAAATCTTCGAAGAGCTGCAAGATCTTTTGCTTTGTATTTGGTACATTGAACACAGCCATGAACCATCCTTTTTACTGCATTCCTGCAACCCAGTATCCAATATTTTTGACGAAGTGTAGCCATCATCAAAGTTTGCCCTCCATGTAGATGTCAATGATGGTTTTCTTTTATAATGACTTCGGTGAGGTGATCTCTAGCCGATAATATTATGGGGTGCTTGATTTCGTAGGTGATTGATGCGTTTGACAATCTTTCCCCTACCCGTAGTACACCGTACGCATCAATAAATGGTTGTAACGATTTCAAGTTGCTCGACTTCTGCAACATTCTGTATGACGAGATATGGTTTATATCCGCTGCAAAATGTTTTCGTTGGATTATCTGGATAAGTCTTCTTTCAGCAATAATTATCTCCGTAGTTTGCAAATAACTGGTTCTCGAAAAACATAAGCTAAAACGCGAACCATTTTAGCGAAACTGGAAAATTTGTTGATGATTAGTTGGACCACATTATCCTCGTGAAGTTGCATATTAGGTTCAGGAAGTTGAACCTGTAATGAATGAGTCTTCCTCTCCTCCTTCGTAGCGTTATTGTGTTTATATTGTGATGGCCATTCTTCAGGATAATTTAGCCACTCTGGTCCGTTCCACTATAAATTGAAATTAAGTAACTGGTCTGGTTCTTTCCCTCTCCAGGCATAGTCAGCAGGATTTTCTTCCGATTTAACATGATTCCACTGCGGTCTGTTCATGTATGTCAAAATTTCCGATATACGATAGCCGATAAAAGTGTTCCAATGTTTTGGATGAGTGGACAGTCAATCTAGGTGGATGGTACAATCGGTCCAAGCGTAAATTTTAATAATTTTCGTCTTTAATGCTTCGTTTACTGTCCTAAGTAAATTGGCTAACAATAAAGCTCCATAAAGCTCAAGGCGTGGTATTGATAGCTGTTTCACTGGTGCTACCTTAGTCTTAGCTGACAATAGCATGGTAATACTTACCCCATTCCGTTGGATTATTCTGGCATAAACAGCTGCTGAGTAGGCCTCCTTACTGGCATTGGAAAACCCATGTAACTCCATAATAGTGTTACAATTTGTTTGGATGTAGCGTGGTATTTTAATCTTTTCGATTAGTGGCAGGTTATCTCTCAGCTTCAACCATTCTTCAGTGAGATTGTCTGGTAATTGTTCATCCCAGCTTAAATTTGCGATCCACAAATTTTGGAAAAATATCTTCGTTTTGACAATTACTGGTGCTAACCATCATATTGGGTCGAATAGTCGACTGGCCTCTGATAATATTCCCCTCTTGGTAAGAATTGGCTGTTGTTGGAGATTTACGCGAAATGGAAATAATCTCTCGCTGAATCCCAGTGAAGTCCTAGGACCTTTACTGAAGTTGATTCTCGTATTTCGATCAATAAATCTGATTTGGCTTCTGTGGTGTCTATCAAAAGTTGTTCCTTGTTGGATACCCATTTTCTTAGGTGAAAACCAGCACTCTCTAAGATTGATTGTATGTATATCGTTCTTCAGTCTTCTTGCGTCACAGATCGTGTCTGCTTCCGTCATGAGATCATCCACATATATATCCTTCGTAATATGATCAGCTGCTTCTGGTAATTGGTCTTTATGTCGTAAAGCTACTTCTAGGAGAGCTTTAGTGGCTAGGAAAGGAGCACTGGAAGTGCCGTAGGTGACGGTCTGCAGTTCATAATGCTGAAACGGTAGTTTCGGATTATCTCTCCATATAATTCTTTGGTATTTGGAGTCTTCATTTGCTACGCGTACCTGTCGAAACGTTTTCTCCACATTCGATGTACGAGTAAATGCTACTCTGTATTCTCTAAAACGATATAAGATATTGTATAAATTAGTTTGCAAATTAGGACCTACTGCCAAGCAGTCGTTAAGTGCTTTTCCCGATGTGGTTTTGGCGGAACCATCAAACACAACTCTCAGCTTTGTAGTGGTGTTTGATGGCTTGATTATTCCATTGTGCGGAAGATAATAGCCCGGTAACTGTTGTTCTGCAAAAGCAATTTCCTTCGTATGTCCTAATTTCCATGTCCTAATCGATCCAAATTTCCTTCCTCTGGAGTGGTGGTAGCGGTGAATGATTGAACTGAATTGGTGTCATCATATTTAACAGCAACTATCCAACCGAAGAATGATTTTTGCATGGTAGGTCGTGTTTGGTCTCCTAATATTCGTTCTTCCTCTAATACATCAAAGAAATGATCTGATCCAATTAATATATCAATATCTTCTGATTTTGGATCGGCTAACTCAAATTGATTAAAATATGACAAATCTAATGGAGTAAATGTAGTTTATGGCTGCTTGGTGGTCAGCTTTGGCAATATTAAAGCCACAATTTGAAAACAGGCCGTATGTTTGGTTCTAGGTGTAATGACTAGTGAGACAATTCCCCTTACACAACAAGTTTTCGAGTCTCCAATTCCAGATACTGAAATTTTAGCATTTCGGCGGTTTAGTAGTGATCTTTGTACGCAGTCTTCAGTAATAAATGATCCCTGGGATCCTGAATCTAACAGCACGCGACATTGTTGTTTCTTGTTATGTCCATCTAATACATGTACTAGAGCTGTAGGTAGTATATTTGTTCCTATTTTTGTTGCGGTGTAAGAAATTGCCGACGTAACAGTATTATCATTTGATTGTGACGCTATTAAACTAGAATGGGTTTCGTTTACATTAGCTGGTGTATCTTCATGTAGTAGGGTGTGATGCTTTCGGTTGCATAATCGGCACCTGAACTTTGATCGACACTGGTACACATTGTGATTATCGTTGGAAGAATTGAAACAACGATTGTGATTTTTCACTAATTCCTTTCTTTGAACTAGTGCCATCTCTGTTAATTTGTTGCATTCAAATAATCGATGACAATGTTCAGGACATAAAGGACAATTCTCCTCTAAATTTTCATCCAAATCTATCTCGTCATCTAATTGGACAATGCGGTCTTCAACGTTTGTCATTTCAGACAAAAGGCCGATACTAACAAAAAGCCTACAAAAGGAATATACATAGCAACTGGCCTATATTATTTTGATCTTCTGTTCTTGCTTGGTGTTTAGACCAAATTGAGTTTGTTGCTCGAGACGTATAAGAGAGGTTGTCCAGGCGTTTCCAAATTTTTTTGCAACTCCCGATTTAACGTTCTGGTACCCAGTATTAGATGCTATTTTTTTCGTTTTTTACTTCTATATATTTTTGTTGCGTGAAATTTGCATTATTTGGGAACCTCCTATATTCGAGACGCCATGTTTTCGGGATTATTTACCAAGATTCTTTTGGCTTTCCAAATCATTCAGGATTTCTTCTTATTTTATTCGATATTAGGGATTCGAGTTTCAGGTAACATGAGGAACTCTTTCAATGCAGCGCGCATCCTTTTATAGACTTGCGGTTATTCCCATATTTTAAATATTCTGACAATGAGCAACAAAATGATAAAATTAGTTTTAAGACTTTTCAAGTTACTTCAGATCTTTCGAGATATTCAGAATTGGTGAGAATTCGTGACTTTGGTTATTATTCGTTTTTGGGCTAATTCGATATTTAGAAATTCGAAAAATTAAAATCCCCACAAGAAAATCCCGAAAAACAAATAGTAAAGTCCCAGATCATCATATAATTCAAACAATTGTCATTGTCAATTTGAAGCCATATGACATGTCATTATCATTTTTTTCCTATAGTACTTATCCAAAACGCCGAATTACTTAATTCTCATAACCAACACAAAAAAAACAACGTAGACATACTTCCCGCATCAGTTTCTCTCGTCTCAACATAAAACCATAATAAAATAAAGCAACAAAAAATAACGTAAGCTACCCATCTCTAAATATAATATTCACACATAATTCATCTAAATTACATTCAATCTCGCACATAACACTAAAAATTATAATATCTGCAAGAATATTAGAGATTTGTTTGCTAAATTATTACTTCCAGTGCGCATCCAACACCCCAAGAAGAAGACAAAAAAAAAACAACTAAAATTATCACCCGTCCGCCCGCACATAAGAAAGATGATGATGAGCTTTTTTTCGTTTCTTTTTTTTTTTTTAAGTCTATAAAAAGTACGAAACGCAAAATGAAAAAAAAAGTTCATGAATTTTATTGTTATTATCCCAAACACAATCTGATTACGGGCTGTTACAACACAACTAGTAAAGCAGCATCAGTATAGAGTAATATAAGAGTATACACAAGAAAAGCTTCTTCAATTTATATATATATATATATATATATATATATATATATATATATATATATATATATATATATATATATCTTTTACAACATATTTCACAAAAACAAACAGAACAAAATGAGCTTTATGGTTGTCATCATAGCACTACTGAAATCTATCTTATTGTCGTTAAGTCAAAATTAAAGATGCTGCTTATAGTATACGTTGGATGTGTGGGTGATGGGCAATTTGCAATATTTTTTTGTTTGCTAAAATGTGGCGACAATGATTATGACGACACAACATCAATATCTTAATTAATCATTAAGAAAAGCACATACAAAAAAAGCTTAGCAGAATGTAATTAAAATACATACAAATTAGTTCGAACTTTTATTGGATTAAGTAATTATAATTAAAGAGAATGAAAAATGTCCTAATCTCATTGATAAAATTCAAAATCATTTCTATGGTATAATTCGTATATTGATTAACTTATCACCAACAACGTCCATGACTTCAATTTAGTGTGCTCCTCATTCAATTAAAATATGATTCGATTCAGTGTCAATTATGTAAGTAAAATGCGAATTTAGTTTTTGAACTTAAATCTAATCGGGATGTTGATTTTGGTCGCAAAATGAGGATTGAGTTGAGGATTTCCGGAAGGCAATAGTATTGGTAAATGTGTGTGTATGGTTCGAATTTGAACCGTTTTCAACCAACTCAACCACTGTTACAATAAAAATATTTGACAGCACACAATGATAAAATATATATTTTGACAGTTATGGCCATCTTACAACAAGTCCACATTGTGAACAGCGATAGCTCGGACGGTTGGCGCGTGGTATAAACAGGAAAGTCAATGGTTCTATGCTCGTCGTGGGCATCAAAACATGTTTATACATCAACGCTCAAATTCATAATGATCTAGTAAAAACAAGAACGTCCGAGATGTAGCGTACAAAGGAAGGTATGGTTTAGTGATTCAAGAATAAATAAATAACGAATGATGATTCAGGACGAGCCATAAAACGATATTTCCAGATGATTATGTGTCATAAATAGAATAATCAAGAATGAAGATGATTTATGACACGAATAAAGGAAATTTCGGGAGCAGTATTAAACTGGTATATAAATACGGCCGATGATGACAAGCAAAGCACAGTTTTTGGTTTACTTTAAATCGTGTAACAAGTGAAATAAATCTGTTCTCTAGCCCCCATCAGTGGCAAGCGGACAGATTTAAAGAAGTAAAGTAAAAGGAAATATTAAAGTGTAAAAAAGTAAAGTGAACTAAAGTCAAGTGACATAAAAGTACAATGTTTTTAATCGCAAAATCCCGACGAACTCAGAAAATTCTCAATACTCAATTCCCATTTTGCAACCAAAATCGTTATCCTGGAGCAAAAATTTGCTTCTCCAATTTAAATATGTAAGGAATATCTGCTTCTCGTGCCAAAAACTACAAACTAAATAATACAAAAAAAAATATATAAATCTCTGGAGAAGTCTGGATCGTTCGGTATA
Organism: Tipula vernalis; assembly: GCA_958295665.1. NCBI lineage: Eukaryota > Metazoa > Arthropoda > Insecta > Diptera > Tipulidae > Tipula > Tipula vernalis. The sequence goes on along the minus strand of OY282559.1, from coordinate 12,202,681 downwards.
GCTTAGATGTTTGCTTTTGAAAAGTATGCCATATACCATATAGTACCTTTTGGCAGAAACTAACTTTGAATCTGAAAGTCGGAACTGCATATTCTTGCAATGGAAGTTAGCCTCAACTATTATGAGTGTCATGTGCCATTTTCATGCTAATGGTGCAATTAGTTGGTCTGCTTGAGCGAAACGCGCTCGACGGCTTGCGATCCCACGTGACTAAATGGATTTTGTGCAATTTCGACAAATATCACAACCAGGATTAAGATTTTTATGCCCATTGGTCAAAAACAATGTTTTTTCGTTTCGTTCGGCGATTTTATTTGACAAAAAATATTAGAAACCTTAAGTCACAAAAATTGACCCTTTTCGACTTTAAAATTAACACTGACTTTGGCAGCTCGTAACAGTAGACTTAAAAAGCAGATCATTAATTTTTTTTTCAACAAGTGCAAGCCTCAAATAAGTATGACTGTCGCACGAAAATTTCATGTTATTTGCGCTATTATTGTGCTGATCGATCAGTTCAGCACTAGTTAGGGGTATCCATATTTTTGTATAGGCCAATTTTTATAGAAATCAAAGAGAAAAAAAAATTGCTCAAAAAATGTTCAGAGGTTAAAATTGATTTTGCTAACTTTCAACAAAAATCAACAGGCCAGTCAACTATTTTCCGAATCTTACATGTTTTTTACAATATAGCGATTTACAGCTCTGATCCTTTTAGTGAAGTAATTCGATAGCCTATAGTCCTTGTTTTCTAGATGTGTTTGGAAATTGTATGGTTCCATTAAAGAAATTTCTGCTCCAAAGCCTTCATACGTTTCACCAATATACAAAAAATGAAGTCGCTCATTTCGTGCAATTTCTTAATTAAATCTCGAAATATGAAAATTTTAACCTCTTACCCTCGTTTTGCTCTTTTTGAATTTTCAAAATTACTGAAATACAAATAGACGGTTCGATAGTCCTAAGCATTACCTTGCTGTCCATTTAAGAGAGCCGACAATTTCTTTAATTTGAGGAAAAGTTGTTTGGAGCATGTTTTTTTATCCATCACCATTACGAGTCAGCTTTTTAAACTGCAGATCAATTCTGCCGTAGTAGATTATAGCTCCACAGTGCATAACACCACTTCTTCTGCGAGACAAAATACTTCATCCTTCCTCAAATCATATGGTAGTAACACTTATCCTGTTAAAGTTAGCCGAAAGTTTATAGCCGAAAGTAAAAAATCGATAATGCAGACTAAGTTATTAACATTCCAGCCGAAAATAAGAAATTTAGTGGCTATCAGCCGATACTTGGCTTGCAATAAAAGCTTTTGTACGTAGAAAAGTTTGTTCAAATTTTGCGTAACACTCTAGAAGCTGATTTTATACCAATATTAAATATGGTTTTGGGGTTCGCGAATTTTCGACAATTTTCCACGAGGAACAGGATGTAGGTTTTGGCACTTAACCATATTGATAAAATGCTTCAATTCTACCAATACATTCATAATAATTTTCGGTTAAACACTAACGACTGATTACGACTTAATTTTATATTTTCGGCTGGGATAACACAATCTGCATTACCGACCGCATTACTTTCGGCTAACTTTAATAAATTGTAAAACTTGTAATTGTGGCTTTCAAATCGACCACCGGAAGTACTTATAAGCACTTTGGTTCATGTCTTTGCTAGATTACTATATAATTTCTACTCATTTTTTCTTTTCTGATAAAATCGCACTTCAAAATTTAAAAAACAACATAATTGTCAGCAACGTGACATTATTTTGTATCAAAGCGTGCCACTTCAAGTTATGTGACATTTGAAAATACAAAATAAAGTCATATTGCTGACAATTCTACCTTCTTGTAATTTCTGCTCACCTGGTAAATAAAAATAAACAGAATTAGATTGAAAGTAGATTTTTATTACAAAAAAAAATCCTTAAGGTGCTGGGATCGAACTCGAGACTATCTGATTGCCTTTTTAATTAAAAAAAGTTAATTTTTATTAACCAGGTGAGCAGAAATTTAAGAAAAAAATTTTTTTTTTTTTTTTTTCATCAAAAATCGCAAAAAAATTTTGTCATTTTAACAGGCGAACAGAAATTACAAAAAGGTAGAATTGTCAGCAATATGACTTTATTTTGTATGTTCAAATGTCACATAACTTGAAGTGGCACGCTTTGATACAAAATAATGTCACGTTACGCTTTGATACAAAATAATGTCCGAATTTATCAGTATTTAAACGAAAAACTGAGTAAAAATTTTAATAGAGATGAGTGGTTGGGTGGTAAGATGAAGGAGTGGCGTGCGAAAGGTTTGGAGTTCGATTCTTCAAAACTTCCGACTTTATTTTCTTTTTTAAGCAAAATTTGATTTTTTTTTTATTTTCACGAATTTTACCACATTTTTTTTTTGTAGCGATTTGGATCCCGATTAATCTTCTCGGATTATCCCCAATTCAAAATTTTTCATCTAAAAACAAATTTTTTCGTTGGCTTTGCTTAGATTCGAACTCCAGACCTTCTTCACTCCACTCCATCACCTTACTACCTCGCCTATCTCATCATATGCAAGTTGAAATACATTTGTTTGTTTAATGCAATCAAAACAAATGTGTCTATAATTTATCGATATGGTGACATCTCTGTTAGGGCATATGTACTACATTTACTACACAGTGTTTCTTCTAAGTGCTGAAATATTTTGTTTTGCTTAAAAGAGGGCGTGTGTTTTACTTTTCTAAAAATGTCTGAGGCTCGATTATGGATTAGTTGTACTAAATATTCTGGTAACGAAGTCGCCATAAATTCGAAAAGCAAACTACTTATTAAATTTAGCAAGAGTAGCTGCGTGCAGTCAGAAATACTTGTGTGTACTTTGCCACATTAAATGGAACGCAGCAATTGTTTCACTTTGCGTTTTTTCGGAGTTGCGTCACTGCTAAATTAGGACTAAAAATTGTTGTTTTAAGGTTTTATATTTTCGAACTTGCGTTGTTTTGGGTATTACTGCTGAATTATAATAAAAATTCGTTTTGAGTTTTCGTATTTTCGTTGCGTTTTTTTGTTTGTTGGGTACAAATTTTTTATTGTAGTAGTTTTCGGGGATTCCCACTTTATTAAATGTCATTTCTTTATTCATTACTGTCCCACAGTGATTTATTATAAGTGTTACTTTCAAGGCGAAGACGTACATACATATGTAACTTATTAATTTTACGGATATTTATTTGACCTTAAGGCAGTTTACATAATATAAAAGGTGATTTTTTTTATTTCAAATTTTCATATTTTACGGCATTTTTATTTAAGTTTATAATTTTTGGACCATACATCTTCACGAGTCGAAAAGACGTTACTAGAAGTAAAATTACCAAAAAGCAAAGAAAAACTTTCACCTTGGAAATAAAATTGGATATTCTACGACGATTTGAAAAGGTAGAGAAAGCTGTAGAGATAGCTAGAGCTCTTGGTCTGGCTGAAACAACTGTCAACAACAACAAGAACCATTCAAAAACGACATGGAAATAAAATACGGGAAGCTCCAAAATCGATAACATCCATAGATGCTAACGCAATGACTCGTGCAAGGAGTGGATTAATGATCAAAATGGAATCGTTGCTTGTAATTTGGATTCAAAACCAGGTTGCACAGAAAATTCCATTAAGCAAAATGGTAATTCAGACGAAAGCGAAAAGCTTATTCGACGCTGCAAACCGTGGTGCAGATTCAGCAAGAAATTCATGGAGAATTCTTAAGGAAACGTATGAATCAAACACATCAAGCAATCGTGTGCACATTTTGAAGTTAATCATGCAACAGCGGCTTGATGAAGGCGGAGATGCAGAAAAACACGTGAATTCAATGAACGAGCTGTTTCGAAAATTATTGGCGCTTGGTGCAGATTTTGGTCCGGAATTTTTTATGAGTGCTACATTGTTGGCTTCTTTGCCACCAAGCTACGACGGTTTGGTAACGGCGCTCGAAGGTAAAGAAGAGAGTGAATTGACACTCACGTTGGTTAAATCAAAGGTTCTCGCGGAATTCAAAAGAAGAATGGATCGAGGCGGAACAACGAATGACACTGCATTACAGGGTGGCTGAGACCAAGTGTTACCAAATGAAAACGCTGTAATTTTTTTAATTTTGATTATTTTTTATTGAAATTTCGTGGAATATGTTGAAAACATATTACATTTTATGAAAAACATGTTACTGCTCGATATGACCTCCTTTGGCTTTGATTATTTGATTCAGTCTTCCATAGAAAGCATTGCATGCTGACCGAACGTGGGCTTGCGGAATTTTATTCCATTCTCGAACAAGAGCTGACTTCAATGCATCAACACTTTCGTATTTTTTAGTGGACACCTTACTCTCCAAAATGGACCATATGGAGAAATCCATGGGATTCAAGTCTGGTGAATATGGTGGCCATTCTTTCGACGAAATCAGCCGCGGAACGCAATTTTGTAAAAATTGCTGTGTCGCTCGAACTTTGTGTGACGGTGCCGAGTCCTGTTGGAATGTCCAACGGTTCGTACCAAAGTGTTTACGTGCCCAAGGTAGCAAAGCATCGTTTAGGATCTTTTGGCGGTACATCTCTTGGTTTACCTTGACTCCATGTTCGATGAAAACCAGAGGAGTGCGTCCATCTGCAGTAACTGCAGCCCAAACCATAACATAAGCTGGTGATTGCTTGCGCATGGCAACTCTTGTGTCCAAATTATCGTTGGACTTGTCCTCTAACCAAACACGATCATTTTGTTTATTCACATGCTGTTGAATGGTGAAAATTTTCTCATCAGAAAAGACAATTTTTGGAATCTCATCACGTTCGGCCAAGGCCTTCAATGCTCGTGTTCTTTCAAGCCTAACTTTTTTTTGTGCCTCCGTAAGATCTTGAACTTTTTGTATCTTGTAGGGCTTCAAGTGTAGTTCATTTTTCAATATGGTTTGAATGCTGTATCGTGAAACATGTAGACGTGCGGCTAATTGATTGGCACTTTGACGAGGATTTCGTTGGATTCGTTTCTTCACCTTTCGTATCATTTCTTTTGATGTTGCTGTCTTTTTAGGACCGCCTCTGTTGCGTTTAGCGATGCTACCAGTTTCGTTGTATCGAGTTATGGTTCGATACACAAACATTTTATTCACATTCAAATGCTGGAGCTGACGAACTATTGCTGTTTGTGAATTTCCACCCAAATACAGTGCAATTTCACTATTACGTTTGAATTCCATTACGATTTTTTTATTAAGATATTAATTTAGAACAATTATTTATTGACCACATATAAACAACTAACCAAACTTCAATCTGTCAAAAAATTAATGCGCGAAAATGACAACTACACAAATGACAGCAGAGTGAAGTTAGTAACATTTGGTCTCAGCCACCCTGTAAAAGTTGACACATCAAGAGCAACACTTTGAAAGGTCAAAAAGGTGAAAATAAAAAGTTTGAGTGCTATTTTTGCAAAAGAAGCGGTCACATCAAAAAGGATTGTCGAAAATACAAAGCCTGGCTCAACAAAAAGGAAGGAAGTAATCAGAAAGATGAAACAGAAAAACTGTTTGTGACACATCAAGTAGGTGATGGCTGGATTGTCGATTCAGGTGCCACATGTCACATTGCCAGTTCTAAGGATATTTTCGTCAAAATCAACATGAATTGTAGTGATAAAGTAAGCGTTGCAAGTGGTCAACAATTAACAGTTGCGGGTAACGGCACAATTAAAGTTGATTTTCTGAATGAGGAAAATCAAAGTGTTCCAGTAAGAATCACAGACGTGTTGCTAATGCCAGATATCAAGGGAAATTTACATGTCAAGGGCGACAAGTGTGAAATAAGGGAAAACAGTCGGCAAATTGCAGTTGGCGAAATCAGCGGTAAACTTTACAGACTAAAGGAACCTCACAAAGTTTACTCGGTCGAAAAGGAATCCAATGGCTTCATACATTATTGGCATAAGGTTCTAGGCCATAGAGACATCAAAGTTGTGACATCATTGGCGAAACGAAATTTGGTTAAAGGCATCAACTTTAGCGAGTGTACAGCGGATCGCGAAATCAACTCCAAGTGCAGAGTGTGTCTCGAAGGAAAAATTACTAGAATCAAGTTTTCGGTCCAGTCGAGTAATAAAGCAGTTGCATGGATCTAATTCATTCGGGTGTTTGTGGTCCGGTGCAAACGACCACACCATCAGGTAATCGTTACATTGTGATATTCATAGATGATTACTCAAAATTTACAGTCAGCTACCTAATCGCAAATAAATCATCAGTTTACAGCAAATTCAAGGAATATATTGCGATGGTAAAGGTTCAATTCGGAAAGAAACCTAAATGCATCCGTACAGATCGAGGAGGAGAGTACGTCAGTAATGAATTCGTGAATTATTTAAAGTCGAGCGGAATTCAAATCCAGAGAACTACTGCGTACACACCTTAACACAACAAAACAGAACGTTGGTAGAAATGGCTCACTGCATGCTAATTGACGCAGGTCTAGAGAAAAAGTTTTTGGGCGAAGCTGTAATGATGGCTAACTATGTCCAGAATCGTTTGCCAACAAAGGGTACAGAAACAACGCCATATGAAGGCTGGTTCCCGAAAAGTCCGGATGTGCAAATTCGGATCAGAATGTTATATGCATGTACCAAAACAAACAAGGCGCAAATTCGATTCAAAGGCTGTGAAAGCAGTGCTGGTCGGTTATGATTACGAATCAAAGGCATATCGTTGTTACAGTCCGGAAACCGATCGAGTCACAGTTAGTCGAGATGTTTAGTTCATCGAAAGGGGCCATTTGTTACCTATTAAGTCCAGTGAAGATTATCAACAGGAACAAATTATCGACAATTCAGAGTTGAACAACTTTGAAGATGCAGAAAACGATCAGGTGCAAAAGGAATTAGTCGATGAGGAAGTTCAGGAAGAGAATCCAATACAAGATCACGTTCAGAATGAAGATGAAGAGCAAACTGTTAAACGATCACAACGTGCTAACAAATGAATTTCACCAAAGAAACTTATTGAAGAAATGAACGTGGTGAGTTCAGTCATTCAAGAACCAAAGTGCTACGTATAAGTTATCAAGGGTGATCAAAAGAGGCTGTGGATTCAAGCAATGACAGATGAGATGAAGTCATTGATGGAGAATCAAACATGGGAGCTTGTGAAAATTCCAAAAGGTGCCAATCTAGTTGGCTGCAAGTGGATTTACAAGCTAAAGTGCAATTCAGATGGAAAAGTAATCAGACACAAGGCAAGGCTTGTTGCTCAAGGTTTTTCGCAAAAATACGGTACTGACTATGATCAGGTTTTTGCTCCAGTTGTTCGTCAAACTATGTTTCGAACATTGCGTAATTGGAACAAAACAATTCATCAAATTCTCATCGATTTCGGTTTTGTTCAAAGCAAGAATGATCCATGCTTGTACACAAACATGATGGAAAAATATGCTACGTATTAATCTACGTTGACGATGTGGTCATTGCTGATGAAAACAACGAGATAATCATCAAGTGCGAAACGTTTTTAAGTTCGAAATTCAAGATTAAGAACTTGGGAGAGATTAAGGATTTCTTGAGTCTTCAAGTCAAGAAGGAAGCAAATGGCTATATTACATGTTGAATCAGATAAGCAGTCTGATTGGAAAATTACTAAAGGATTTCCAAATGTTGGATGCAAAGGAGTCCTCAGTTCCATTATCAGTTGTATATGGTAAAGGAGGAGATACGGATTTGTTGTTAGGTAACGGCAAATATCAAAAGTTGCTCCAATTCTAGCACAAAAGATTTCCAGTCCAAACCAGGAGGATTGGAACGAATTGAAACGAGTATTAAAGTATTTCAAGGGTACTACCGGTTTGCAATTGTCACTTGGCAAGAGTGATGGTACGGATCAGTTAATCGGATATGCAGATGCAAGTTGGGCTGATGATCGTCAAGCAGAAAGTCACAATATGGTTACATATTCAAGTATTGTAACGGTATTCTCAATTGGGGCAGTCGAAGACAGGATTGCATTGCGTTATCATCAACGGAAGCAGAATTTATTGCGTTGTTTGAAGCATGTCAAGAGGCGAATTGGATTCATCTTTTACTCAATGATTTCGATTAACGCATTGAAAAACCGACAACAATTTTTGAAGACAATCAAAGTTGTTTGAAATTCATTAAGGAGGAGAAATTGTCGTCACGTACCAAACATATTGATGTTCGAGAGGCATTTGTCATGGATTACATCGACAAATGTATTGTTACATGCCAATATTGCCCTACGGAAACTATGGTGGCAGATTTGCTGACAAAACCATTGGCGGGACCTCGTGTCAATGTTCTTCGGGATGCATGTGGAGTTAACTGATGATTCAAATGAGGAGAAGTATTGGAAATAAGCATTGAACGCATTCGAATCATTTCATATGTTTCACTGCATTTAACTATTGTAGCTAACTTCACTTGTGTCAATAATATCTTCTTCAAGTGACACAACCTAAAAGAAGCAAAATAAAAGGTTTTTTAAAATAAAAATTAATCTGGAATCATCCGTGTTTTATTTTCAAGTTTTCAGCTCTGCTTAGTTAAATTCGATTACATTTAAGCTGATTTTAAGTGAAACTGATAGACAAGACAAACCTACCATGCAAGAGTTTTGGAAAAAATTTAACATTCACAATATAAGAAGGAATTCTTTAGAAGTTGTTCATGCACCCAATGTAGTTCAAGATGTTGTTGCCTTAGCTAGAAATTCTGATTTTGAGGGAATGGATGAGTTGGACATAGAAGAATTGCTAACTTCACATAACCATAATATGACTAACGAGGAATTAATGCAACTAGATTTACAGTTAGCTAACGAAGAAGACAGTCCGCTAGAATTACCTGAAGAAAGAAATTTAACATCAAAACGGCTTTTCAGAGCCATGAGTTTAAATGATGAAGCTATCGAGATTTTAAAAACAAACCATCCTGACAGCGAACGAAGTGGTAAAGTGTCTCGAGCAGTTCCGGATGATGTAAATTCTTACAAGGAACTTTATGTTGATTTAAATCAAAAAGCTGTTCGGCAAACATTAGACAAATATTGTGTAACAGAAAACCATTTAACCTAAACTGCTACCACATCATCTATATATACACTTGTTGGTCTAGCGGAAACAATTTCTATTAAAATGTTTTATTATTATTTATTTGAATTCACAAAAAAAACTTTTGCTGGAACATATCTTCTGTATTTACATGGCTTTCTATAGTAAACCACAATATACATTTCACAGATATTGGTGTATGGTAAATCTAACAAAGACATGAACCATAAGTGCTTATAAGTACTTGCGGTGGTCGATTGGAGAGCCACCTCTTCACTGTCCTTTTTCACTCATTCTTCCGTTGCATTAACTCACGAGCAAAATTTTTTCTTTGTGAATTGTTTTAAAATTGGTTTTTGTTTGAATTTTCGATGAACTAACTTTCTGCTATTTACGGAAACCTTTCGCATTTCTTTAAATGCTTCAAATTTGCGAAACGTTCTCCAGGCTTTTAACTGTTTTCATTTGGCCATTTATATCTTTGGTTTGATAACAATGTACACAGTAATATTTTTCCACATCAAACGAAATATGTAATGTAAGTCAAAGTGATTTTAGAAATTCAGTTGATTAATGTTTGTATGCGAGATAAATTTTATACTGTGTAAGACAAACAATTTTTAATTCAAAAAAATCTTTTGATCACACGTATTTTTGTTAACCCTCGTCCAGTCAAGTTGGTGTGTGAGTAGGTACACATCATGACTTTCATCGCAAAGTCACCATATTGAACCAGAAAGAACATATTTTTCTGTTTTTAAGTACACAACAACAAAATGTAATCTTTCGAGATGATCACGTAATTTTTAGATTAAATACAACAAAAACGTTACAAAATGGGAAATTTGGAAAATTTTTTTTTAGTCGATTTTTTATATACATATATCTAGATATACATAGATAATATGGTCTGTGTTCTGTCTTGAAATACAGCTATGTTGAGAATATTTTCTAAATATCAGCAATACAAATTTTTATTATTTTCCGGTAACCAAACAAATAGAAAACAATAAAATTTGGTTGGGCGGGAGGGATTGTGATTCTTTATGTTCGAACCAATTCGTGTGCGGGGATGGGTAGCAAATAACGCAGCACACGCTGTACTGTATAACGAAATATGTATAGCAAAGATAATAACTCTTCGATTTTTAATAAGAAATTTAGGTTGTATACAATGTGGCGGGGGGAAATAACCAAGAGGTTGAAAACGTTTGAAGATGGTGAATTTTTCAAATATAAATTTATGTGAAACGCGAGAACTAGGGGTATGGAAATTTATTGGTTTCGTTTTAATTTTTTCAAGGGACAGTAAGGCATAAAGATAATTCATATGACAGAAACGGTAGATTTATGGGCATTCTTCGGTAATCGAAATTTGTTTATACCATAAATGGTATTTGAATGAGCGCCTATCTACAATTTTGCGAAGAGAGCGAATTGTTGGGTACGGCACCCGAGAATCTATACACGAGTAGTTCAAAAAATCAAATTCGCATTCGTGAAAGTAACTTTTCTATAAATTAAGCTGTAGCTTTTAGCTCTCTGAATATTTTAATTCCGTTAAAGCAAAGTTAATACGGCAGGGTTAAATAATAGTTACAGCACCAGACACGATAACCTCGAATCTCCATTTGCCGCACATTTTCTGTAGGACCGCTGAAGACAAAGAAATTTGGAATGATTGATAATTCCTTAGTTTCAATAGTTTGGCCAAAGTAATAATAATTAGCTATAGGTAAATTCCCATAAATGAACCGAAAAATTTGCAGGCTACTGTCTTTTGTCCGATTTGTCGTTCCTGTTTCTGCTGCCCCAGTCAGCATAAACGTGGAGCAATTGATAAAGTGGTTTACGCAGGTGAGTTTTACTCTCTCAACCTGATTTTGTAACGGTTAGATTTGAAGCAGCACTGAATTTTGGCGATAAGGCAAAAATGACTTTTCTTGTGTTATGTGCTTAGAAACGGAATTTGGAATTTTATTTCGATGACAAAAGATTTTTCCGCAAACGACTGGTAAGAGATTTTCGAAGTTCATCGGTTATGAACCGAAAACGTCCGAACACGAACTCAAATATTTGCTAACAAAAATTTTTTCCATAATTTTTTTATTTTTTTTAACTAACTCGTTTTTTGGCATTGGGACATCTGATTTATTTTCTACAAATTTCCCCGGAAAGGGGTATCCGAACACTAATTCGACTGACGTTGCTTGTAACTCCTCGCTGAAAGATGTACACAGTCCTATAGCATAAGCGTAGGTAGTACCGCACTCCAATCGTTCCCTTCAAGGTATATAATAGCTTCTTCCTCTGGAAACCTAATAGAGAAGATAGCTCAGTGAACAGTTAGGATTTAAATTGCATCCCTTGATCTGTAACGATACATTCCGGCACAACAAACTGGGATACCCAGGTATTGTATACAGCAAAGGCTACGGTAGCAGCCTTTGTATCGAATACAGTCCTCAGTTCATCGTGTGTACCTGTCGATCAATGTCGCGCAGTATCGCTAATTTTCAGAAACCACTAGTGGACCGATGATGTTTCAATATTTGTCTGAAAGCGTTGTGACGCTACCCTGTTAAAGTTAGCCGAAAGTTTCCAGCCGAAATTCGATTTTCCAAAAATGATCAGAAAATTTGTATAAAATCAGCCTCTAGAGTGTTATATCTGGAGATGGATTCAATTGACGTGATTGATCAATAGCTATCGCAGGAAAAAAGTTCAGTTCAAGTTTCCTGTGGGAAATCTCGGAAAATTCTATTTTCCAAAAATTATTAGAAAATTTGTATAAAATCAGCCTCTAGAACGTTATGTCTGGAGGCGGTTTGCATTGATGTGATTTATCAATAGCTATCGCAGGAAAAAAATTCAGTTCAAGTTTCCAGTGGGAAATCTCGGAAAATTAGATTTTCCAAAAAATATTAGAAAACTTGTATAAAATCAGCCTCTAGAGTGTTATGTCTGGAGGCGGATTGCATTGATGTGATTTATCAATAGCTATCGCAGAAAAAAAATTCTGTTCAAGTTTCCTATGGGAAATCTCGGAAAATTCGATTTTCCAAAAAATATTAGAAAATTTATATAAAATCAGCCTCTAGAGTGTTATGTTTGGAGATGGATTGCATTGATGTGATTTATCAATAGCTACCACAGGAAAAATATTCAGTTCAAGTTTCCCGTGGGAAATCTGGGAAAATTCGATTTTCCAGAAATTATTAGAAAACTTGTATAAAATCAGCCTCTAGAGTATTATGTCTGTGATTTATCAACAGCTACCACAGGAAAAATATTCAGTTCAAGTTTCCCGTGGGAAATCTCGGAAAATTCGATTTTCCAAAAAATATTAGAAAACTTGTATAAAATCAGCCTCTAGAGTGTTATGTCTGGAGATGGATTGCATTGATGTGACTTGTCAATAGCTATCGCAGGAAAAAAATTCAGTTCAAGTTTCCTGTGGGAAATATCGGAAAATTCGATTTTCCAAAAAATATTAGAAAATTTGTATAAAATCAGCCTCTAGAGTGTTATGTCTGGAGATGGATTGCATTGATGTGATTTATCAATAGCTACCTCAGGAAAAATATTCAGTTCAAGTTTCCCGTGGGAAATCTCGGAAAATCCGATTTTCCAAAAATTATTAGAAAACTTGTATAAAATCAGCCTCTAGAGTGTTATGTCTGGAGATGGATTGCATTGATGTGACTTGTCAATAGCTATCGCAGGAAAAAAAATCAGTTCAAGTTTCCCGTGGGAAATCTCGGAAAATTCGATTTTCCAAAAAATATTAGAAAATTTGTATAAAATCAGCCTCTAGAGTGTTATGTCTGGAGATGGATTGCATTGACGTGATTTATCAATAACTACCACAAGAAAAATATTCAGTTCAAGTTTCCCGTGGGAAATCTCGGAAAATCCGATTTTCCAAAAATTATTAGAAAACTTGTATAAAATCAGCCTCTAGAGTGTTATGTCTGGAGATGGATTGCATTGATGTGACTTGTCAATAGCTATGGCAGGAAAAAATTCAGTTCAAGTTTCCCGTGGGAAATCTCGGAAAATTCGATTTTCCAAAAATTATTAGAAAACTTGTATAAAATCAGTTTCTAGAGTGTTATGTCTGGAGATGGATTGCATTGATGTGATTTATCAATAGCTATCGCAGGAAAAAAATTCAGTTCAATTTTCCCGTGGGAAATCTATGAAAATTCGATTTTCCAAAAAATATTAGAAAATTTGTATAAAATCAGCCTCTAGAGTGTTATGTCTGTGATTTATCAATAGCTACCACAGGAAAAATATTCAGTTCAAGTTTCCCGTGGGAAATCTCGGAAAATTCGATTTTCCAAAAATAATTAGAAAACTTGTATAAAATCAGCCTCTAGAGTGTTATGTCTGGAGATGGATTGCATTGATGTGATTTATCAATAGCTATCGCATGAAAAAAATTCTGTTTAAGTTTCCCGTGGGAAATCTCGGAAAATTCGATTTTCCAAAAAATATTAGAAAATTTGTATAAAATCAGCCTCTAGAGTGTTATGTCTGGAGATGGATTCAATTGACGTGATTGCTCAATAGCTATGGCAGGACAAAAATTCAGTTCAAGTTTCCCGTGGGAAATCTCGGAAAATTCTATTTTCCAAAAATTATTAGAAAATTTATATAAAATCAGCCTCTAGAGTGTTATGTCTGGAGATAGATTGCATTGACGTTGTTCGCGGCGGAGTAGGTTAGGTTTAATATGCTGCTGGTTTATTCTAGGCACAGGTTTACGGCACTCTTTAGGTGTTTGGATCACGTCACTTTTATTCAAGCACTAAATGTAAAGCATTCACCTTTCCAGAACGTTATAAAATTTATTTTTTATATATTTATAATTATAATGTTTATGTAAGGTACTCGTATATAATGTGAATGTTATTCAGCCACTCGTTTTATCCAACTGAATACAAATTTAGTAATTTACTTTAGAAAAAATATAATTTGGTATCGATAACAAAAATCAAAAGAGAAACATGAATTTATATATAATGCAATACAAAATTTAAGTACATAACTAATACATAATAAAAACAGTGGCTCAAATAAATGGTATATATATAATATTTGCGTGTCGAGTGTCAACAGACGTGATTTATCAATAGCTACCGCAGGAAAAAAATTCAGTACAAGTTTCCTGTGGGAAATCTCGGAAAATTCGATTTTCCAAAAAATATTAGAAAATTTGTATAAAATCAGCCTCTACAGTGATATGTCTGGAGATGACTTGCATTGATGTGACTTGTCAATAGCTATCGCAGGAAAAATATTCAGTTCAAGTTTCCCGTGGGAAATCTCGGAAAATTCGATTTTCCAAAAATTATTAGAAAACTTGTATAAAATCAGCCTCTAGAGTGTTATGTCTGGAGATGGATTGCATTGATGTGACTTGTCAATAGCTATCGCAGGAAAGAAATTCACTTCAAGTTTCCTTTGGGAAATCTCGGAAAATTCGATTTTCCAAAAAATATTAGAAAATTTGTATAAAATCAGCCTCTAGAGTGTTATGTCTGGAGATGGATTGCATTGATGTGACTTGTCAATAGCTATCGCAGGAAAAAAATTCAGTTCAAGTTTCCCGTGGGAAATCTCGGAAAATTCTATTTTCCAAAAATTATTAGAAGATTTGTATAAAATCAGCCTCTAGAGTGTTATGTCTGGAGATGGATTCAATTGACGTGATTTATCAATAGCTACCGCAGGAAAAAATTCAGTTCAAGTTTCCCGTGGGAAATCTCGGAAAATTCGTTTTTCCAAAAATGATCACAAAATTTGTATAAAATCAGCCTCTGGAGTGTTATGTCTGGAGATGGATTCAATTGACGTGATTGCTCAATAGCTATCGCAGGAAAAAAATTCAGTTCAAGTTTCCCGTGGGAAATCTCGGAAAATCCGATTTTCCAAAAATTATTAGAAAATTTGTATAAAATCAGCCTCTAGAGTGTTATGTCTGTGATTTATCAATAGCTACCACAGGAAAAAAATTCAGTTCAAGTTTCCCGTGGGAAATCTCGGAAAATTCGATTTTCCAAAAAATATTAGAAAATTTGTATAAAATCAGCCTCTAGAGTGTTATGTCTGGAGTTAGATTACATTGATGTGATTTATCAATAGCTATCACAGGAAAAAAATTCAGTTCAAGTTTCCCGTGGGAAATCTCGGAAAATTCGATTTTCCAAAAATTATTAGAAAACTTGTATAAAATCAGCATCTAGAGTGTTATGTCTGGAGATGGATTGCATTGACTTGATTTATCAATAGCTACCGCAGGAGAAAAATTCGGTTCAAGTTTCCCGAGAGAAATCTTGGAGAAATTAATTAAGTTTCCAGGCGAAATTAAAAATGAGTAAATAAAATCAGTCCCATCAGCAAAATTCTTTTTGCTCAAATTTAATACATAACTAGGGTGCTTTTGGCGTCTACTGGAGAGGGGGGGTACCAAATTTGAGTAGAGTAATCTACCAGCTCCGTAACCTTGTAGTAGGGTGCGCATCAGGTGAACTGTTCTGGTCATGTATTAGGCAGCTGCGTGATGGATACAATTGTGTAATGAGTAACCTGTTCACAATTCGCAAGTGTACATGCTGCCTCCTCGTGGCAACAACTGTTAACTAAGGCCATTTAACACATTTTTGGCCATTTGACACAGTCTAAAGTATTGACATATATATTTACATACTTTTGTACCCCAAGCTAACACACCCTGTTTTGAGCTGTAGCTCATTTATTTCATTAAAGTACGGCGCTAAAGGAGAAAATCTTAACAAAAATCCTAATCTAAGGTGGAAGAGCATAGGCCGATGGATGAATGGCTTTGACACCAAAATATGAACGTATTCGATAGCGCTGGTTACTTTTGTTTATTTGAATCAGGTGTTTCGGCAACAATATGTGAAGATGTCGATCAAAAAATGTTTGATGGCTGGTAATGTCGTTTCCAAATAACTAATGCACAAAAAAATGTAATGGCTGGTGATGGTGTTTACAATAAATAATGAAGAATGCAAAATGACTGGCTTTTTTCAGGATACCTGATTTTGTTTTGATGTTGGCGACTCGTATGACACCATCGTCACCGTAATAAACATGTAGAATGCGTCCTAACAGCCACATAGCAGGGGGCAAGTTATCGTCTTTAATGAGAACTAGCTCTCCTGGTATTAATGTAGTTCCTTTGTCTTTCCATTTTGATTTTTGTATTAAATGGTTCAAGTAGTCGAAGGACCAGCGGCGCCAAAAATGTTGCACTCGCAATTGCAGTTGTTGATATCACGAAAGTCTTGATTCGGAAAGGTGCGTAACATCTTCTTCTGGTAACTGTAACAATGGTTGGCCGACTAGGAAGTGACCCGGTGTTAATACGTCTAGGTCAGTATGGTCATCCCGTAACGGGCTAAGCGGCCGGGAATTTAGCAGAGCTTCGATTTGTGTTAGGATGGTCGTCATATCTTCAAATGTTAGCGGTGCATTAACAACCCTTCTTAGATGAAACTTGACTGCTTTGATGTTAGCCTCCCAAAGACCACCAAAATTAGGAGCTCTTGGTGGGATGAAGTTGAATTTGATTTTATGTTGCAAAAGGAACTCAGCATTAGCAATATTATCTCGGTTGTTCTCTAGAAATAAAAAAAGATCAGCTTGGGAATTTTTTGCGCCTATGAAATTACTTCCATTATCAGAATAGAGCTGAGAAGGAAGACCTCTTCTCGAAGCAAACCATCTCAATGCCATAAGAAAACAGTTTGTTGACAAATCGCTGACTAATTCGATATGAGTTGCTTTTGTAGCCAGGCATATAAAAAGTGCTATGTAACCTTTTGTCAACTGTTGTCTACCTCTACCATTTCGTAATTTTAGTTGTACGGGACCAGCATAGTCCATGCCTGTATGATCAAATGGCCGTGATGGATTAACTCTGGCAGCAGGCAAATTACCCATCGGTTGAAGAATTGGCTTTACGCCAAACCTTGCACATTTCATGCAATCGTGATAAATCTTACGAACTATGCTCCTGATATTTAATATCCAGTACCTTCTTCGTATTAAGTTTGTTACTAATGTCGGACCAGCATGAAAATTGTTGATATGGATGTCTCGTGCAATTAGATAACCAATCGGGTGGTGATTCGGGATTATAAATGGATGTTTAGTTCCATCAGGTAAGCTTGAGTTGATTAAGCGACCGCCTACTCGCATTAAATCATTTGCATCTAAATATGGTGATAACCTTATCAACTTGCTCGATTTATCAATAGGCTTGTCATTCAGCAAACAACTGAACTCGCTGATAGGTTAATCAGTCCAAAGTATGCGGACTCTGGATAACAGGCACCCTCCAGTTTTATTTAGCCCTCCTGTAGTAAAGCTGGGTGACCTACAGGCGATTTGCAATTCCCAGCAACTCGTAAGAGTAAAATCAAATGGATGATGGGGCAGGGTTAGGAATATACGGGAGTGGGACAGCTCTCTCGAAGTCCTTGGGTTCCAATGCTACCGTCTTTCTAGCGGAACTACATGTTATAGTAAATATTCATCCATTTCTTACTTTCGGCTGGAAACTTTTTTGAATTTTCCGAGATTTCCCACGGGAAACTTGAACTGAATTTTTTTCCTGCGATAGTTATTGACAAATCACATAAAAACGATTCAGCTTCAGATATATACTCTAGAGGCAGATTTTATTCCAATTTTGTATATTCTTCCCATTTTCCGATATTTTCTACGAAGCAAAGTTTTACACGTAAATTTATTTACAAACATTTTTTTTCCTATTTACTTTCGGCTGATAACAAAATTTGGTCAGATGCTGAATTTGTTGCGAAACGGCTATAAAAGTTAGTCACACGCAAAAATCGTTTGAGATCATTAACTGAATCCGAAAATTCGTAATTTTTAATAACTTCGATTCTATTTTGAGCGGGCAGAATGCCTTGTTCAGTGACCGTATGTCCTGTATCTCTGTTCTAAAGATTAATACATCGTCCAAATATACGAAACAAAAATTTAGGTCTAATAAAACTGAATGCATTAATCTTGGAAAAGTTTACACTGCATTCCTGAGGCCGAAAGTCAGTTTAGTAAACTCGACTAAATGACAGTTTTTGGAATATCGGATGGTTCTATCGGCATTTGGTGAAACGCCTGAACAAAGTCTATTGATGAAAATCGGATACCTGTCTGTAACGGATACCTGTTGACCGGTGCTAACCGGAGTCATATTATGTTTGATAATTTTTACACTGTTAAAATTTGAGAAATTTCCGGAAATTTAGCTAGTAAATTTTGAATTTGTGGATTTAAAGTTGTCTTTTCAATGATTGGCAGTGCCAAATTTGGTTCAAAGTTAAATCTCCTTTTATAAACAGAGAGGTTAATGGATCTTTAATCCTTTGCGCCTGGATGTCCACGAGAAGACCGGAATACTTTAAAAAATCGGCATCTATGACAGGCATTGACACATCAGTTATTATGAATTCGCAACGAAACCCTAAATTTAGTTTCAAAATTTTAGTACCAAAAACCTGTACTGGCGTATCGTTAGCTGGAAACAATTTAAAAGTACAAAGTGCCTGAGGAACTTTTAGTAATTTAACCGGTATGATCGAAGCGTCCACCCCCGTATCAATTAAAAATTTGAATTTGGATACGATATCTGAAATAATTGGGCGACTTGATTTAGAGCCATCAAAACCGGTCGTTAGGATTTGATGGTCATCTAATGTTTTTTTTTTTTGGAATTTCGGGTTTGCCCGCTGACCGACAGTTTACAAAAAATGTACATCCCATGCTTTCTCCCCGAATCGAAAGTGATAGTAGCAAATATCCATTTTGGATTTACCAAGATCGTGGGTTTGATTCGCTGCACTGTTAGAATTTGACTGTGAAGGACTATCATTTGCCTTTTAAAATTTTCCAAAATCATATCCAAATTTGACTTATTCAGCTCTAAATTTTGATGAGCTATCTTTGTCTGATCTGAATAAGATTTCACTATTGCACGGACATGTATTTGCGACATTGTTTTCACAATGTTGTTGGATCTTTCCATGAATACTGTTAGCCTTACACCGTTCTCAAAGTCTGTTAGTACAATTTGTACCTGCTGTGGTAGCCGACCCATCCAAAGTTGTTTCATCGGTTCTTTTTCGAAAGTGGTTCCAACATTTAATTTGTACTCGTTCAATAGCTGTGCTGGTTTTTAGTCTCCTAACGAGAAGCAGTGCAAAAGGTTGTGTAATTTTGTTTTTTCTGATTCAGCTAAAACACGTAAAATTTCGGACTTGAAAATTGATGTATGGAGTACGGCCCTTATCACGAATGATAAGATCTGCGAATTGGTTGTGTATTCGGTAATCTATAGAGCACTCATCGCATGTGAGAACTTTGTGAATTCCGTGGTAATACCAGCAAGCCGGTGATTTGGGGTGTGTGTGTCTTTAGTAGGAACCGGAATTCCTTTTAAATGCTCTAAACAAACGAACTAAACCACATACTCCACCATGTTGGAGAGCAGACATTGAAGCCATCTGTGGAAAAATTATTTCTAGGCTGGCTTGAGTCCCTGGTCACACAGCACGGAGTACCCGAGAGTGGCTTTGGATAAATTAAAATGAATTTGTTGGAATGGCCGTCCCAGAACTCTAGCCTAAACGATATTCTGAAGAAGAAGGTCAGCACAAGAAAATGTACACCGATTGCCTATTCGAAGGTAGAATTACCATCCAAGAATGGGCAGCTTTAAGTCCATTGATCTCTAGGCGACTTGTGGAAAATTTATTGGGTGTATGCATTAAAAACCGGAATTTTTTATGAAATTTGAGCCTTTATTATGGAAAAATGTTACAAGATTTTTTATTCAAAGTATTGCCCATCGCTACCCACTAGTTTTCCCATCTTTCTGGCAATTTATGGATTCCATCCCAGAAAAACTGCGCCGGCTTGGCGGCCAAAAACGAATCGGGCCTATAAGGCGGGTGAGGCAGAATTTCCCATCCGTTATTCTCCAGGTAATTTTTGACCAGCGCCGCAATACGTGGCCGAGCGTTATCGTGGTGGAAAATGATTGACTCGTGTCTGGTCGCATACGTTGGCCGCTCTGCCTGGATTTTCTGCTTCAATCGGATCAATTATAGTTGACGATAGAGTTGGGCATTGATGGTTTGGCTACTTGGCAACAGCTCATAGTGGATCACACCTAGTTGGTCCCACTAAATGCACAGCATGACCTTGGCCCCGTGAATATTCGGCTTTGGTGTCGATGGGCCGGCCTCGCCTTTCTTGACATACGCTTTTTTGCGCTTGGGATTATCGTAATGGATCCATTTTTCATCGCCAGTGGCAATACGATGCAAAAACGACTTCTTTTTGTGGTGCTCGAGCAGCATTTCAGACATGCAAAAGCGTCTTTCCACGTCTCTTGGTTTCAACTCGTATGGCACCCAATTTCCCATCTTTTGGATGAATCCCAAGGCTTTCAAACATCTGGAAATTGTTGCTTGATCAACTCCCAATAATTCTGCAAGTTCTTCTTACGTTTGACATGAATCTTGATCGAGTAATGTCTCCAATTCTTCATCCTCAAACTTTTTCGGCTGACCAGGACGCTCTTTGTCCTTGATGTCAAAATCACCACTTTTGAAGCGACTAAACCACTCAAAGCACTGTGTTTTTGCAAGAGCATGATCACCATACAAATCCACGAGCAAACGATGACTTTCAGCTGCAGTTTTGTTTGCGAAAAAGTGACTCAACAAAACTTCCCGCAAATGCTGTTTTTTTCGCAAATTTGATAAATTTTCCATCGTTGAAATCGGTTGGATGTGCACAATCAAAACAAAACCTTTTAGCACTGACACACTTTTTGACAGGTATTGAATAAGGCTTTCAAATGACATATATGTCCATGATGTACTATAACGAATAAACAAGTAATGACATCTAGAATCAAATTCCGGTTTTTAATGCATACACCCAATAGCTTCTTTCACAATGCAATGCCATCGTTCTAGTATTCCATTGTACTTGAGATTGTAGCTTGTTGTCTTTTTCCTCTGGAAACCTAACAGATAAGATAGCTCGGTGAACAGTTGGGATTCGAATTGCATCCCTTGATATGTAACGATACATCCGGCACACCATAACGGGATATCCAGGTATTGTATACAGCAAAGGCAACGGTGGCAGCCATTATATCGAATACAGTCCTCAGTTCATCGTGTGTACCTGTCGATCAATGTCGCGCAGTATCGCTAATTTTCAGTAAACGGTAGTGGACCGATTATGTCTAAATATTTTTTTGAAAAGCGATTTGACGCTAACATATAAGAGTCGAAAGGAGATTTTGTGTATCTATGGAAACCACTTTGGGCCATGACTTTGATTGGCCAATGTTATTCAAGCGTGAGAATATGTCTGTAAAACCCCACGCCGCACCGTGAGCTCTAACCAGCTACTATTCCGAATCAGACCCCTATTCTCATGTCTATTAACGAGATCCCCTTGTGGGATTTCGTTACAAACTTTTGGAAATGAAATTATTCCAAGATTTTTTTCCGAAAGCAGATCGGAATGAACGGTGTGCTAATTGTTTGAATTCCAAAAATCAATACTTTCAAGGATAGAAATTTGATTAATGCGTGAGAGAGTGCCTGTAACGGCGAATTGGCCGATGAAATCTAAATGTCTGAAGTGGAGATGCTTTTTCCAGATTTTGTTTAAAAGCGAAAAACAAAGGTCTACGGTCGGTGAATAGCGTGAACTCACGACCTTCTAATAGATATTTGCTCCCAACTCGACCATAATAACTAATTTAGCTATAGACAGTGTTTTAGCCAGAGTCGAACCGAAGATTATTGTTATGGTTTTACTTATGGTAAAGTTCAGTTTGTGTTTTATTATGATGCATATAGGATCACATTGGCCTAATTTTGCAAACTGAGGCCGAAAAGCATTCTAAAATTGAACTATAATAATTCCCTTCATTATTATTAATCCACCCAAAAAACAAAAACCTAAATCATTAACAAACACGGAATACATGACCTGGTAAATAAATTTTGCTCCTACGCGGCATCTAGAAATTACCAAGCAACTTTAATACAGAGAACAAAATGCTTATAAGATAATATATCCCGATTACAAATTATTCCCTAGCGTTGTACACCAAAATTATCTTACATTATGTATATAGAGCACCAAATATTTGCTCGCGTACAAGCATTCATTATTTAGCCATTTACGTATAATACATGTGTACATACGATATAAAATGTATAATTACCATAAAATATACTTAATTGCAGTTAAAATGGATAAACACACCAACAATATTTACCGAGTTGGATACACGAAATAAAATGTCACGATTTAATAATGTCAGTAAATCAAGATTTTCGCGATTTAATGAGCGGCGCCAAATTTTATGACACATTAATTAGCAATTAAATGTTGCTTTTATGACTATACTGGCTATTAATTTTTTTAATTGGCGTAATTAAAATCAAAACTGAAATTATTACCTAATAAAAATGGTTGATTATGGTCTCCTTAATTTTGTAAAAATCACGAAATTTCCGACCGTTTAAATACGTACCTGTTACAATTTTTTTTTTGGTTTTGGTCCATGTAATTATCCTAAAAATAAATGTTAATTTATTTATGTTTTTACTTTATATAAACAAATTTAAATATTTTAAATTATTTACAATTTATTTATTTAGCAAGCATAAAATTGGCAATGAAACTGTTACACAACATGTGAAATGGTTAACAGGGTGATTTAAATTTAAATAATGGTTCTACTAGGTGCTAAAACATAAACCCATATGTAACTGCAATAATCACCGTAAGAGCATAGTCAAGGTATCGGTAATACATACTAAAGATACATGTTAAACCGAAAGTGATCTGACTGAAAATTTGGGTTGTTGGCTACATGGGACTTTTTTATTTGACCTTAGCTGACAGTTCAAATGTCACTTTGTTCTAAAATTACATTTAAATTATTAAAAAATTATTTAAAATAATTTTAAAACCACTTGGAAAATGTATAAAAATCTTTTGCCTTTTTAACAATATGAACAAATCTGTCAATTCAACTTAATTAAAGTTTACATGTTTAACCCAACATACAAAGTGACTCAACCAACCAAATTTAAGTTGACCGAACTCAAACTAATTTCAGATAACTTGCAGTCAAGTCATTGTTTACATGTTGAATTTATCTCGGACGTTTTCAGTCAGATCGTTCAAAACGTAGTTTATTCTACTTAGGCTATTGCAACGATTTTGACATCGAACACGTCTGTTCTGAGAAAAATTTAAAATTAAAGCATTGCAACGTGGTGTTTATGTAAAGTGGTGTAATTTTGTATTGGCAACTTTTTGTCGTGGTTTTTCATCACACGAGCTTTTGCCACTATTTAGACAATTTTTAAAGTGAAGACTGAAAATGAGCCTGAAATAGTGGTAATAATTCATCATGTTGATCTGACCTATCCAAAAGCATATATGAAAAATTAATAAAACACTTTGAGGTTGAAATTAAAATATGTAACTGCAATTGGCCCTCCTCAATCTCCTTGATTGAACGACGGTGACCAAATTTATTTAAAGATAGAAAATTGTGATCGCAGGTAAATTAGACTCTAATATTCTAAAAAGTGCCTCAAAAGCAATCAAAAGTTGAGATATTCTGAAAGCCGAGACAAGGTAAATAGCAAAAAAAAACAAAGCTCAAGAATAATCATCTATACCCATCGCTAAGAAGAACAGGAGATGAGGCAGAGAGAGAGAGACAGTGAAAACAAGAGGGTACAAAAAGTGTTAAATTAATTTCATTTATGTTTTGAACTTGCTTTGCTAACGAAACGAAAAGCAATCGTGTAGGCAACGATAGTCCCTAACCGAAAATAACACAACAAAACTTCGAATGATACATGCAATCATTTCAACTATTTTACGCGGAACTACAGTCACTAGAAAATGTACTTCTACGTCTCTCCGGCTCACTTCACTAGTGAACTAACACTTTTTACACACCATATCCCTTATATCGACAAATTGTACCATTATGTGCTAAATCCATTCCAGTCCTTTGTAAAACTGTTGATTCCTTACCAATCATTTACGGTATAATTGCAATATAACCTCACTTTCGCTCGTTTTTAGACATTTGAATGCTTTAATGAGCGTTTGGACTCTTGTCTGGCCGCGATATGTTTGTACTCGATACCTCGATACTTGGCTGCCTCACATCTTAACATTTTTGAAAGTGACACTATTTTGTAAACTTTTGTGACTTCGCAATCTTAAACATCGTTCTTCTTATTCACGAGATGTAATGGATTGGATGACCAACCGAAGTTAGCTAAATTTATATTTTTCGATGCAACTTACCAACCTTCCATATATTTTCTATTTCTAAATACAAAATTTTGCTCATTTTTATTTGTAATTTTCTTGGATGTTAAAGGGTCAACGGATTATTTCATTTAAACAAAATTTGTTAAATAGTATTTGAAATTTTTAATATAACCTTCAACTTTTTTTCTAGATAACTTTAATTAACAATATTGCAATTTTATAGGACTTATTTTTACCCAAAATCTATATAAAAAAAGGTGAACAAACAATTTTGTAGACGAACCTGCGCCTCTTGCGAAAATGTAAGAGGAGCTGGGGTACTAAAACGGCCGTGTTTTTGGTGACAAAGGTTTGGCTAGCACAAGGAATAGGGCTCTAAATTACCTATATTTAGAGAACACTAATCCATACGAATCGTTTGTTTAATAAAAGTTCTGCAATTTTTTTTTTTTTTTGAATTGCGCACAAAACACTCAAAGGCCAATATCGGCCATTCCCAACAATGATGACAAAAGTTTGGCTAGCACATGGAACAGGCCCCTTAATTACCTAGTTAAAAAACCCTAGTCCATAAGAATCGTTCGTTAATTAAAAGTTCTGCAAATTTTTTTTTTTTTTTGGAAATCGCACTCAACACTCAAGCGGCAATATTGGCCATTGCCAACAATGATGACGAAGGTTTGGCTAGCACATGGGACAGACCATACGAATCGTTCGTTTAATAAAAGTTCTGCAAAATTTTTTTTTTTCAAATCGCACTCAACACTCAAAGGCCAATATCGGCCATTGCCAACAATGATGACAAAGGTTTGGCTAGCACATCAAATAGGCTCTTAATTACCTAGTTAAAAAATGTAATCCATAAGAATCGTTCGTTTAATAAAAGTTCTGCAAAATTTTTTTTTTTTTTCAAATCGCACTCAACACTCAAGGGCCAACATCGGCCGTTCCCGACAAAGATGACAAAAGTTTATCTAGCACATGGAACAAGCCTCTTAATTACCTAGTTAAAAAACTCTAATCCATACGAATCGTTCTTTTAATGAAAGTTCTGCAAAATTATTTTTTTTAAATCGCACTCAACACTCAAGGGCCAATATCGACCATTGCCAACAATGATGACAAAGGTTTGGCTAGCATATGGAACAGGCCCCTTAATTACCTAGTTAAAAAATCTAATCTATAAGAATCGTTCGTTTAATAAAACTTCTGCAAAATTTTTTTTTTTTTTAAATCGCACTCAACACTCAATCGGAAATATTGGCCATTGCCAACAATGATGACGAAGGTTTGGCTAGCACATTGGACAGGCCCTTTAGTTACCATACGAATCGTTCGTTTAATAAAAGTTCTGCAATTTTTTTTTTTTTCAAATCGCACTCAACACTCAAGGGCCAATATCGGCCATTACCAACAATGATGACAAAGGCTTGGCCAGCATATGGAGCAGGCCCCTTAATTACCTAGTTAAAAAACTCTAATCCGTACGAATCGTTCGTTTAATAAAAGTTGTGCAAAAATTTTTTTTTAAATCGCACTCAACAATCAAGGGCCAATATCGGCCGTTCCCAACAAAGATGACAAAAGTTTGGCTAGCACATGGAACAGGCCCCTTAATTACCTAGTTAAAAAACTCTAATCCATACGAATCGTTCGTTTAATAAAAGTTCTGCAAAATTTTTTTTTTTTTTTAAATCGCACTCAACACTCAAAGGCCAATATTGGCCATTGCCAACAATGATGACGAAGGTTTGGCTAGCACATGGAACAGGCCCCTTAATTACCATACGAATCGTTCGTTTAATAAAAGTTCTGCAAAATTTTTTTTTTTTGAAATCGCACTCAACACTCAAAGGCCAATATTGGCCATTGCCAACAATGATGACAAAGGTTTGGCTAGCATATGGAACAGGCGCCTTAATTACCTAGTTAAAAAATCTAATCTATAAGAATCGTTCGTTTAATAAAACTTCTGCAAAATTTTTTTTTTTGAAATCGCGCTCAACACTCAAAGGCCAATATCGGCCATTACCAATTGCCAACAATGATGACGAAGGTTTGGCTAGCACATGGAACAGGCCCCTTAATTACCTAGTTAAAAAATGTAATCCATATGAATCGTTCGTTTAATAATAGTTCTGCAAAATTTTTTTTTTTTTTTGAAATTGCACTCAACACTCAAGGGCCAATACCGGCCATTTCGAACAATGATGACAAAGGTCTGGCTAGCATATGGAACAGGCGCCTTAATTACCTAGTTAAAAAATCTAATCTATAACAATCGTTCGTTTAATAAAACTTCTGCAAAATTTTTTTTTTTGAAATCGCGCTCAACACTCAAAGGCCAATATCGGCCATTGCCAATTGCCAACAATGATGACGAAGATTTGGCTAGCACATGGAACAGGCCCCTTAATTACCTAGTTAAAAAATGTAATCCATATGAATCGTTCGTTTAATAAAACTTCTGCAAAATTTTATTTTTTGAAATCGCACTCAACACTGAAGGGGCAATATTGGCCATTGCCAACAATGTTGACAAAGATTTGGCTAGCACATGGAACAGGCCATTTAGTTACCATACAAATCGTTCGTTTAATAAAAGTTCTGCAATTTTTTTTTTTTTTTAAAATCGCACTCAACACTCAAGGGCCAATATCGACCATTGCCAACAATGATGACAAAGGCTTGGCCAGCATATGGAACAGGCTCCTTAATTACCTAGTTAAAAAACTCTAATCCGTACGAATCGTTCGTTTAATAAAAGTTCTGCAAAAATTTTTTTTTAAATCGCACTCAACAATCAAGGTCCAATATCGGCCGTTCCCAACAAAGATGACAAAAGTTAGGCTAGCACATGGAACAGGCTCCTTAATTACCTAGTTAAAAAACTCTAATGCATAAGAATAGTTCGTTTAATAAAATTTCTGCAAAATTTTTTTTTTTTTTGAAATCGCACTCAACACTCAAGGGCCAATATCGGCCATTGCCAACAATGATGACAAAGGTTTGGCTAGCACATGGAACAGGCCCCTTAATTACCACCCTTTCCCTTTTGACGTCTGAGAATGTATTGGTTTAATAAATAAAATATCTCGTTATTATGAATTTTTTGCAAAATGTAAAGTATTTTTATATTTTGTGACTGCTGCCTGTAGTGTACATATATGCGACTCTTAAAAACCGAAAATTGTATTTTTTCCATCTCAAAAGCAAACAAATATTTAAAATTGTAATCGAAAACACAGTGTATGCAGGACTTTATTGAAAAACTCATCATCTCAATATATAGTAATTAGAAATGTTGTTTCAAGGAGTTCCTCTTTATCGAGATAAGACCGACAGTAAGAATTTTGAAAAAAAAATCGATAACGTTATCAAGAGCTATAGTGCTTAGAAGTAATCCTTTTGGGTGATTCGCGAGCTCTAGTTGCATAGCGTTGGATTCGTTGAATTTCTATCTACGGTTCGTGAGATTTTCGAAAATTTTCCATGACGCTATTTCGGGTTATGGTCTTTAGAAGTGATCCTTATGGCAGATTCGCAAGCCCTTATCGCTTAGCGTTAGATTCGTTGAAGTTCTTAGTGAATCCAACGCTATGCGATAAGTGTGACTGCTTAAGATTCGTTCAGATTATTATTTATTACAAACACTGTATACAAAACATGATTCTTAAACTCTTGAATCATTTGCGGCAATCGTGCAACAACGTTAGATGTAGCACCCGTATCAGGTGTTTGGGAGCACCGCGATACACGTCAAATTTTTAAGAGAATCGATACTTGATTATGCATTTTATTAGTACACATTTGCTCGTGGTTGTTTGGGAATTGAATCAAAACGGGTACTTCAAAAGCGGCAACCAACCGAAGTCATACATTGCTTCTTTTTTCTCTTGATGAGCTCGGTGTTATTCAATTTGATAAATTAGCAAATCTCTGCTGATTTTATGGCTTGAAATTAGTCGCGTAGCTAGGTACCCGCAGCAGCCGCAGTCGCGGGGGCCTACGGTTAATGGGGTCCAAAAGAGCTATCAAGCGTTCGAATATTAGTTCAAAGTCAAGATCAGATAGATGGTAGCTCAGATTAAGCTTAAAGAACACCACCCTTTCAAGAAAAAGAAAAAAAATCGTTCCTGTTGCTTTTAAATATTATCTTAAGACAGGCCCAACAATTTCCTCTCGGCTGGCGAAGGTGAATGTCAGAATAATTACACATAATCTGACTCCATAGAAATAAAAATGGCTTAAGGTTCTGGCAAATATTTAGATTTAGAAGAAGATATGCCAAACGATATCGATTTAAATGTTTGCAAACTTTAACAAATTAAGTTTTGATTAGAAAAGGTTGAATTTAATTTGCATAAGATTAAATGTGATTGAACTAGTTTCTTGTTTACCGAATATTTTTTACTACCGGTATAAACGGTAAATAAAAATTTAATTTACCAGTAAAACCTGTTTATTTTGAAAAAATATTTTAAATCCTTTGTCTTGGATTTCATCTTTTGACAAATTTTAAATTTTCTTGAGATTATTGGAGTATAGTATGGAAACGGGATGCGTGATCGGTGCGAAACTTAATTGGTGATTTGGTGTTTCGAAATCGTCAGATTATTCGAGATTTTCGAGATTATTCGAGTATGTTTGAAATTACTGGGTCTATTTGATAGTTCGATGTTACTCGAGAACCTTATAGCCTATTTGAGGGTTCCATTATTATTGCATATCGTTTTGTTGAACTTCGTCTTAAGTTGTTTAGTAGCATATTGCTTAACATTAAATTACTTGACAAATAATTCGTGGGTTTACGAGATTTTTACAGGCTTTCCGAAATTATTCATTAATATCTAGATTTTTCGATATTATTAAAATTTTTCGAGATCCATCGAGATTTACATAATATAGAAATTCCGAATGTTTCTGTGGTAATCGAGATTGATCCGTGATTATTCTAGATTTCTTAAGATTTTCGACATTTCTAGGATTATTCGAGATTTTGAAAGATTTTCAAATTTATTCGAGTTTTGTTTGGCTGTGTTCTGCGACTAGGTGAGAGTTTTGAAAACTTGCAGAGTTAAACCGCATCCCCAATGAAATACTTTTTGCTTTTGCCTTACAGGTTTGTATGGATTTCCAACATAACGAACAATTTTGTTCGTTATGTTGAAATTCCATATACAATCCTGTAAGGCAAAAGTAAAAATATTTCATTGGGGATGCGGTATTACATATATAAATCTGAACCGTGATAGCTAGTAGATTTTTCGAGATTTCGATATTTCTCCGATTTCCTAATGGGAATTCCTTTCCTTAGGATTCCTTTGGTTTGAAGTGAATCGAAATTTTGTGATGCTTTATCGATATATTTAGAAATCGTCATAGCATTGAGTAGATTGCAAGAAATTTCGTTTTGTTTGAGACCAATAAACTGAATCAAGTGCTGTTTCGTACTCTTGAAATCAGACACTTTTAATTAATGCGAGGCTGTACAATAGGAAAAAAAAAGTTTTTAACTAAAAGCTTGTTACGCCGTTATAAGTTACGCCACTGCTACACTGAGAGAAATCGTATTCTAGTATTAATAATATCTAATACTCAAATGCACAAAATAAAAATTTAACAATTTTCAAGTCTAAAATGCATCACATCAAGATCTGTATGCACAAATGAAGACGAAATGCCAATTTTTCTACACAATCGTGCTTTTACAAATTGATTATTATATTCTCCATTTGACAGGATGCAAAAATACATAATTGAAGACTAGTACGCCGTAGTAGAGTATTACCAATTTGAATTGGAGACTTGTATGCTTCAAATGATAATTTTATCAATTTTATAAAATTATGCAGCATTTAGTCAAGATTGAAGTAAAAAATTTGAAATTAAATTGAGAACATTGGTTTTCTTGATTGGCCATTTTAATATAGTTTTGGTTTGAATCATTTATTCTCAAATAAATTCCATTGACAATTAATAATTTAAAAAAAACGTCACGAATTTTAGAAATTATGCAACATTATTCTTGTTTTTGCCAAACTGTTAGAATCAAGTTAAGAAAACTAATGTCTTTCAATATTTGGCGAATCATGTTTACAGCATTGCTACATAGCACAACTGTGAACGTTTTCCTAAAAACGTATTTCTATTTTATGATTAAATCATCATCAGTTTAGCCACAAATGAATAATATGGCATTTCTGGCCTAATTTATTTAGTTTTCCTTAATAATCATAAGTTTCTCAGTATACGCTTTGACAATTTATTACTTCAACAAAACAATGACCAGAACTTTGAGTCTATAATGACGGGTTTTGTGTTGATACTGTATAGTGTATAAGGGTTCATTTAGAATTTTTGTTAATTAAATTAGACGCAGTAACAATATTTTCCTTCTTAATAAATTATAAAGTTCCAAATAGCGTATATACCTCATACTGCAGCACCGTATATGCATTTAAGTACTTTTCATACCAGGCGCCTCGCCTCGAAATATTTAGTTACCACAAATGCGAAGCTGAGACTCTTTCATACCGGTGGCGTTGGCTTTGAACATTCGGTTGCTATAAAAAATTTTATTTAGGTCTATTTTACATGTGAATTATAGCAAAGAACTGAGATATACTAAATTTGTAACGTACATATGAGCTAGATTTTTTGCTAAGTATGAAACAATTGTGCAAAAAATACGATTTGTAGGTTATGTTGACAAAGCACCTCGCTTTGTACTACTTTAAAATTTCGCAGACGAGTGTGGAACGCATTGCCTTGGCTTTATAGATAACTTCATTGCAATATACTTTGATTTTTTTAAAAGTATCACATAAAAATAAATTATTTTTCAACAAATTGAATTTATTTATATAAAATTAAACGTTGTCAATCAAATAAAACAAATTTACATGGTTCAAAAATGAAATAAAGAATTTTTATTTTTGAAGCTCAAAGCCGAGGCGCTTGGTGTGAAAAGTACTTTACTCTTTATTAACCACTGTCAGATTGATTTGAAAAGTAGTATGATGTATGATTACTGAAATGAATTGAAGGTTTTATGAGCAATTGAGCGTTAGGATTTTGTAACATCACTTTTTTTTCGATATTCGACCAATAAAGCCTGATTTCCATTATGAAACTTTTACTGACAGTACTTTTTACTGAATAAAAACGTAAACATCGAAAATTTCATTGAATTGACACAGATCATTCTTTGTTTTTAATTTTTTTTTAAAAATTACATTGAAAAATCGAAATATTTTTCCAGCACTGACAAAATATACTTCGCTTCATATATTTTTCAGTAAATTTTGTCAGTATACTATAAAAAATGTCAGTATACTATAATAATTTTGTCAGTACTGTGAAACTGAAAAAGTGTTTTTTTTCTCTCACACAGCACGCGAATATATATTTTTATTTCATTTTTTTTATACTGTCAGTAAATATTTCATAATGGAAATCAGGCTTTATTGAATGCTCAACTATATTTACGTATATTTCCGGGCTACTATGCATACATTTTGTATAAGCTAATTCACAAGTAAAGTTGAAAAATCGATTTTTGTCGAATATCGGAAAAATGTTATACAAAATCTCTGTCCTGGTATAAATGGAATGAATGTTTAGATACTATAATTGTCACATTGAGATTCACCACCTATTGAAACTGATGTGATTCATTACAACTGGCCAATTTCCATTAATGGTTTCAATATCGAAATCAGCAGAACGGCAATGGAAGCCATTGAAATGTTTTGTTTGAAACTGCACTCATATCGCTTGTAGTGAAATAGATAATGGTAAAAATCACATAAACGGATTAAAATTATAATATGCATAGTGATTTAGGAACAACATATATGTGCCAATTAATCATTAAATTATAAATAAGTACAGATGGTTTTCATAGTTGTTATTCAGCATTGCTCAATCTGTATAAAGAAACGTGTTCATATAGGTATGCATAACTAGAATCACATCAAGAATTTAATTCTTCATTTCTTAGCATTATTCATAATTTTAATTTAATCAACAGTTTACAACTACTACATTTGACTGTAGTAGTCTCAGTTTAAGATATACATATCCAATGAAATGAATTATATAAATACATTATATACTCCAGTGATGTATACTAATATCAATATGAAACTAAATACGTACATTCATGCAGGTTTTTCTTGCCTTATCCTTAAATTGAGAATAACATCAATAATTTGAAACTGAATTATCTTATGTTTTTGAGAATACTATTCATACTATCGTTGGAACAACATATCAATTACATTTATCTCTTGTTTTCATTTAGTTTGTTTGAAGAATTCAATCAGTGAAGACGTGTGTTAAAAAAATATTTTATATTTATATATGGGGAATTCTTTTTCAAATCGGCCACCCCCTCTCCTCTGCTCATTTCAATTTTGGGGAAAAAAAATTTTTGAGCACACGAAAAAATTCGTCAAGAAGTCTAGTTTTTGATATCGTTAGGGGTTTAAAAAAGAAAAAAAAATTCTAACCTCAAAAAAATTATCTAAAGTGAGGTATATTTACCAGCCGTAAACGCCGAAGTTCTAAATCATCAGGTGAATATTGAATACCTAATTAAACAATTTTAAAATTTATGAAAATTAATTAAAATGAATTTATTTGGCAGACGAGTCATCAAAATTGACAAGTGAAGTTAAGGTAAGTGAAATGCATTTAGCGAACAAGAAGTGGCTAAGTTGCTTTCACGAACCGTGGGAAGCCGTCGAGTTGAAGTGGCAGTCAACATTTGTGGGAAGACGAGAGGAACTACATAGATTAAGCTCGCCATCATTAAAAATTACTAGTTTTCTGAACGAGTGGAGCCTTTTTAAATCGGACAAAGGGTTTAGACTGGTAGGAAGGGGCATATTTTCATATTTAATTTTTACTTATAAAAATATAGTAATTTTTTTCCAGGTTGATAGATCTTAAAGAACATTACGTTATGTTTGATTATAATAATAAATAATTTATTTTATTTTAATAAATAAATAGTAAAAAAATTAATTAAATCAAGTATTTTATTTATTTTTATTAACATTTAAACACTCACCATGGAAATATTTTATTCTTAAATGGAGAATTACTAACCGTATAATAATCGTCAATATTTCTGATACAAGAATACGAGAATGGAAATCATAGTCACAAAATGTGAAGTGGAGTCTCAAATAATTTCTACTGTATTCTAAATTCAACCAACATCTCAAATTGATAATTCTGGTTTCAATAACATCTTCTGTATTCTCAAAACAAACCTTACCCAACATGTCAAATTGAGAACAGTAATTTCAATAACATCGCCCTTCATCTCAAATGATACCATATCCTGTCAAATTTTTATGATTTTTAGTCTCAACTTGAGGAAACTTTTCTTAATATTACTGCTTTTCGTCTCAAATGAAAACTCACTCGCTCAAATTTTGTGAATTTTAGTCTCAAGTCATGTACAGTAAGCTCAAATGACATGAAAGTTGTTCTCAAATGATTTCTTATCAAGAGAATTTTCTTATCATTTATGAATATTAACATCAACATGAATATAATTTTTCATCAATCAAGCAGAAAAAAAATATAATCTGATCACTTTAGTCTCAATTATTTCAAAATTATTCATATTTTGAGCAAACGTATTAAAAACTATTGATGATTTGCAAACATATTATTCCTAAATTAACTTTTTTATTCTTAAAAACAAGCTAGACTTTCATGAATTGAGATTACTTTTTTGAACACATTTACAATTTATAAACTATAAAATTTTGATATTAAGAGTATTAGATTTAAATGAAGAATCGTACTTTACTTCGATTATACATTTACTTCTCAATTTTAGCATTTTTGTAAACCATGAATTATCAAGGTTTTTTTAAAATTATTCTCTAAATGAGACAAACTTTGCTTAGCGCATATTTAAGCAGCTTTTTTGCTCAATTTCATACCTATTGTAATCAATATGAGCAATCATTTCTTTCAGTGTACCCTTATGACTTATGGTTACTGAATTATTGCCTGTATAACCTATGGTTAGTCGTAAATTGGTTCATCAGTTTGAACTCTTTGTTTGGCCTGAATTTCTAAATTTTATCGGTTAGAGGATTATCATAATGGTTCAGCAGACAGAATTCCTATTATTTGCGATCCTGGCCAATTTTACAGGAACAGTTTAAACAAATAGTTTGTTCGTATCGCTTCTACTCATATACCGTCGCTACCACAAAAAGTTTAAAAATATTTATAAATTTGAATTTTGCATTAACATTAAGCAAAATATTTTTTCTGATTTTTCTCAGGTTTTTTTGGATTTTAAAATTTTTGGATAGTGAGTGATTCAACAAAGAATAACAACAGTGCCAAAACTTTCAGGGAAATCAAAACCTGTTAAGGTTAAGCAATATCTAAACTATTCGGTTAAACGATACGATGTTAGCCGATTTTTGCCGAGTATAAAATTTAACTGAATCTTCCATTGCTTTACGTGTGTACGTGTGTATTTCACTTGAAATTTTCCAAAAATCGTCTGCGTTCAAAACATGTTGCCAATAGTTGATGGAACTGAAAGCGCCCGAATTATAATCAATGTAAATGTCAATGTCACCTGCTGCGGTAGCTTCTCGGTGTCGATTAGCTATCTCTCGTATTTAGAGTTATATTCCAACAACTCGCAATTCACAAAGCTGAAATAGCGAAAAAATGGTGACATTGGGATTTTCGTTATTTTATGGGATTGTTCTAGGTTTTGATGATTATTCTAGATTTATTTGAGGGTTGAATGTGATGTAACAAAGCATTGAAATTACCATTGCGAGTGAGCTGAGGTTCTCGAAATCCGTGGTTTTAGATTTTTGGATTAACCTGGATTTCCGGATTTGAATAGTGTTATGTAAGTGGCTTAGAATCTAAGTTTATTTGAAATTGTCGGCATTATTTTATATTTTCGAATTATTTGAGATTCTCCAGAAAGATTTTTTCAATTGCTTAGCATCCATTATTCGAGATTATTCGATTATATGGTATTCGATATTCTCAATATTACCTTAAATTTTCAATGAGTTGTTTTGAGTCGTAGTACATGTTAAGGAGTTAGAGATAAATCGAGAATTCCGATATTTTATGAGATTTTTCGTCATTTTCTATATTATCAAACCTGCGTGAATTACAGATTATTCGAGATTTTTTGTGATTTCTTGATTGTTTCAAAATTATTCTAGAATTTTATGATTATTCGAGTTTTTCGGGAATATTCCTGTTTTTAATGTCGAGATTTGTCTATACTTTGAGATTATTGTTATAGCTTAGCTGCTTCATGTTCAAATTGTAAAATTTTTTAATTTTTTAAATACTGGTGCTGCTTTACTTGCATATTCCAATCGGCATGACGGCGAACTAATAAAGAGATCTACAAGTCATCGCGAATTCCATCTTATCTATATTAATTTTTGTCTTGCCGAATTTGCCAGAACGTGTCGTTTAAATCGAATACCGAAATATATTTCGCCGCATTTACTGTACCGATCTAACCGACGATTAGAGGAAGAACCGTAAACATCTTTCATAAGTATGAAACATTAGTTCAGAGATAAAAAGAGATTTACTATATGCATGAAGCTAGTTTTACTTAGACCTATTTTATCAAAAACAGAAAAGAAGCTTTTAACGGAATTTAAAATTTCCAGTTGGTCAACAGATAGAAGTTGTTTGCTGTCGCTTTCCCTCAGAGATGCCTAAGATGTTGCTACGGAACCTGAATAATTTAACACCAACAACTAAGTTGGTTTCAAAATCTTCCTGAATCACTAAATATGCAAATGTTTAGTTAACACATACTCTAATGACCGTGAAGGAGTCAAAATCAATCGAAAAATATATTCCGGTGTTAAATGGTAAAACTGAGTAAAATTAGATAAAACTTTAAAATCCGCACACGTACACTAAATGTTGAGGTGCTTACGATTCGTTTCAATGTATCAAATACCAGAACCTCAGTCATAATTAGAAGTTCTGTGATTTAACGAGTTTTCATACGATTTGAGACATTTAACAGCACGTAACGGAACGTATTCTAAAAGTCCTTCGGCCTTTAAACGTAGTTACAATTCAGCCAACTTCAACTGAATCCGAACGAGCTTTCTCTGCGGCAGCTGTAGTATTGCAGGTTTGAAAGCAAAAAGAAATTTTATAAGAACGTCTCCAGGGCATTTGTCATTCAACTTGCAGGTTACCGAAAATGTTGTACAATTTGAAGAGTTTGGTTTTGGTAGTCCGGAGACTTCTCCTCAACCAAATTATACAATCTATCAGTTTTACCGGTTGGTTGAATAATAGCTACTTCTGTTTGGGTCTTGGTTTCCCTTACATTACGTTGTTTTGTAATCTCTACATACATTCTAGAGTCTAATTTGTCTGAATTGCTAAATTGTTGGAGACTTCCAGATAAATTGGCGGTTTTTAGTAAAGGGTTCAAAATTTTCTTTAAAATATCAATTATTCATATTGATTCCGAAAACCTACAGCTTTCAATATCTATTACGAGTATATACATATATTTGTACTGTTTTGTAAAAAGAAACAAAAAATGTGCGATTAGCTTCCATATGCGCTGTGTTGCCTTTTCGTACGTCATTTTAAATTATCTGGAAGTTAACTGCCCAAACATCATCAAGAAGTTTAATTAGCGTATGGGTACACATTACAGAATCCTAATGCCATTTTCAGCAACTCATCGCGGAAGAAAATCCATTCGTCGGCTCTCGTTTACCATACAGCAAAATGCTAAATGTAAATAATATTTGTTCAGCTGGCAAAAAGACTTAAATTACTCGTACCTCTTTTTCAGGTATTTCACATGGCTTTCATATTTTTTATATGTTTTTGTGGAAAAATCTGTTTATTACGAATTAATTTAATTGTATAGGTCACCAAACTGTCCATTATGCTAAGTTGTCCGTAGGTGAGAGAAAATCATATTAGCCGAGACATCTTGGAGTTTAAGAAGTAAATATCGTAGAATTGGTTTCTTTTGTGGTAAATTT
This sequence comes from Tipula vernalis, assembly GCA_958295665.1. Classification (NCBI taxonomy): domain Eukaryota; kingdom Metazoa; phylum Arthropoda; class Insecta; order Diptera; family Tipulidae; genus Tipula; species Tipula vernalis. Next base: position 12,165,128 of record OY282559.1, on the reverse strand, counting down.
TATCGAGGACGGTAAGCAAGTGTATGCAATGTTTACTGAACGGCAGGAAGTTGGCATTCATTCTAATTTACTGATGTGGACTAAATCCTATTTATGTATTTGATCGAATTCAAATATCCCCCCTTTTCACTATTTTGAGATGGTAGAATAAAAAATGTTCGCCTGGTAGAGAATTATGTTTTGCCAAGCCGAGGTGAATCATTCAAAAAATACCTACCTATAGAATTTATTTTATTATTCGAAGAATAAACAACACATCAAACCCATTTTCAGGGCTTCTTGATATTCTAAACAGCGATTTTAAGCTAATAAATAAGTTTGGCATGACTTAAGATACCCAGACGTTAAGATAATAAAAAAAGAAAAGATAAACATGGGAGAGAATTCAAAAAGAACGTTTCGGCGGCCATTTTGAAAATTTAAAAACGAAAATCATACATGCATAAGCGACCGCTTTCGTCTTATCATCACTAATCTATAGGCGCTGAAACAACATAAAATTGTTTTTTGTTTGTACTTAACCTTAAAGATCAATAATTGATTCTTAAATTAATCAATCCTGATGAACATTTGTACGATTTCATAACAAATAATCTATATAGTTAATTATAAATAATGTAAAAACAGAAACTACTATTTAATTTGTAATTTCAAAATTGTAAAAGAAACAGTGTAGTGTTGAAAATTATGAGAATCTAAAAATCATAAAATTAAAACATGACTTCCCGTTTCGTATAAGGAACTTGCGATTTCACGTATTTTTCTCCATATTCAAAAAATTTACTTGACCTCTATATGACCTTGGCATGTATGTAATGTTGTTTCCCTTGGAGCAATAAAATAAGCTTCAATGCAATTTGATTGGCCAACCTTTTTAGATTATCAAATAGTAAATCTCTAATATCTTATTCTATTGAGTTACAAAAACGGAATCTAGATCAAAAAATGGTGAACTCTTCATAGTAGAAATTGATCTCAGTTCAGTTTTTTTGCGTCAATTAGAATGCAAGAAAAATATTTTGGAATCCTTATTGATTTGTATAAGAACCGTAAAGTATCTTGTAAGTAGCATACGCTTCGGATACGTACATTTATTTCTCGCGTCTTATTCTTAATTTTGTTATGGTTTATTTGCTATATAAAAATTAAGACTTGCCATAAAAAATATTCACCAACTACTATAAAAAAAAAACACAGGAAGAAAACCAACGATTTTATTTTACTCCTGTTTTTATTTATTTTATGGTTCATAATTTTTTGTTGTTGCGTTCTTGTTAAATTTTACCTGTTTTGTGTTCTTTTATGGATTCATGAAAAAGCAACAACAACAATAAAATAGAAGAAAATTAAAAGGAAATAATTATAAATTTTGCACCACGGTAACATGTTATCTGTCCGTGATTTGTGTTAAGATTAAAATCATACCATAACATTGGACTCCAATATGTTTTCTAGGTTGTTATTGTATTTACCTGCCTTTATTGCTTTAATTTTTCCAAGTTTTTATTTTTTTGTATACCCTTTACCTTAGTATGATTTTAAAATGGAATTAATGAGATAACTATTTTTTACACAATGATTTGTGATTTGATGTACATGGGTTCCAGCTTTGTCTAAGCCTGTAAAAAATATAATAAAACAACAACAAATTAATGAGGTGTTGTACGTTTAATATTTAAATGTTAGGTTTATTTAAATTACCCAAATGTAGGTATGTAATATATTGCAGGGTCCTCTCGACTCTCGATTTGTATTTTATTTGGGAACGTTTATAGGGGCCATAAATTATTTAGCCGGAACACTATACAAGAATCAATTGTTTTAAATTTTCAATCCTAAACATTTATCTAGATTAGAAGTTTTATTTCGAATAATAAATTATTAATGGAATTTATTTTAAAGTAAGGACAGAGAAACATTTACAAGCAGAAAAGCTTTTCTTCCGCATATGTACGATTAAGACACAAAAATCTTCAACTTTTTATAACTACGCCAGACGTAATTAGGTATATGTATAAACAAACAATACTTACATAGATCATAAGGCACCCATCATCCTATAGTACACATATGATTCATCTGAATTGCGGTTACATCTGATGCGAACACACCAAAAAGAAGAAAAATGAACAAATAGAGTTATCCTAAAAATAAACCAAACAAAAAACGAAATGAAAATGGAAAATGTTTTTTTTTTTTGGGGAGAAATAACGTAAAAAATCTTAATGTTAACAGATTTTTTCCGTTTTGTTTTCTGGAAAATCAGCACAAAACGAGCAAAAACAAAAAATTAAAGTTAGAGAAGATAACTATAAAACTTAAATAAATAAAATAAATTTTCATGAAAATTTATTTTTAGTGTGTACACAAGCATATCAATGGTATAAATAGAACGTAGAATAAATAACTGGAAAATGGATTATCTAATACAAAACTAAACACAGACTGGGATGAATTTGTGTATGTACGTAACTGTGTTTGGCTGTGATAAGTATATTACGTCACAACGAGATGTTTTGAATGGGTTGCAATTTACAACCATCCATTCTTATAGTTATAAAGTTGCTGTAGTGCCCATTTTGGTCGAAGCTTAATGTTCTTGTAGATAATCCTTGAACCACCTAGTCCAAAAATGTTTAAGTAGTTGTTGAAGAAGGCGCCATCGTTTTATATATCCAATTGATTCTCCGGTAATATGAGGTTTAGGGATGGATATAAGTGGTCGTCCGATAAGAAGTCGTCCTGATGTAAGCATCATTGTACCGTCAGGAACTGAAGTGAGTGGTGTAGTGCACCGAAAATTTTAGATAACCCTTGTTTGCTCAGCATATAATTGGCCGAGTTTTCATCCTGACATGTAATACTTAATTTAGTGATGCAACTTGGAGTGCTGAAGAAGTTGGAACATGTGGTGTAATTGCGCCAACTGGTGTAAACTGCCTTCGGCCACGGTTTTGTTGTGTGATGTAAAAAAACCCACAAAAATCAATCCCAATTTAATGGAAAGGGGGTGCTGGTTTCACCCATCCCCTCGGTAAATTTCCTTTCAGTTGCATTAGAGGCTTTGGCTTGTGACTCGTTGCCACAATCTCAGAATATCTGGGCCACATTTTCGACCATTAAAAGGGAAAAAACCGTTCAAGAATAGTACCCAATAATGCATGGTGATCGTTGTACAGCTCCTTTCTTTGAACATAAGTAAGCACAAGAAGAGAGAAAGTAACAGAGAATTTCTTAGAATATCGAGAGCGAGTGGTTTGAACGAATAATGAACACATGACCACTGCATGGTCTTATTTTCACCTCAGGTAAGGATTCAGACAGCACAATGAACAACAAATTCCTGGCATATCAGAGGTCATGTAAGCCCTCACCCTGGTTAATTGCAATCACTCTGGTCATCCTTTAGAGATTTTGCCGTGAAAGTCGGGGCCTTTTTGTATTCACATTAGCCGTGTTTTCCATGAGAACTGCACTAGAACTCGATAAACTTTAAATTCCTTTTATTCTATGTAAAACGAAAAAAAAAAATTCATAAAGCGCGAATGTGTAGTGTATTTGATATAATTACATATTTTAAGTTTAAAAATTTCCCCCTACAGTTATTTCATCAATATTTTCTTATTTCTTGCTGACGTCATTACACGCAACTACACTCGATAAATTCTTGGGTTTATCCAGTGTAACTAAAAAATAAGCTATAATTGTCATTATTTATTGCTGTAACAACTTAAAATGTGTATTTATGTAAAATGCACTACACATTATCACTTTATGAATTTAATTTGGTTTCTGTTTACTTAGAATAAAAGGAATTTAAAATTTATCGAGTTCTAGTGCAGTTCTCATGAAAAACACGACTATTATTCTGGTTCAAGGTATAGTGGCATTTTGATCGCGAACCATGGAGACTTTGAACATTCTAAAATTGGTGGTCCTGAAAACCATAAATCGCATTTGATAAGAGGTCAGTTCTTGTATATACGGAGCTGCAGACGAGCCATAAGTTGCCGTTTTTAAGCGATAGCTTTGAAGAGGCTTACTTGGATTGTTGCGCCAACAGATATATGGCGAAACATCTTCGACCCATCTGTTCTGAATCCATATTTTTGTGACCTGAAACGAAATAAAATGGAAACAAGATCATTTTGCACCTCCGGTCCCACAATAAAAATTTGATTCAACAAAGACCCACTGAGTTAATCCCTTTATTTTTGCAGAGAAACTTAAACTAGTTCAGCTAAATCGGACTTATTAAACCACCACCCTTTTTCTGAAAAACAGTTTTGTTTTTTTCAGATTTTCCGATCGTTTCAGATTTTTTCAAACATCTATTAGCCTATTCTATTGTCATCTTATCCTTAGATTCGAGCTATGTGTGTCCTGCCCTGTAAGTTAATTTACGAACTTCGGCTTTGCAGGGCCATTTTCAGTTTCCTAGAGTTTCCAATGATAACCATCTGCCCAATTATACCCATCTGCTCTGTGGTAAATAATATTTCGGAGAATTATGTAGCCATAACTGTCAACATGATATTATAGCATATAATTTTATGAATTCTGGCTGCTTCGCTGGTAATGGTGGCAGCTTTCGCCTTACAGTGTGTTACCTCTCTCTGTTACCCGTTATTTTTCACCGTTTTTCCGCTCCCTGGCAGCTTCATTCATTTTGTAATTTGAGAAGATCCTACTAGTTATTGTTAAAATACTAGTAGTGAGGCAACGCTTGCGCTTGCCTCCGGTACTACTGCAGTACGTGGGCTTCGGCCCTGATTTATCCTGAGGCGTTAAAGCCTCTATTTATGGTTGAAGCACTGATTGCTCCCAAAATATGAATTTAATTTAGGAAATATTAGTGTCCGTCTTGCCAGAGCCCAATTGTATGGTAAGGCTAGTTTAAAACCGGAGGTAACCTGTACGACATTAACCTTCGGCATATGCTGTTCCTCTTTGGATTATTTTCTTTAGGAGCTATGCTTTTAGAATTGTGCGGTTAGAACAACAGTTACCGGTGATCGACACTAAGATGACTGCTTAAAAATGATCACAACTCCGGTTGGTGTGCTGCTGTACGAATAGGGTACGAAACTAGTATTTAATAATCAAATTTAGTCCCCCACCGTAACCATCGCCTCTTGCTTTGGAAAGAAAAAATTATTGGTACATTGAATGACGTGGTTCAGGAGTACGGAAGAAATGATGCAAGAGACGTACTTCGAATGCTTCAGGTGAATCTGTGGAGAAAATGGGAGAGTGACTTTAATGAGAAAAGTCTAACGAAAGGAATGAAGTACAGAGTGCTCCGTGGTACGAATTCCGTTCTTTAAGGAGCTGAAAGGAGATATACGCGAATGTTGCGAACGGTTGAGAGAATCAGGTGAAGGATGTGTGGAGGATGTTGAACATCTCATATTGGCTTGTCCCAGATAGAGCCAATGTAGATCTAAGTTCAATATCCTACGGAATGCAAGAAATCTAAGTGATTTAATGAATGAGGGTGGTTCTATGGTTTATAAAGAAATGGATCAATTTATTAGGATGAGTGGGATAACAATTTGATGCAAAATAAGCAACTGACAGAATATGTGTAGGGAGTAATCCGGATCCATTTTAAAGGTTAAAAATTTTTTTGGTTATAGAGTTATTATGAATTAAAAAGATGTAAATAGAAATTGTACTGTGGATTTTTGGCAATATGGCTCTAATTTATGTAGGAGCCAGGCCTAATAAAAAAAAAAAAAAAAAAAATTTAGTTCCCCAAAAATTATTCCCAAAAACTCTGTCTAGGGTATTATACTCCATCCGTAGCGGAATTTATACATTGTAAATAGTTAAAAGTTCATAAGAATTAACGAAAAACTTTCGACAGAATATACAGCAGAACTCTTAGCAGCTGTACATATTTGCTATTAGAGAGTTTAACATTTAACGATGTTATTGAAGTAGGCTGTACTCATTTACGTGATAAGAGGCAAGCTTGAAATGACGTGAATCTTGTAATAGGTATTAGCCTGACCAGGTTTAAGACAATTACAACACAGTTCACGATTTTTCACTTGTTCACATCGCTCATTGATCGGCGTTTAGCTTAGATAAAGACTCGGTAGGTAACAAGTAATTCGCGATTTTGTAAGCTGGAGCAGCTTCACTCCACCTCTTTATTTTAGTGTATAATTTTAATACCCCTAATTGGAACGTTTGTGGGCCATAGTTATTGAGCCAGCTTTCATCTGAATTGATTTAGGGTGAAATTAATTAAAAATTAAATTTTTTTGAAAATCACTTGGATGGCCTTTAATCCAAGCATCTCCAGCAATCGTGTTCGACGATTTCGATACTACAATGTCATTCTGTGAGGAGTTCCTGTCAAGAAGAGGTTGGTTGCAAAAAGACTATTTCCCTATACATTTGAAGAATCGGCTGCATTTTTAAGGTCCGATTTGATAACGTTCCAATAGGGTGCGCGTCACGTAATGGGTACGAATGCTTAAGTGGTAACCAGGTCATAACTCGCAAGTGTACGTGCTGTCTCCTCGTGACAACCACTGGTAACTGAGGCCATTTGGTACATTTTGACTATTTGGCACAGGCTAAAGTTCGGTGCTAAAGGAGAAATTCTTGACAAAAAACCCTAATCTAAGGTTGAACAGCATATGCCGATGGATGGATGGCTGATAGGTTAATCAGTCCTAATTATGCGGACTCTAGGTACCAGGCGCCCTCCAGTTTTATTTTAGCCTTCATGTAGTAAAGCTGGGTGTCCCACAGGCTACTTTTTTCCCCCAGCAACTCGTGGAAATCAAAACATTTCAAACATTAAAGAAAATAAGGATGGTGACTAAAGCGATAGCTTCGATTTGAGCAATGATATTAATAAAAAATGTTAAAATAATACAAAGCAATTGTGATGTTGGCGTTTAAAATACCAAAATTATACGTCAAGTACAAAAGTTAATCACTCGTGTCATCAAAAAAAATCCGGATATTTTATTAAAGTGAAGTTAGCGGGAGTAACAGTTGTCAAAATTATCCGGATATTTTCTGTCAAAAGGCCATCTGTGAACATACGGTTTTAGTGCGGACCTGGTAAAAATAATTCCAACCAAATTATAAGGTTTCTAAGGGTCACAACAACATTTGTTTTTTTTTGTGGTAATTATGTAATAATTTTAGATTGAAAGTCCAAGTTTTTTATCAGAAATTACCATGCATCATATGTTATAGAAGAAATTCCCCGTAATTTTCATTTTTTCAAAATTTGTTTTTTAAAAAGTTTTTACAAATAATAATTAATTAAATTTATTTATTCTTTCTTTTTAATTAATTTGTTCTATTTGATAATTTTTAATTTTCAACTAACTACACACAACTACTTTTTAACACGAATAAAAACTAAATGAAATGGTTTGTTTACGAAAGACCAACCATATATGTATTATTCGTTTATATCTGTTCCTCTCCAACTATACACGCATGAAATACAAGATTTTATATAGGGAAAGAATTTGTTTCTGCTCTACAAATAGTTTAATCTCTTTGCACATTTTGTATGTTACAATCGACCATTTGCAGCGCATTCGAAAATTTTTTTTAATTTTTTTTTTTATTACAGGTTCGTATACACATACAACATAACGAACAAAATTTTTTGCTCCGTTATGTTGGAAATTCATACAAACCTGTAAATTAAAGTTTTTTCATTGAAGCTGCGTACATGCTATACATTTCTGGTGAAAAAATGTACACCACGTAGTTAGCTATATGAGTTGAATTATTTCCAACTAGAATAAAAAGTTCACCAGGGTAACCAATTTTAACAAAAAATTTTACTATTTTGCTAACTTCGTGGTGTACATTTTTTCACCAGAATTGGATCATGTACGCACCTTCAGAAAACTGTGCGAATCCTCTGTTAATGGTCGATTGGAAAGCCATTCAATCTACAAACCGTTTAAAATTTTAAACGGGAATTAACATAGACAGGTATTCCACAAAAGATTTAAAAAGTAAATAGTTAAATTTATTTAACAGTTAATTTAATAAATCTTTCTAATTGTATCGTGATTTTTGTTGATAAAAGAAGTAAACTACAATGAAATCGGCGTAAGTTGAAAAAATATAACCTCATCGAGTTATCAAATATGAAAATGTGTGGTTGTATCTTAACGATTTATTTTCCACATTACAGTAAATCACGAACAAACCTATTTTTAAAAACTCCAGCGAAACCGGCAATGCGTTCAAATTCAGGTACCAATATAAGCAAAGATTCAGTTAATGTTTATTGCCGGATAAGGCCGATGCAATGCGAATCAGACTTATCATGTCTAAAAGTGATTTCATCAACAACAGTGTCGCTAACACCTCCTGAAATTGCGATTAATTACAAAATAACTCAGCATAAAGAATGTCAATATATCTTCAAATATGTATTTGACACAAAATCAAGGCAGCGTGAAGTTTTCACTTCGGTTGCTCAACCGTTAGTTGAAGGCTTGATTCGGGGGAGGAATGGATTACTTCTTACATATGGTGTTACTGGAAGTGGCAAAACGTATACAATGGCTGGTAACGCACAGCAACAAGGTATTATGCCACGTTGCATGGATGTATTATTTAAAACAATCTCAGATTATCAAACAAAAAAATACGTCTTTAAAGCGGATCGGCTTAATGGTTTTGAAATTCAATCCGAACCAGATGCAATGTTAGATCGGCAAGTCGAATTAAATGAGAAATTGATGAAGATAAAAAGAAATGAATTCGACTCTGATATTGCATCCCAAGCATCCGCAGATTGTTCGATCGTAGGTGGTGTTGATGAGGACAATATGTATGCGGTGTTTGTGACATATGTAGAAGTTTACAATAATAGCGTATTTGATTTACTCGAAAATGGGCCCGTTCAAAAGATTCGACAAAGTAAAATAATTCGAGAAGATGTCACACACAATATGTTTGTACACGGAGTTACAGAGCTAGAAATAAAGTCAGTTGAAGAAGCAATTGATATATTTCAAATTGGTCAATCGAGAAAACGAAAAGCACATACAATTTTGAATGCCGAATCCAGCAGAAGCCACACCGTGTTCACTATTCGCTTAGTACAGGCGCCAACAGATAGACTTGGAGAATGTGTATTGCAAGATAAACAGACAATAACTGTTAGCCAATTATCTTTGGTGGACTTAGCCGGTAGTGAACGTACAAATCGGACGAAGAATACGGGACAACGATTACGTGAGTCTGGGAACATCAATAATTCGTTAATGACCCTTCGAAATTGTTTAGAAATATTGAGAGAAAACCAAATGGCGGGGACTTGCAAGAAAGTGCCATTTCGCGACTCAAAAATTACCCATTTGTTCAAGAACTACTTTGAAGGAGAAGGACAAATTAGAATGATAGTCTGCGTCAATCCTCGGGCTGAAGATTTTGATGAAACATCACAGGTATTGAAGTTTGCTGAAATGACACAAGATGTTCAACTGGCACGTCCTACTCCAATTAAATTCGATGTAGGATTGACCCCTGGTCGCCGCAAGGCCAATAATCTCTTTAAAATCGCCCTCAATAACATGAAAGAGAAAGGAGTTGATATTCGAAATATCGAAGTAGATATTGGACTTGTCTACAGCTTAGGATCGAATTTCCCAGAAATAAGATTAAATTCACCTGAGGCTGATCAGTTAATCCAGTCATTAATATTAAATTTAGAGCAACGAATCCAAAAACGACAGTTATTAATTCATGATTTAAACAATCGGCAAGACAAATTTCGAATGCAACTTATTGATATGGAAAAGGAAAATATGATTTTTAAAACAGAAAATTTCTCACTTAAAGCAATTTTGAATCAGGAACGTCAAAAAATTATGGCACTGGAAAATAAGATTGTTATACATGAAAACTCCGTTGATGAATTGAATCGCAGGCTTCGAGAAAAAAATGAAGCAATTTGGGAATATCAAAGATTGGTAAGTTATAGCCGCATCTTTATTAACGCTAAATTATTTTTTACATTTTTACTTAACTTTCAATAAATAGTTAAATGAAAATCAAACACTTCTAAGTCAAACCGAAAACGAAAAGGAGAAGCAAAAAAAAATTCTTAAGTCGAAAATGGCTTTACAGGCTTGCAAAATGACACGCGAATTGGACATCAAACTAAAGGAGCAGCTTGATAAAATGCGTGAAAAAAATAAATTCACCGAAAGCAAATTGAAAATGGTTAATCAAATTATTCGATCAGAAAAAATACCTTCGCTTTATCGTTCATCTAGTTCAGAGAGTATCATACCTAATCGGTTGGATAGTGAAAGCAGAACAAACGATTATCAAACAATTGTAACATATACACCAAGGCCAACGTCAAAAGGTATTGCCGTAGCAAATGTACGAAATCGATCACGTTCAACAAGTGAAAAATGGTTAGAGCACCGCGCTTCAAATCCTGTTCAACTTGGCACAATTTTACAACCTTACTTTAAAAATAGAAAATCTGTTACCAAATTAACCGATGTTAATGATTTATTAAATACAAAAATATCGAACTATTGTTTAATCGATCAAAATGCCGATGCAAATGGTGATGTGGAAACAAATATTTATAAAGGTAATATTATAAATACTACGGGTGGTGGAGCTCAAGTTGTATTTGATGATATTGAATGTTTAAAGCAGTTATCACCAGTTGCATCACCGCAACGAAAGCGGCCCAGTAATTATGCAGAAACGCCGGTACGAGATGTTGCATTAAAATGCGGCTTAGGAATCGAGGGACATAGTAGTAAAAAACAAAGGATATAAATACCCACAAATTACACACCAAATATTTTTGAATTCTGGTTCTACCTACGAGTATATTGTTTTCTATGTAAGCTCTTAATTTTGCTTATGTAATTTCTAAAGATAAAGTATTAATTTTCTTTAATAAATTATCCTAATTTTCTAACTAAAAAAATATCTTTCTGTGTAACCAGTATCAGTTTACTTAATGGAAACAATTGTTAACAATCTTAAACATGGTAAAAACAGGATCATCTCACACTAAAGCGCAGTTTATGCATAGTACGCTTCTCGTGAACCTGGACGAACGTGGTGGTGAGTAGAAAACAAAATATATTATGTGATTATTAATTTTGTATCGAATTAAAATTTATTCTCTGTGTCAATTCAGTAAAAGCCGATTCTAGTGCCAAAAACAGAGTATTGCAAGGCAAACCTGTCTTTTGGCAGTCAGAAGAACTAAAAATAAGCAACGTTAAAATAATATTTTATTGGTTACGCCTTTCCCACAAGTGATTAAAACGTTTGGCAATTTGTCGGTATTTTGTTTGGTTTACATTTTTATGTTTTGATAGTTCACAAATAGCGGGCCCAACCTCGTCTAGTATAGCGCCTAAATTCTGCTCACTTATGCGATACACTGATGCCATAAATCGTAATACTGGATCCTCAGCTGTTAAATATCTAGAAGAAACAAAAATCAGGTTACTAAATCAATAATTACAAACAAAAATTGAAGAACACACTCTAAAACGAAGGCTAATTGCTCTTTTAGGCTTATTTCATTGGTACATATTGTCCTTAAAGTTGGCTCCAACAAATTTAAAAGTACATCAAACTCCTGTGGTGTCAAACCAAAATTTTCCTTAAAGTTACTTGGACTTGATCTCAAGTTATTGAACTGCGAAAATATGTAAGGAATAAAAACGAAAACTTCAATTTTAATATTTAAAAAACTTACATTACCAGCGAAATATCCTTCGATTGGTCGTTCATTCACTGGAGCCTTCTGCTTTTCACAATCCTCTTTCTCTTCAAGCATTGGATGATAATATCGTAGTCCTTATCTAGAATAATCCATACTAATGATTGTAAAATGGATTTATTTCATGTTGACAGCTTTGAGCAGGTGTTCGTTTATTCACAAAGGATCTCCCTGCAACGAAATTTCCAACATTTAGGGATGTTGGAAAGCAAGAAATAACAAAATTTTTTTGTTTCGATTACTAGACTCAAGATGGCAGCTTATATCAAATATTTTTTTCATGGGAAATTAGTGTATTTGATAAGATTGCAGAGACCTCTATTATCGGATTTCGAAAACAAATAAAACAAGTGGCTGAGATTAAATAAATATTTTTGTATATATTTTCAACGGTTCAATAGAATTCTTTGGTAAAATTATATTACAATATTAGTCTTACAACAACATAAATTGGGACACTTGAAACAGAGAGAGAGAGATTGAATTTGGGAGACAAATCCGTACACAAAGCTTTTAAATATCGCGACCCTTACAAAATGTTCTAGTGGTCGTTCAGTTGTTCTTCTACTTCGGAATCATCATCCTTGATTTCACTTAACGCTTTTCTAACTAATTCCGCTAAATATGGCGGTAAGTCTTCTAATTTTTGATCACCTTCACCATCATCAGTATGCCGCATTGGTTCGAGCATAAGACCTCGATCATCTTCGTACTCAGACGACAAAATACTTTTGTTCGATTCCTCTTCAGTATTCGACGAGAACGATGATTGATCGAGCTGATCGTCTCGCGATATGGTTTTAGAACAGTCAGATGATCCGGTACCCGAATCTGCATCGACTTTATGGTTTGCTACAATTGTCTTCTCTTGATCCACAGTCGACGATGTATACCCATTTAGCAAATATTGCGACGGTGATAAAAGTGAGATGGTAGCTTCATGATTATCATTCGGCTTACCATGAACTAGAGCCTGAAGTCGGGTTTCCAACTCACAAATCCGTTCGGCTAGAATTTTATTTGCCTTTTTCTGATGGGAATAGGCTAAATTTTTGTCATTTAGATTATCGAGCAGTGTCAAACACAATGACTTAAGATCCGAGATTGTTGCAGCGTTTAATGGAATTTCGGTCAATGATCCACGCTCCAGAAGTGTCTTAACTGGAATAAAATTAAACTTTGGATGTATTCGGGGCACAATTTTTGTTAGTGGCCAAATACCTTGTTTATGGGACATAATCATGTCTGAATTGTTAGTGCCTAGCTTGATTATTCCTTTTTTACGTCGGCTATCCAACATTGTCTAGTACGTGCACAGGCATACGGTTAGATTGGCGTTAAAATGTGTTAGACACAAAACTTTTATATTCAAACACTTACCTTATACTTGGCGATCGATTGCTGTGTCAATTCCACCTCATTTTCCATATTTTTGAGACGCTCCTGAAGATATTTATTCTCCAAGATGAGGGCATCGATGTCAAGTATCTTGGATTGTGCATCCTCCCCTTTGAGCGCAATATTTAGCTCGTGATTTAAGCGATGCACTTTACATTTGAAGGCATCACGTTCCGTCACGAGCTCTTCCTTTTCGTCGAGAAGGGCACGAAAGTCGTACTGTAGCTGAGCATTCTTCTTCTTCAATTGCTCCATTTGAGAAATGAGTTTCGATTTTTCTTCGTTCCATTCCAGTTCCTTTTCTCGAATAGGATCGTTTCCGGGCGCAGATTTAGACTTAACTAATTTCTTCTCATTTCGAAGCACCAATAGATCCCCTTGCACTTCTTGCAACTTCTCACGCAAATTCTCGACTTGAGTGCTGAGTGCAATGTTCTTCTCGCGCATTTCATTCAGCATTGCACCCACTTTCGATCGATCACCACTTTCGTAATCCATCGCAGCATACTCGTTACTAGAAATGCTCTTCTTCATTGCGGTATACCGAATCTGAAGTGTTTCGGCCATCAATTTGAATTGATCGCGTTCCGTACGATACTGTTCCAATTCATTACGCATAATTTTTAGTGCTTCCATTTTACTTTGTAGCTTACGGTGAAGTGCGGTATTCTGTCGACAATAATCAAGAATTTTTTTTACCACAAACTCGGTTTTTTTTCACACACAATATACACCCAACCCACACATACCTCTTGACTGAAATTCTCCATATGTTCATCCAGAAATTTGACATGATTCGTTTTTTCACTCATCAAGGTACGGCTAAATCACTAGAATATAAATTATTTTGGTTTTTGGGCTGTTTCCTATAAGGGGGCCACAGTTTTTTTGACGTCTCGGAACTCAACACAACTATCAACAAAAAAAACCAAAACAAAAAATGAAAACACGACAGAAGTTTGACGTATGTAATTCGATATCGAATTTTTTTTTTTTGGGATTTTGCGCAACTATTGACGATTGGAGCATCATGGATTCCACCTAGTGGAAAATTTTTAAACTGAGGTAGCTGCTAATTTGACGTTCGAAATTGTTGTAAAGAATTCCAATTTTGAACTGTAAACACAATTTTTACTTACCAGATTGCTAATAATTGTAAATAATTCATATTTTACATTATAAAAACAATTTTTAACTACCGGATTGCAAAATTTCCTTTCGTCGCATTTATGAGAAATGTCATTTTAGCAGTTGCCTCATTTGAACTTTTTTCCTCGAGAGGCGCTTTCTCTACTTTTACAATCGTCAATTGACGATTGTAAAAGTAGAGAAAGCGCCTCTCGAGGAAAAAAGTTAAAATGAGGCAACCGCCAAAATGACATTTCTCATAAATGCGACGAAAGAAATTTTTGCAATCCGGTAATTAAAAATTGTTTTTATAATCCAAAATTGGAATTATTTACAATTATTATCAATCTGGTACGTAAAAATTGTGTTTACAGTTCAAAATTGGAATTGTTTATAACAATTTCGAACGTCAAATTAGCAGCTACCTCAGTTTAAAACTTTTCCACTAGGTGGAATCTGTGATGCTCCAATCGTCAATACTCCAATTGATTGTTGGTACATTGCTTATTCGAATTCAAAATACAAATAAATTAATTAAATTAACAAACTTTATTTAAAATTTTCATGCGTTTTCAGATGCTTGAGTAGCCCACCCGATTGGACAAAATCCTTCCCACAGTATTCACATTTATACGGTTTCTCACCCGTATGCACCCGCATATGCTCCGTAAGCGATCCAGGCTGTGTAAAACTTCGGCTACATATATCACATTTATACGGCCGCTCACCCGTATGTATTCGAATATGTCGACTGAGATGTGGTTTATGTGAAAACGATTTGCCACATATGTCACAATGATGAATCTTAACCTTGTCCAGAATTCCAAGCGCCTCGGCATGACTCTTCATGTGTGTGATCAAATTTGAACTTTGCGGGAATGATTTGGAGCAGATTTTACATTGGAATGGCCGTTCACCGGTATGGGTTCGCTGGTGGATGGTAAATACGGAACAATGAGAAAAACGTTTTCCACAAATTTTGCAGTGGAATGGTTTGTCACCCGTATGAAGTCTCATGTGTAGCTTTAGATTTTTCATCTTCTTAAAATCCTTCCCGCATATTTCGCACTTAAATTCATCCTTGTCGCGTGATTTATGTCGAAGCCTATGTTTCTTGAGACGTTCCCGACTACTGAGCACCGTCTTACAAATCTTGCACTGAAGGCTCGTATCTCCTGTATGATAAATTTCATGCCTCAGCAACTCTGAGGTTTTACGAAAATCCAACCCACAATATTTACACTTATACGGTTTAATATTAAGATGAACCCGTTGATGGGCTATTAAATTTGTCTTCCTCGTAAAACTTCGGTCGCAATGGTCACATTTAAGCGTATTTTGGTGTGTTTTTAGGTGTTCCGCTAGAGAAGCGGCTCGCTCAAACCCGGCATCACAATCTTTACACATATAACGTTTTATAAAATCACTAACGTCGACTGGTTTAATTTCGGCTGAAAGCGGATCAACCGGCACCACCACTTCAATATCATCATCGTCTATCTGAAGTGGATCCCTCTCGTCCATATAGATTTTTGAGGTTATGTTTCACTATACGCAGTTATCACAATTGAATTATTTTAATAAAATTATTTAAACTATTCGAAAACGACTAGCGACACTTTTAAACATGTTCATAAAGATAATTTGATTGGAAAATCGTGAAAATTTGTTTAGTTTTTCAATTTTTTGGCACACGAATGACATTTTTCGTGTTGCGTTGCCCAAAATATTTGTTTATGTGCGAATTTATGTTGTTGTTGTTATTATTGTACAAATTGGGTAATCGACTTAATAAATAGTTTTCCTACTCAGTGTGCAGCGGCAGCACATTAGATGCGAACCAGTCAAATGTCGTATTTGTACATGTTTGGAATGTGAGTACATTTATGGTTTTTGGTGTGGTAATTTAAGGTGTGTCCATCTGTTGCTTATCGCGCTTGTTGACTATTTTTGGGCATATTAACAGGTTGGCGTGATTTAAGAAGATAAAAATTAAGGTATTGATTTAATAAGACACAATTATCATGCGAATGGGTTAATCTAATTTTTATTGAAGCAAACCGTCATAACAATTTTGAACAAATTACAAGGACTTTGAACTTGAACAAAATTTTCAAAGCATCGAGATCTTCGTTATCCTTCTCGCTTGACTTCATTCGTCGTTTAAATGTTTGAATGAATCTTTCTGCTAATCCATTTGTCTTTGGGAGGTATGACGAGGACGTAATATGTTTCATTCCCTCCTTCTCACAAAATGTTTTGAATTCGTGTGACGTGAACGAGGTTCCATTGTCACTAACGATTACTTGAGGCACTCCATAACGAGCGAACAAACTGGTAAGCACTTTCTCAAGCATGTTTGTCGTGATACTTGTCATCGTATAGAATTCTACCCATTTCGAAAGCGCGTCCACTACGACCAGAAACTGTTTGTTTTTAAAAGGTCCCGCGAAATCGATGTGAATCCATTCCAATCGATGTGAACGTTCCATGAGTATAATGGCACTTCTTGTTGACCGTTTCGGTTTTCTTGACAACTTTGACATAGTTTAACGAAGTTGTTAATGTCCTCATCGAGTTTTGGCCACCATATGTAATACCGAGCCATTGCACGCATAGCTACAATACCGGGATGGCCGCTGTGTAGTCGTTGGAGT
Source organism: Tipula vernalis (assembly GCA_958295665.1). Classification (NCBI taxonomy): domain Eukaryota; kingdom Metazoa; phylum Arthropoda; class Insecta; order Diptera; family Tipulidae; genus Tipula; species Tipula vernalis. Next base: position 12,148,172 of record OY282559.1, on the reverse strand, counting down.
GCGGCTATACGTAATGAGGATATTGTTTTCTACAGACAGTTCGTCTTTGCGCTGTAGAAACGATTGGAATTGTGATTGTTGGCACATCTGTTGTGTCCACCCTTGTTTCACTGCACTAATAATGCGAGAAATCTCCTTGTCTTTATTGGGCTCGACTGAGATGCTTTTCTCGCAGAACTGGAGGTCATCCATCTTTGCTTTGCCAATGTAGTTGACGTCGTCTTCAATCTTTCGCCTGTCGGAGAATGGTTCTTCTGTGGTAGTCGGCATACGTGATAAAAATTCGGCAAAACTGTTTAATTTTCCCGGAATACACTCAACCTCGTAGCTATATGAATTTAATAGCAATGCCCATCGAATTAAACGATTATTAACGAGTTTAGGCAAATTGCGATTCCTGGCAAATATGTGCGTCAACGGTTCGTGGTCCGTGACCAATGTAAAATGTGCACCCGCTAGGAATCTGTCGAACTTTTGTACCCCAAAAATGATTGCAAGTGCTTCTTTGTCAATTGTGCCGTAATGTAATGCCCGTTTTAATGCTACATGACGCATAGTGACCACTTCGCCTGCACGAATGGCATATCACCTTTGTTGCTGGACACGTACTGTCGTTTGTGTGTCTCTCTTTACCGCAATGTTTTGATTTGCGTATAACTTTTGTGGAAGTTATGTAGTGTTTGTGTTTCCATGTTTCGATGTTTTTTCCGTATATTTTATTAACACTTTCTTGATTTCTGTTTGTTGCATTGGGTTTTAATACGTCGTTTTCTGCTCGTTCTCGTAACTGCACCACTTCGAAAACATTTCTTCATTTGCAGCGTTTCTGACTGTACGTGTTGTTTTCAGATCCGGCCATCTCTGTCGAAGTTCAATTTCGGTATGTTGATGACGAATGCCAGTTGCGAAACGATCGCGTAATTGACGGTCGAGATTCTCAAAATCATAGTCACGGCTAATTGCACGTAATTCGTTTGCTTATTGTTCGAAGGATTGTGTTTCTTTGCGCGTACAATTCCAAAACTGTGACAATGCCTTAAATCGAGTCGTTTTGTGTGTATACAAATTAATGAAATAATCGATTATTGTTTTGTATGTATTTTGTTCGAACGGTGTGGTGGCATCCGTAAAAGACACTTTAAGTTGATGAGTGTCCGGTGACAATGAACACAGGAATAAATCGCGTTTTGCGTTCACATATAGTTATGTGTTGGAAATATTAAGTCCTCTCATGCGACATTGCAGTATTTCTTGTCCTACTGTTTCCATAAGTGCGGCGTTATTCCGGCTGATCAATTCCAGAAATTATTCAAATTGCTCTTTTTCCATTTTGTTTATGGAGAAAATAATTCGTGAATATAAATCGTCGTCGCCAGTATGTTACGTTTAGTGTTTCTAAACAAGATATTGTTCGTAGATTAAAATACTAAGTGTGGATTAATATTCTTTATTAATATTTAGAATTACATGTGTCTGTTCGTGTACAGGAAAAACTCTAACCTAACATATTACTGTCAAAACTATAAAAGAGTACCTTTTATACTTTTAAAGCTGGCTTCCTATGACAATACACAAATTATTATTTTTAACACACCAATCAGGCATTTTCATTTTCATGCTCAGGGAAACTAAGACACCGACGAACTAACGTACATAGTGCACTCTAAAGAGAGAGTTGAGCCAGGGCAGTCTCTATAATGAGCATTCTTTCGACTGCACCAGTTGAGTTTTTTAGACAAGAATCCAACTCTCGAAATCACATACTAGCTTTGTTACGTCACAGGCGAGTGTAACTGTGACGAGTAGTTGATGTTTATGATGTGTTGATGTCTGGTAATCTACTAAACTTGAGTAGCAAAAATGCCTGATTGGGAAGCAAAGAATGTTTCCGTTTCTAAGTAATTAATAAATCCAAGTTTTGCTACTTATACCACAGAAGAAAGATTAAATTTTGTTGTATTCTGTGCTTATACATTCAGATGTATGTGGTCCTTTGAAAGAGGATTCTTACGGAAGGTCTCGACATTTTGATGTTTTTAGATGAGTGTAGTACACAACACACAAGTCGTATGCTTCTTTTACACTGGAACAGAATGTGATGGCAGAACTATCTATGAATACGATGTTGGTCAAGCAAGGCAAGATATAAGCTCCTTCCACTTTCTTTCGTTTCACGATGCTAATCAGACCAAGACATATCGTATATTTGAATCTGAGCCCAAAAAGGCAAAAACTGACCCGAAATATGGTTTTCATAATAATGAAGTAAGGAGGCTATTCATTAGATAGTATCTCAAAGAAATCCGTTCATGCTGACTCGTACGTCACACCTCATCAAGATAACAAGAGTGCTAAAGCCAATTCTAAGGCCTGAATTTTACTGTCGGTGGAGGAACCAAGGAACACATTTGCCACCAAGATGAGAGACAGACTAAAATAAATGGGTTTTCAAAACGAAAAAATATTCGGAAGAAATATCGAACATTTTAAATTTTACTGCAAAAAAAGTAGTTCGATATTCATCGATTAGGTTCATATTTGCGTTGGTGGCTAATGTTAGATTAGACTTCGACCAGATTATTTATTTTATTTATTTATTTAATTTTATCATTCTTACATATTTCTAAACATTATAATTAAAGTTAAAAGATTGATAGTAGCAGTAACATATGGTCGAGACCAGTGGCTGTTACTCCTTTGACATAAGTTAAGAAACAATTTTTTAAATTAATTTTTTTGTGGTGGTGTAGTAAACAATAAACATACATATATGGTGTTTATATCTAAGTTATAACAATAAAAATAATAATAATAATTAAACAAGCAAATCTGAATAAAAAGGATTATTACTAATTAAAAAAAATTACATATAGTCGTGCACAATTACTTAGTTGAAGCCTGATGGAAAATATTGAACAAAAACGTAATATCTTAAGTTCATTAAATACATATTTAAATTTTTATGGAATTGTTTAGGACGAGTTTCAGTTCTTAAATTGTGTGGTAAGTTATTGAACAAAATAGGAGCAATTACTAGAAAATATTTTTTAAAATGGGAGGTACGATGCATTTCAGAGATGAACAAATTATTCTTGCGAAGATTGTAGCTCTTCAATACTCGAGTTAACCTATTACCACTCATTTCAAAAAACAGTCTCAGAACTCTAAAAACAAATAAGTGTTGTAATGGTAAAATACGCTTAGCCACGATGAATGATTTGGTTTCTCAAATTCCATTATCCTAAGTATTTGTTTTTGTAGTTTAGCAATAGGATTCGTGGTTACATCATATGCACAACCCCAGAATGTTATTCCATAGTTCAATTTTGATTGCACTAGTGCATAATAAATCATGTTTAGTACATCCTTAGGGACTAGTGTTCTCAACTTATAAATATAACTAGTAACCATAAATAAATATTTTGTTAGAATAGTGCAGTACTTTTTCCAATTTAACTGTGAATCCAAAACTAATCCTAAATATTTGTAACTTGATACTCATTCAATACAAAAGCATTTAACTGAACAACTCTGATTATTGCAGGCACTAGAATGGAATCTGATTTCATAGTCAAAATTCACACGAGAAGAACCTTTCAGTTTAAACTCCATTACTTTAGATTTACTACTGACAATCATTTGATGACTATTTAACCATGATCGCAAGGTGCTCAAGTCACAATTGATTTTCTCATAGACATTCTGATAACTTTAATTAATGCTGTTAATTCCCCTTTGAAATTTAAACTGAAAATAGAATTCAGATAAATTAGAAATAGAGTGGGGCCTAAGACCGATCCTTGGGGGACACCTGTACTATACACCTGAAGACTATTGAGAGCGTCTCCAATCTTAGTTTGGCAAAGTCTATTCGATATATAAGAAGTGAACCAGTCCAGCACCACACCACGAAAGCGCCTAGATTATTTAAAATTCTGAGCAAAATTGAGTGATTGACTGTGTCAAATGCTTTCATTAGGTCTATAAACAGGGCCACAACATAATTTTTACTATTTAGCTTCAAATGTACGAAGTTCATTAATTTTTTCAGCGCAGTTTCAGTGCTTAATGATTCCCTAAACCCAAACTGATTATCAGAGAAGAAATTGGTTTTGTTTAAGAACTTTAGAATTTTAACTTTAACTATCTTCTCAAGATTTTAGAAAAAGATGAAAGAAGACAAATCGGTCTATAATTATTTAGATCAGTTTTCCTACCTTTCTTAAAGATTGGAATAACTATATACCGGGTTTGAAGTGATTTGGAAAAATTCCACTTTGCAAACTAAGGTTAAAAATATGAGCCAAAATATGACATATGTTAGTACTAGTCATTTTCAGGGTATAGTTACTGACACCATCGATTGAGCTAGAGGTGTATTTATTCTTAAGGGTTTTAATAGCGATTACCACTTCATCTGGTAAAATGGGTTCAAGGAACATTGATGAACAACATGTGAAATTAAGATCAGTATTTTGAATAGTTGTTTGGTCCTGTGGTTCAAAATATGATTCGATTAGACTTGTGGCTAGATTTGCAAAATAGTTATTGAAAGCTTAAGATATTTGAGCAGGATTAGTAACTTCTACGCTATTAGACACACAGATACTGGAAATAATATTATTTTTATATTTACTTCCAATAATATCATTTACAAGAGCCCATTGCTTCTTACTATCACCTTGAACATATTGGAATTTGGATTGAAAGTAATCACGTTTAAGATTTTCTATGTCAACCTTTAAGGAATTTGATATTTTTTTAAGCCGCTCACTCAACTTTTCATTATTAGGATGTTTTTTAGTAAGCGCAGCTAATTTATTTTTGGTATTTACTTTATGCAAAATTTGTTGATTCATCCATGGTCTTAGTGCCTCTTTTTTTATATATTGTTTGCGATCACTACTTGCTAAATTAAGGTATTCTTTAAAGTTTTGTAAAAATTTGCTAAATGCAAGATTTGGATCATTAGTCGATAAAGCCAATCTCCAAATTTCGGAATTTAGGTATAAATTTAATTTATTATAATCAATGGTTCGGAAATTGAAGTTGCAACCACTATACGACTTTCGTTGGAATGATTTATCCGGAAAAACAATAGTGCAGATGATCATGGAGTGATCAGTAATGCTATAATCATATACATTGCAATTAATTTCAAAATTTGCTCGAAAACGTGATCAATACACGAACCAGATAATTTCCGCGTAGTTTCATATACTCCACATTCAAACCCAAGTGAAGGTAATAGAGTCACGTAGTCAAGACATTCTGAGGGGTAGTCTAAAATGTTTATATTAATGTCACCTAGGATAATGGTATTTTTGATTCCGCTCTTTTTTATATTTAATAAAGTGTGAGATAAATCCTCAACAAATCCGATAATGGAACCCGAATGTAGTCTATAAATACTTACTATGGCGATTTTTGTATCCATTACAACAATATTAGTAATTGAAATATCAGCATTATTTGTATTCAGGCATAACAAATCACTTTTGATACTGTTTTCAACAAAAACTGAAACCCCTCCACATTTATAGTTGTTATTACAATTAGGCCAATGGTTGTAGTGTTGTATGCAATAACTATTGACTTCATAGTCGTATATGTGACTCTCGGTCAATACAATCACATCGGGCTGCACTAAAAAAGAAGAAATATTAGTTAAGTACAAATCAAATTTTTTTCGGATACTTCGAATGTTTTGGTGGGAAATAGTAGGTAATGCTATTAGGGATATTATTAACACTATTCATATTATTTTAGATTATTTATGATTTCGTTAAGATCACTCAATTTATGTATATAAAAAATTTTTCCGTTTTGTTCCCTACGTAGCATTACCTTCCCATCACGACACCACAGATATTTAAAATTAAATTTGTCCTTAAATTTTTTTGCATTTTGTAGTATTTCTCGTCTATATTTGGTTAGGCTGTCATTGACATAAATGGATCCACTACTTCCAGGGAAGAAATTTTTGCATAGTATTTTTGGTTTCGAATTATATTTAATATCCATGATTTTTTGTTTCAAATTAAAAGAAATAAACTTCAATGTAATTAGAGATGTACGTTTATCGGGGCTTCCGTTCATCGTCGTAAACAATTTACAGCAATCAATATCCGTTTCAATCACATTAACGTTAAAAACTTGATTTATGATTTTTAATGCAACTTCACAGCTGTTAACTTTCTCAATAAGAGGCAAACCAGAAATTGTAATTTCATTTCGACGTAGCTGTTGTTCTAAGTTATCGATGTATTGGTGTTTAATATCAATATCTATTGCGGTATCCGATGATAATTTGTCAAATTGACCTTGCAGATTTGTCAACTCTTTAAGTTTTTTTTCATTATCTTCTTTCAAAATTCTAATGTTTTCTTCCAGTATTTCAACTCGTTGTAGGACAGAACTAATTAGCTGGTTGTTTTTATCAAGGGTAGCATGTAATTGTTTATTCTCGTCTTCAATATCAAGCAATTTATTGTAAATAGTTTCAATAGTTATTGACGAAGTGGTGCTATCACTTGGATTATTATATGTCGGAGATGTCGGATAAAAAAATGCATGTTATCTACATAATTGCACAGCACCTGACAACAGCTGTAACAGCTGTGTACACCCAGGAGACGTCAAAATCAATATAATGATTTTTTGCTGTTTGCCTCCAGAAATTTCAAATGGTTTGGCAACGATTATCGTGATGTAGTCGAAAGAATGTCGCAAAATATGATGGTTGTAATGAATACACTCCAGTGCATTGCTACTGAAGTAGGGCACGGTTACTCGCCAGTTAAAGAAAAAAGGTCTACAAGCGGAATCTGACACACCGACAATTTATGCCGACGTTTCATTGCCAAATAATAAAGCAATCACATTAATTGGATCTTGTGCTGACCTTGACGACAAAAGTGGTTTGAAAGCAATTTCCGAGAAGAAATATGGTATGTCTACACATCCCGACTACAGCTCCAGAGGATATAAAAAAATACCTAACTAAGAAATTTCAGATTGCAGGTGGTGAGTTGGATTTTGAATTGTCTTTTATTAGTGGTTGCCAATAAAGATGTTAGTAAGTGCAGCTTTATAGTATCTTTCAAAATTGGGATCAATCCTGATTTTTTCGACAAGTTGCTACAACCTGATGTTTGGCCATTGGGTGTAATGATCTGTGAGTTTATTGATAGACCAAAAAACTTTCAGATGCTGGTGTTGAAAGAGTAATACTTACACGTTTTAATTTTTACAACCGTAGTGAGCCCTTGCCCTATCAAACTTAAGCTAGGTGTTTTTTTTTTTTCATAATCTGCAGTATGCATTTTCCATGCAACTCCGGACAGTCATTGCATAACAATTATTTAAATAGTTTCAAGAATAATGTTCAACCGTTTATCGACGACTTGCTCATTTTGGTAGATTTCAACTTTCCCGATACGTTTTCTGTTCAAGTTGAGCCTAAGTAAGGGAGAATTTTCGGTGCATTGGAAAGTGTCTTATTGTTACCAGTTTTCAAGAATGGTATACGTAGCGACGTGGAAAATATCGAGGAATATCAATTAACAAGCATCTGATTAGCTCTTTTCGGTTAAATTGGTTATGGTCTTAAAATCTAACGATTTGGCTTGAATCGAACTATTCGATTCGAACGTATAAGATTCATATTTGATTTAAATAAGAAACGAATGAATCTCTCTTCGAATCGAATTCCCAAATATATACGTGGGTGGGGTGCATTTATGCAAGAATTGTTAACGGATTTTAATATTTCCCTTTAAAATGGTACCTTGTTTATCAACTGTACCTTTTTGCCCAAACGAAACTTTCAAGACTAATTTGTTTGGGGAAAATTCATGCTTATGATATGTGATTTGTAATGGATCTGCTTCGAATATCGTTATGTGTGAGGACAAAACACAATTCAATTATCCGTAAGTCAGTTCAATTATATGTAATACAGTATAACCTGTAGAACGATAAATTGTTAACTAATCGCAGAATGTGTGTAAAAATTGAAAATTAAAGATAGCGGTCCTACCTTCAGGGACGCATGAAAACACATTGTTACAGTCTGAAGATATAATATTGTTACGATTTGTCTTGTCAATTAAGGTTCGTATCACTGGATTGTGAATAATACAAACTCAATTTAATTTATCTCCAACGAGTTTATTTATTTCCCAAAATTTATTACAACACAGTTTATCAATAAAAATTCACAAAATTAAATATTAATTCACTTTTACTTTTTATTTTACACTAAAACACTTTTTAAATCACTTTTTAATTTCTTTTTAATCTTCACACTATCACTTGCCAAATACTACTAATCTTACAAGTTTACACTATCGCGTTCCAAATACGAATAATCTAATTTGATTTCGTTCGCCTTTTTATATACACAAACCAAACTTCTAGAAAGCTCATGACTTTTCCAGTACTAATAGTGTAGAAACATTTAGAACTGTTTTATCATGGAAAATTCCATTTTAGTACAGTTAAATATTGAGCTATTAATTTAACTTATTCTATTACACACTAGGTGTCACCGTCACAATATAAAGGTTTTTCAAATTCGAGGTATCTTTTTAAATACTCCGCCATTTTATTTTTTGTACTAGTCATGTACCACATGTTATTTGGCAAATGACAAGTACAAACATTTCGGTTAGTTAAAATAGATCGCTACACAAGTGAACAACGTGATTTCATTATTAAAACTTATTTTTGTGACGGTGACACCTAGCGTGTGATAGAATAAGTTAAACTAATAGCTCAATGTTTTACTGTACTAAATGGAATTTTCCATGATAAAACAGTTCTAAATGTTTCTACACTATTAGTACTGGAAAAGTCATGAACTTTCGAGAAGCTTGGTTTGTGTATATAAAAAGGCGAACAAGATCGAATTGGATTATTAGTATTTGGAACGCGATAGAGTAAACTTGTAAGATTAGATTTCGTGAATTTTTAATGATAAATTGTGTTGTAATAAATTCTTGTGAAATAAATAAATTCGTTGGAGATAAATTAAATTGATTTTGTATTTTTCACAATCCAGTGATATGCCTTGAGTGACAAGGCAAAAACGTAACAATATTGTTGTAAATTGAATTAACGTTTATGCTTATGTCGCGTTGTATTCATTTAGTTTTATTTAAATCAACGATACCAATTTGCTTTGTTCATCGGGTATGCCGTGACCATCCCCCCAAAGTCTAAATATGGAATCTTTAATACTGTACTGCATTTTAAAGCATATAGGGCAGGTTTAGATGATTAACCTAACAGAATTGTACTTTGCTCAAGCTGATCGAGATATGGCTATATTATAGTATTTTACTTTTTCAATAAATAAATGGTAAATTTCAATTTTTAATTAAACAGTTAATGTCTATAAGGTTTGTCCTCCAAACCCAATATAGAATAATTTTTAGACTTTTTAAACCAAAAATGTAACACAATTTCAATACTGAGCGAACAGCATCCGTCTATCTGCATTGCTTGCTCAGGCCGATCGAAGAGGATTCAATGGATACTTATAAATAAAGGTTTTCACATAATATTTTTGCGAGTTGAGAGGGAACCAGCCCGTTGTTTTTTAATTAATCGTTTCTGCCTTAAACTTTTTATTCGTTCGTTGTTTTATTTATATACGGTTGTGTAACCCCATGCATAACCACTTTTTAGTACTCTTGATATTACATTCTCTTTGCTTACGGTCATCTGACCAAAAACAAAAAACTAATGAAATCGGTAAAATTCTAACAAAAGTGCCAATTCATCTGTAATCATCACACTTTCAAAATGAGTTTATCCATCATACAGAATATTCTTAAATTCCTTTTGTTTTTATGCTCGTGCCTTTGGTGACATGACATTTTGTACGTATAATGTATTAAAAGTATGATGAGATAGTGAAAATGGAAAATTAGAATTTTCCAGTTTTTGTTTCATTTTAATAATCTTAATCCAAAAAAAAAAAATTTGTGATGACTATCACTCAGTAAATTACTCTTCCACACACTCGCACTATTCGTGACACCTTTCTCCGCACCCATTTCTCGTTTATATTGTGTAATCACAGAACTCATAAATGAAAAAGTTAAAAATGGGGGAAAAAAAAAAAACACTTGTTGGACATTTTCCGTTGTTGTTTTCCTCCCCCTTATTCTCCTTTTTCCCATTTTTATTATGTTTTCATTGTGTATTATATGATTTTTTGTGTTTTACATGGAAAACGCAATAAAAAAAATGGATTTTCATGAGCTTTTCTTGTCTTGTAAATAAAATATCCTCAAGTGTTTTTACCCTGATTTCATTTCAATTTTTCTTGAGTTTGATACATACGAGTAGTTTTTCATCACCTCCTACACAAAATCGTCAACATGTATGTTTATGTTATATAGAAATATTTATTTACGAAACGAGCAGAATAAAAAGGATTGTTGCTTGCGTAAACGAATTAGTTCTATCTTGATCGTTAACCAGAGCATAATGTTCACTGATGAATGGACCAAGAAAACTGTCGTCATATTGGTATATAAAAAAGCAAAACACGAGCTAAATAAAGATTTTGGAAAGAATTAAGCGTTTAATACAAAACCAAAATTTTGTCTTCGTATTCGAACATATATCTAGTATCTAGTATCTACGTACATATATCTAGTAGGTATCTAAATTTAACCACAAGCACAAAATGTTAGATTCTCTTTATATATGTACATGTCCATCTAATTACAATTATGTACAAACATATATATATTCGGTTGTGTATATTTTATGAATGAAAATAGAATAAATTCACCACCCAACATATGTACGTACGTATCCATCCATGTACGTATTATACGTTCGATTTCATTCATTCGAAACCAAAATGTATCCTTGCAATATATTATCGATGTGGATGCTTACGTTGGTTATGGTACGATGCGGGAACATGAATTTTCAACAATCCATAAAAATTAGAAATAAAGAAAAATAAAATCTCTTCAATCAATCGAAAGGATGTAAACATAATGGTTTTTATGTATGTTTGTATTTGCACCCATAAGGCATGCGATAAAAGGATAGAATACTCGTACATGTGTACTGGATTTTTAATCGAGGAGAGTCTTATTCTGAGATATCAATATCTGGATTTGATTTTCATTTTCATTTTTAAGGTGCTTTGAGGGTCGATTGCCCAATTTTTTCGAAACATTTCATGGAAAATTCGATTTTATTGAAAATCAACTGTGCTATATATAGCCCACAAATTTTGAGCACCAAAAAACTAAAATGCTCCAATTACGTCGGTTGATACCTCTATCAATAGATTTCGAGACCTGTAATTGTTGTGCCAACTTGCATTTTGATTCCTCGAATTTTGTTGAACATTTCATGGAAAATTCGATTTTATTGAAAATCAACTGTGCTTTAGCCCACAAATTTTGAGCGCCAAAAAACTAAAATGCTTCGATTACATCGGTTGATACCTCTATCAATAGGTTTCAAGACCTGTAATTGTTGTGCCAACTTTCATTTGGATTGCCCAATTTTCTCTAAAAATTTCATGGAAAATTCGATTTTATTAAAAATCAATTGTGCTATAGCCCACGAATTTTGAGCACCAAAAAACAAAAATGGTCCGATTACGTCGGTTGATACCTCTATCAATTGGTTTCGAGACCTGTAATTGTTGTGCCAACTTGCATTTTGATTCCTCGAATTTTGTTGCACATTTCATGGAAAATTCGATTTTATTGAAAATCAACTGTGCTATAGCCCACGAATTTTGAGCACCAAAAAACAAAAATGGACGGATTACATCGGTTGATACCTCATCAATAGGTTTCGAGACCTGTAATTGTTGTGCGAACTTTCATTTGGATTGGCCAATTTTTTCGATACATTTCATGGAAAATTCGATTTTATTGAAAATCAACTGTGCTATAGCCCACAAATTTTTAGCACCACTTGCTATTACTGAATAACATACATGTTCAGAGACATACAGAAATTATCAAATCCAGTGATGATTTGCTTTTAAAATTTATCAAAATTGTATTACCCTTTATAATTGAAACAGAGGAACCTCTGATTAAAACATAGGAACCTCTGTCAAGGATCAGTTCTGGGTCCAATCTTGCCAATCATATATTTGCCGATGACCTGCAGATACATACATTTTGCAATATTAGGACAAAAATTCTGATTTTTAATACAAAATAAGCTCTCAAAGCAAAAATGTGTGTTAGGTGTACTTTCTCATAAAGTCCTCAAAACATAACCAATTGGCAACCAACCTCAAGGTCTCATTTATTTCTCTGCATCTAATTTTCAATTTAGATCCTGGCCAACAACTTTTAGGCAACTTACATTTTTCGTTTGCATTCAAGCGAGAATACTACAGTCAGAAAATGAAATAGTTTGTAGCCGTTCGGTCAAAACTTTGTTTTAGCGTTGTTTAGGCTTTTAGAGTATAAAACCTCCATTTTGTATAAAATCTAGGATCGATAAACTTGAAATTTGATGCACAAATCAAAATTTAAGGCTTAATAAATAAAAATGGTTGATCGCAAACTATATAGAGTTAGGCATTCAAAATTCACTTTGCTCTACTTAGAATGTATCGTGGTGATTAAAAAATGAAATAAAAAAAAAAAAAAAAAATGAAGATCAGGACGCCTGGTGGCCGGTTATGAAAGCATTAGACGAGTTTCGAGAATTTTTTCGGAACGCGAATATGTCAGTCGTGAGCCCACTTGCTTACCATTGATTTTGACGGAGCAGCACCATCTAACCCATTTACCATTCCAATATAAATTTCCATAGCCTTCATGGTAAACCTTTTTTTACGTCTACTTTAATCAGCTGTCTGAACAAAACTTGAACAAAGACAACTGAACAAAGATTGAATACGTTCAATGTATTGTTGTTATAGATGTATTTATACCAGTAGAATATAGGCAACAATCTGTTTTTATCGTTAAGGACGAGATTTGAAAAGCTTTTGGAACCTATGCGTCAAGAGGGTCGGGTACCTGCAATACGAATTGACACAAAATATCCGCGGTTATTTAAATATTTACCAATTTTTTTATACCATATGCTGGTTTGAATATTGAGTTGGCAATTGAGTTTGGGGTTAAAGTGAAGGTTAAGTTAGGGATCAATTTACGGGTTAAGTTCAAGTTGAGTTAGAGTCGAGTTGGAGTTGGGTTAAGATATAGTGAGCAGTTGACCAATTTTTTATATATGCTGGTTTGGGGATTCAGTTGAAAGAGAGTTTGCGGTTGGGTTGAGGGATGAGTTGGGGGCCATGTACGTGTTGAATTGGGGTTGGGATGGTGTTGGAGTAGTTTTTAGTGAGCAGTTGAGCAATCTATAAAACAAAGTGAGTGTTTGTATGTATGTACAACATACTATATGTGTATAATATTTAAACAAATCCACGCGACTTGACTGATTTGAACTCAACCTTACACAAATATTGTTTAAGACTTATGTAAGAAAGGTCACTGTTAATATCTCAAATTGAACCTTCTACATTTCAAATTAAACCTTTAGCAAATTAAATTTCCGCGATGGAAATGGGATTTTAAAATGATTTTTAAAAGCAGTTCTGGAAAATTACCAAGTATGATGGAACTTGTCTATTTCTCAACCGATTATGATGAAATTTCACATGTGCGCGTTGCAAATGGGATTCTCAACTGATTTTTGAATGAAGTTTTGGAATATGGGCAAGTATGATGGAAGTTGGCTATTTCTCAACCGATTATGACGATGTTCGATAGGTAGACTATTGGAATTCTAAAATTATTTCTGGATAAAATTCTGGAATATGGCCAATTAGGATAGAAATTGTCCATTTTTTAACGGATTTTAATGTAATTTTACATATGCGATAGTAATGGGATTTTAAAATGAGTTTTAGATAAAGTTCTGGAATACGGCCCAGTAGGACGGAACTTTGCTGTTTCTGTAGAAGTTAGGCTTTATGTGCAGAGAAAATAAAAACGAAATTGGTTCAAGTTAATACAGAACAAAAGAGAGTGTTTCATTTAATACAAAATGGCGACTATACATAATGCAATATATAGCACATACAGGGTGCGTTCGTATACACAGTCATGTGTGTCACTACAACGCGACATAAGCATAAAAATTAATTCAATTTACAACAGTTTCTTAGCCGAGTTTAATGAAATTCGAGCATGCGAATGAGGATTTAAAATAATATTTCTAATTCCGATACTCTGCTCTACTGTTATTAGTTTCGATGCTGAGATGAGTGTCCGCTACCCACTATATTTTTCTTAACAAGGCCGAACTTAATGCTCTGACAGCAAATACTTAGAAAACATAACCCAAAGTTTATGTCCTTGGTTGTTATCACATATCCTATAGGTACTGTATTTTTTTCCTTAAGAATTGGCACTTTCCGGTCTGAAATTTTAGGTTGTTTTCGTTATGGTCCTTTAGGTATCGGCCACATATGATTACACATCGTCCAGGTAAACGAAGCATTTTTAACCTTGTTGTTCGAGAAGGACGTTGTTAAGCATTATTTAGAACGTGCTTTGGGGTTAAATTCAAAAAATGGCAAATGCCATTCTTATAAACTCTTAGTGCCCCCCTAATCAGTACTAAACGCTGTTTTATGCTTGTCGGCTGGGTGTTGGTTTATTTGATGGTACCCACTGGCCATATCCAGGGTAGAGAAATATTGCGATCTGTATAATTGGACGAAAATATCATAAATTAGTGGAAGTGGGTATGGGAGTCCCCAATGGTGGCTTCATTTAACTTTCAGAAATCCACCGTTACCCGCCTTTTTGGTTTTCCGTCTTAATCATGTTTTTAGGCACTACTAATAAGGGGCTGTTATAAGGGCTCACACTAAACACGAGATAATTTCATCTCTTAGCATTTCTTTCACTTGATCATTAATTTCTGCCTTCAGAAGTTGAGGTAGTTTGGATTGTATTACATTTATTGGCTTTTTGTCTAGGTTAGGTTAGGTTAGAGTGGCTGCCAAAACGCACACTTAGTCCGTTGTGATACCAAGGGATCCTACTCCCCTTACACCTTCATTGGAACCATTTTGAGCTACTTATGTAGTGTAAGATATCTCGCACATTGCAGTTCTCGAGATCCATAAGACCGTCCAAACTATACTTGCCCAGATGTTTATGCCTCCTGTCAGCTAGCGGCGGGCATGAGCAGAGGAAGTGTCTCAGAGTCTCTTCCTCCTCCTCATCCATATAGCGTCTACAGAAGTCATTTGCTATTGACCCAAGCCTCCTCGCATGCTCCCCAATGATTCACTGTCCTGTGAACACCCCCACGGCTATACTTAAGTCACATTTAATTTATCACAATAAACTCCTGCTCCGACTTTGCCGTCTAGCTTGGAGCCGTCAGTGTAGAATTGTATACTTCTAGTTTCTGTTATTGACCTGTTCCCCCAGGATTCCCTTGAGGGGAGAAGAGTCTTGAAACGTTTTTCAAAGCATACAATCGGTATCGTATTCACTATTCTCCATATCTGCCTTTAGCGACCTGCCAATCGTCGAGTGGCCCGTCTGAAAACATTTCCACTCAAACACGGCAGAGAGTCGTGAGCAAATCCATTGATAACTATATTCCAGAGAAAAGGTGATAGGACACCACCTTGCGGAGTTCCTCTAACTACCCGCCTCCTAATGGTGGTTTCCCCCATATCCGCGTTAATAATCCTGCATTCTAGCATCTGATTTATCAACCTCCCTAAGGGGTCGTCCACACCTAAGAAAGACAGTCCTTCCCGAACTGCCTCCGTCCTGACATTATTAAAGGCGCCCTCTATATCGAGGAAGGCTACCATACAGTACTTTTTCGAGTGGATTGATTTCTCAATTGTTCGCACCAGGGAATGCAGAGCCGTGTCCACAGATCTCCCTTTCCAGTACGCATGCTGAGAAGTCGCCCAATTACTGGGTTTTATTTTTGCACGTTTGTAAACGTTGATCAGTCTTTCCAATGTTTTCAACAGAAAGGATGATAGAGTTATAGGTCTTAGGTACTTTCGGTAGGCCTGTGAATTCTTCCCCGGTTTCGGGATGAAAATCACCCTAACCTCCGTCCATTTCCTAGGAATATAATTCAGTTTGAGACACCCCCTGAAGATCACCTCCAGCCATGGGAGAATGATCGACGAGTGTTTTTGCAATTCCGCTGGGATGATACAAAGCCGTTTAGTGCCCATAGGATCCGGTTTTTGCACACGATTTCCTCCGGGCACCCCGACGATAATTTTTCCACTTGCTTGTCGATCCTTGTTATTTCGTGGTTACATGGGTTTCTCAGTAATATTTCAACACATTTACTATGGTTGCGTCGCAATTTGTGTGTTAGAGGCACTTTTAAAATTTTAAAAGCATTACTCCAGGCAAAAACGACTAACCTGCATTTCATATCGTAATATCCAATGTTTGAGAAAATTGTTTCATCGCAAAGTACTTCATGTGTCACCAATCACCAGTTTGATATGTAGATTCTATCAGATCATTCAAATTAATTTCGGTTGGTTAATTTCAGTGGGCGCTTATACGCAGATTATCGACTGCCTTGAAATCCAAGACAGCATTTTTTACCTTAAGGAAACCGACTTCAAGATTGCCGAGGTTATCCTACTGTAAAGCAACGTATAGCCATTTGACACGGGGTCTCCACTTTATACATAGCAACGAGTTCTAGCCGATATTCTGTTATGCTTGTGACAAGGCCACTTGCCGATCGTAAATCTCGCATCCGATACAGTTTTTTGTTTGTTACCATTTTTAGTAGTAAAGGATTTTACGGATGTCGGTTCAACCGTTTAGTCGCTTGGAGTGATTTTAGCAGTCAGTCACAGTAGCAATAAAATCCACCATTTGGCTTTAGTGTACAATGATAAGAGAGTTAAGCGTAACAATCTATAAAATTGTGATGAGAGCATACATCGATGCGCGCTGAAGTTGTACACATTAAAACCGAAGTCGAATAATTTTTTATCTCACTTGGGTTTATTGGATTTATTCATGTGCTCACTCATGCCGCTATCAATGTTTGTTTACAAGTGAAGTGGGGATTTTTTTTTTGTTTTAACTTTCTTAGTTCTTGCTTGTCTATTGATATAGATGTTATGTGTATATAGTGCGCTATGAATGGTAAAAATTCTGTAATGTGTTACGACGAAATCAATCGATTTTTGGATGATTATCCATACGAGAGGGGTAACGGTGATGCAATTTTTATTCATGCATCAATAATATCGAAATTTTGTGAGGTTTTATCCAGCCACGGATGTTATATCACGGATGAAAATGCTTGGTGTTATGATTTGTGTATCGGTGCTAAACGTTACGAAATGTATTTAGTTTGGGTTAGTTGTGATCAATTAATTAGTTCAAAACTTCATATGATCGTCTCGGAATCGAAATATTCATTTCCATGGCAGTCGAATATTTCGATTTACACGACATTTGATAAATTTAATTTGATTGAGGTAAATTTTACATGATAAGAGCATATCAATTTTTTCTAATCTATTTTACATTATTTAGAAATTCATTGAAGAAAGTAATATTGGATGTTTCTTGGAAAATATTTACACTGTTACGAATCGTGTTTGTATTGAGACTGATATCAAAGTTGCGCAATTCACCAAAGATGTTACAAGAGATTTGTTACCAAAATTTCGTACATTTCTCGAATTGAATGATTACAAAATGCCAAATAGTTATTTTGCCAACCGTGCATTCAAATATTTAAGACCAAGCTACTTAGCGTATCTCAATAAACCGTACTACAATCCGAATATGATTACGCAAGTGCTACTGGTATTGGACTACCACCGGACACAATCGGAAAAGGGCAAAGAGATTTTTAATCTTTTTGATTTGATTGCAATGAAAATGGCGATTGATGACAACCGTCTCGACTATGTGAATTGTGAATTCCATAAATTAATACAACGAACGTTAAAAGGAATGTCAGCATCAGACAATGAAAAATCCTATATCAATTCGAGACAGTTCAATTTGATTAAATATCACAATGACTGTGGACTTCTTGAATATTCCGAGGAAGTGTACCAATATTTAGTAACACAATACCATTCAGATTTTGATCACCTGAAGATTTATACGAATTTCGGAACTTTTAAGATAAGCCCCAAATTGATTAGCAACATTGATGGGTTGCTGAGTACGTCACGTTTTTGTAACAAGCTTAACATTGACATCGAAACATTGAACGAGCACAATTCTGATGTTTTGATGAAAATCTTTACGTACGATAATTCAAAATTTCATCCAACCATGTTATTTGATGCGCAAGAAACGTTGAATACCAACTTTGCTGTTGATGTAAACGATAATATTGGAAAACTTCCCCGCCGCAATCTACTGTTTAAAGGTAAAAATTCTGACCATTTCATTGAAAATCTATTCAATTGGATGAGGTTTACGATGGGTTCGCGCTGGGACAATTTCGATTTAAAATTTAAAGCAACCCTTATTCAAAGTCCAACCATGTTGCGTGGGTTAACTATTCGGATATTTATCTTAAAAGATGTCCGAATCACTTGTAAATTATTACGAGCCCTGCATCATGTCAAATACGAAATAATTAAATTGAGTAAATGCTATTTAGAAAATGATCCGGCCATATTTATGCTGCTCGATAAATTGAATGGTGATCGATATATTCAAATTAATATCGAGGATCATACATTGGGGATTTTGATGGACTCGGTCAAAATGGTGTTGATGTCGGGACGCAAAGAATTCCAATTTCAAAATTATATAACCGTCTACTATTTAAAGAGTAAATTGGAATATATCGATTTGTCTCGTTTCAAATTTTTTATTAACGATGAGGGAACAAAAATCGAGACGTGTGATTTATATACGAACAAGACGGTTAATATTTATGAATATTTTTATAAGCCGGAGATTGCTGAATATGATTTTTACAATTAAATTGGTTGTATAATGAAAGTTTATAACGAGAAAAAAAAAATGTTTTAATTGTGTTTAATTCTAGTTTACGATATTCTAAAAATAGTTCCTTACGAAATTTAATTTCGCAACCCTATGTAGTGATAAGTATTTCACCTTTGTTAATATAAAACTCGTGTTCCCAACCGTTCCATGAAGAAACGATTTTACGCAATTTTCAATAGATAACCTTTCGCCCTGCCACCCAGATCAGATTGACTTTATTCTTGTCAGCCAGCTCATTTAGAGCTACGTAAAGCAAGCAGAGCCTTAATTGCTGCTTAATCATCCGAGAGTAAACAAATTTTTTATTTGCTTTTGTCCTGCAATCAATAGCTACTGTTGTAATAGTGTAGACCTCAGCATGGAAGATGGAAACCATTTTTGTGCATCATCCCGAAACAATATATACATCCAAAGGTCCCTTTAGATAGGCTTCCATTAGACAGTATCTTTCTATGATAGCAAGGACTTGTTTCAAGGCTTCTTCCTTAATTAGTATATGTAACGTCGCTAGGCCAAGCGTGGCTTGTAAATCTAGGCATTTGAATTTGGGCTAAGGCCTCATGTCCTAATATCTCAAGTCAGCTTTTGAGCGTGACTCTCAGTTTCTTAACTTCTGTATTTAAGTCAAGTTGTATTCCACATAACATATCAGCTGAGAAGTGTTGACTAGCCTTCGAGAATCGGCCCTTTCGTTTTTTTATTTATGACTAGAAGACTCATTCGCTTTCTGGCAGTTATCCAAGCTTAAAGCTTTAGAGTTAATTGGCAGCTTCCGACCATAATTTTCTTAAAAATCTTGGTGTGGTTTCCTATCGCAAAATCGTACGCACTTCCGGGACTGCCTTAAGAGTTTACTGAGTTGGTATTCGGTCACGTCAATTTCAAGCTTTCTAAAGTACCCCTTCAATTCAATATATTGCCATGATATTGTGCTATTAAGGGTACATTTTTTTAGCCAAATTGTTGTTTCATACAACCCAAGGATTCTTCCTGTTAATTGCCATATTTTAGTTGGTTTACTCGGTTTTTGATTTAAGACTCCAACAATGCATTCTTGAGAATTGCGATATCACTCTGCCTTAATAGTTTAAGAAGTAGTCTAGCCAAGTATGTTCCAGATATGGAGAGTTAAAGAGAAAGAGAGGCAGAATGCAATCAAACATTGAAAGATGACAACACCTACAAAGTCAACGTCGAGAGATGTAGTGATTTGGTACAAAGAACTGTGACCAATTTGCTGCATTGACCCGTCAGTATAATAATAACCAATGAGAAGTTTTCTAGGATATGTTACAAGAAGCACCTCACTGGACGAAGGAACACCTGGACGCATTTGTACAAGTGAGGAAGAAACTCTTTAGATCAATGTCATTGGATCTAAACGGTCGGTTCTCTTGGCCAATCGTTGAAGATCTCGTTTATATCAATTATTAATCAAGAAGTTCCAAAGGTGGCTGATACCTTCGTGATGCGAATTCAAATTAGCAATTCTCATCCACGGCAATTTCGAATCATGTTCGTTTTATTTAGGTTCATTAAATAGTTGGTGTTAACAACACAATAACTGTTCAAAAACACTCATAAAAAATGATCGAATGAAAGCTCGATTCGACCTTAGCTGGAATAATACAGGACTCGTGTTGATTTGCCTTTATAATCCGGACAAAAAATCAAGTCTCCGAAGTTACAAGAAAGATGGAACGTTTAGACCGACAGGTTAAGAGAATTAAGGAAGGTAAAACGTGATAAACAAGACCACCGTAATACGCAGCAATTCCAATATCGTTCTGGCTCTAATGGATAAAGATGCAGTTTAGCGTATTGAGGTCACCACGTTGTAGCCTCATCCAAGAGTGATGTAATTTTTATGAGAGTTACAGTCATACCCCGCTCAATATCGCTAATTGATTCCGAGAAATAGCGACGTTAAACGATACAACGTGGCTTGAAAACGGATGACGCACAAAGCCACATCCCATTGTTGATAGCCGGTGACTTCAATGCGTGGGAAATCGAGTGGGGAAGCAGAGGTTCCGCGCTGTTAGAAGCGTTTGCATTTTTACCGGCCGTGTTAGTAAATACGGGGAATGCGCCTACCTTCTCTAGAGGTAACGCGAGCTCGATAATTGACCTGACGTTCATGAGCAATTGTCTTGTCCATAGACTAATAGCATGGAGAGTGAGCGACATATATACACGGCAAGGCAAGGAGGCAATACCAGCGAACCAGATCTTAAGTAAACTCTACTCTGCGACAACGATATTGTGAAGCTAGATCGAAGCTTAAAGATGCCATCAAATTAAGTAAGCCAATGTGCTTCCGTGAATTGTGTGAGGAAGTTGACAGCAATCCTTGGGGAAGACCTAACTTAACAGTAATGAAAACATTTAAAAATAATCACACTACTGCCCCCACATGTCCGGTAATGTTGTTTGATACAGTAAGTCATCTGTTCCCGCAACAACCCGATTGTGTACTGGAAAAACCAGAAAATGAGGAGGAAGATGTACCACCAGTCACTGAGGAAGAGGTCTTGAAAGCATGTTCAATAGTGAGTAACAAAAAAGCCCCTGGTCCGGATAACGTTCCAAATATTGCGTTGAAGTCAGCAGTTAAAGCACATCCAAACATTTTTATAGAGGTGTACAGTGGATGCTTAGTTGAGGGGAGAGCCGTCCTCCTACCGACCAATTTTGTCTTTTGAACACTGCAGGTAAAGTTTTTGGAGAGAATTTTATGTGACCGGTTGCAAGAAGTCAAAGCAGGAAACCTGGCAGAACACCAGTATGGCTTTCGGAAGGCGCGCTCAACACTGGATGCGATAAAGTACGTTGTAGATACGGCGCAAGAGGCGATATCCGTTCTCCATGGCTACGTGACAGCAAAAAATACTGTGCCGTAGTGACATTGGACGTGAAAAACGCGTTCAACACGGCCAACTGGCGTTGCATATTTAATGCACTTACCCAGATGGAGGTACCGAAATTCCTACTGAGAGTAGTTGCGAGCTAATTTAACCAAAGAATCCTGGCATATAACACCGATGAGGGAAAGGAAACATATGAGGTGAAAGGTGGAGTTCCACAGGGATCAGTGCTAGGCCCTACGCTCTAGAATGTGATGTACGATGGTATTCTTCGACTCGCCTTACCATGTGAAGCACTGATAGTTGGCTTTCCGGACGACATTGCGATTGTGGTTGTCGCAAAACATAGAGAGAAGATAGACGAGATTTGTAATAGGACCGTCAGACTGATTCAGCGGTGGTTATCGTCTGCTGGTCTGCAACTGGTAGAACATAAAACGGAAGCCGTTCTTATTACTGGCAGGAAAATAATCGAAAGCATAACTTTGGAGACTGGTGCTCAACAAATAGTGAGTCAACCATACATCAGGTACCTATAGGAGTAATGATTGATTCCAGATTGTCATATAAGACCATCCCATTACCTCAAGCGAAAAAGCAAGTAGAGTTAACGCGGCGCTATCACGAATAATGCCGAATAAAAGAGGGCGCGGATGAGTAGCAGGGTTCTGCTCGCCAACGTTGTTAAAGAGTTGCATCAGTGCAAAGGCTAAGTGCTTTGAGGGTATTGTGCGCGTTTCGAACGGTGTCCGATGATGCTGCATGTGTTCTTGCAGGTATGCCACCAATAGATCTACTGGCTAAGGAGCGCCAAACAATATACTTGCGTCGTAATCAGTCAACTAAAATGGAGAACTACAGAGTTGCGCGGGCTGATACCATGAACCTATGGAAGAGACGATGGAATGAGTCGATTAAAGGCAGATGGACCCATCGCATAATTCCCTCGATAGAGACGTGGTTGAACACGGGGGCAACACGGAGAATTGGACTATCACCTAACGCAGTCTTTAACCGGTCACGGATGCTTCAAAGCATATCTGTATAGATTCAAGTATGAAGAATCACCCGACTGCCCGTTATTCATTGGAATACCGGAAAATGCAGAGCACGTGGTAGTCGAGTGCCCACGATTTACGGAGGAAAGGAACAATATCTGTGCAGCTGGAGTTCTAATTCCAGAAAACATATTGGTGGAACGCCGAGGGGTCAAATATCTGTAGTAAAATGGGAAAGCTGAGACGCTTCGAGAGAGACAGAAATGCGGGAATAAGCTAATGATAGCCGATTAGTTGGCAGCCTAGGCTGAGCCTGCCTCGTGAAGTAATACTTAACGGTAGTTCCACGGCGCTGTACCACATAGATTATCGGGGGTGGGGTTTGGTCGGTAAGAATCCGACACTCTCACATGTTTGATACATGGGTTCGCACGTGAAGCCTATCGAATGTTCCCCTCCTCCGCCTAAAAAAAAAATAAAAAATAAAAAACCACACACACACTCGCGATAGGACCTGTACTAGTTCAACATCGGATATTGATGATCCTGATGCTCTTAGCCGGCTGGGAAAGATGATTGATACACTTTGGGACTACGTCAAACCAAGGAGCAACGAGCACCACGAAATTAAGAGGCTTGTCACGTCAATCAAGAACCTGAATGTTGAACACGCACAGCAGGTTGGAAAGCTGAACGATGAAAAGACAGTTAAGACAATGCATGCAATTGGAAAAATGGCACAGCAGATAACAGCATGCTGTGAGACCCAAACTTCCCCAACCATATCTGACCAGAGAAATAATAATGAGGAAACTGTTTTGCTGGATGGTGAAGTGACGACCACCAATAGCAAAAGGAGAAGGTCGATACAAAACTCACCTAGTGATCATATCTCAAAAAAAGAAAGAGAGAGCTGGCGAAATTAGATTCAAACTCAGGTATAGATGAATCTAAGAAGCCTGATCATGTAAAGCACCCCGATTGGCAGTTGGTGAAAATAACCAAATCTGGAGCAATGTCGTAAGCGGATATGCTTAAAAAGATGAAAGAGGACCCAAATCTTAAGGAGCTCTCTGGTAAGGTGGCTCGGATTCGCAGAACCGAAAAAGGCGATCTTCTACTAGAGTTAGTGGAAGATGTACACTCCAAGGATCTTGGAGTTCAAAGTGCAATAAAACACTCTCTTGGTAATGATGCACAAATCCAAACACTTCACATCGATGAGGCCACAACAAAGGAAGAGGTACATGAGGCGAATACATCCAAGTTTGAGGACGCAAAAAACCTTTTGCCCTTAAGATGTTTTAAATGCTGACAATATGGACATATGGCCAAAGCATGTAGAAGTGATGCTGATCGTTCTGGCCTCTGCTACAAATGCGGAGGAAGTCACAAAGTTAAAGAATGCAAGGAAGAAGCGAATTATATGCTTTGACAGCAAAGGACGAACCATAACCACATAGCAGGGAGTGGTCGGTGCACGGCCTATATGGTGGCAATGAAGTTCGTTCAGCTCAACTTAAACCACTATGAAGTTACACAGGACGTATTAAACAAACAATACAAAAATATGGAGGGGTGCAATTGGGCAACTGATCAAACTGGTAAAACTGCCCTATGGACCCTTAGCAGACGGACCTTGCAGGAGAACAATAATAATCCCACGGCAGCTTTCGTACGGGTATCATAGCGCTACGATTGATGAATTTGAATATTTATTGGACTAATTAGTCGCTGATGTTCGAACGCGAAGCCCTGTTATCATTGCTGGTGATTTCAATGCCTCGGCAACTGAATGGGGCAGCAAAGAAACGAATAGAAGAGGAGCAGCACTGCTCGAAGCATTTTCTTCCATAGACGTTGTGCTGTTCAACACTGGTGATATATCGACCGTAATTGACCTTACATTCGGTAGCAGCTGCTTGATGAAAGTGTTCCCCAAATGGGAAGTCAGTGAGCATTATACGCATAGGGTATACTTTTCGAAATAAAAGATAATCGTCGTCCACCGGCATACTGGTCGACTGAGCAGATTGCGCAATTGCGACGGAAATGCCTTAATGCAAGGAGGAAACATCGACGTGCTTGCGATACAGATATCTATCCTAGTCTGCACCGCAATTATCTGGATGCTCGGAATAAATTTAAGCAGGCCATTAAAGCGAGGAAACGCCAATGCTGGAAACAGCTATGCAAAGAAGTGGACTATGACCCATGGGGCGAAGACCCTACAGAATCGTCAAGAAAAGACTCAAAAATGTAAAGGAAACGCCTACCACCTGCCCAGTGATATTACATAGAATTGTAACTGCATTGTTTCCTCAGCCAGATGATGTGATCCCTGACATTATTCGAGTACCTGGCATGGAAGAAATATCCCCGGTATCAACAGAAGAGCTCACCAATGCGTGTCAATGTTTTGGGAATTCAAAAGCCCCTGGACCTGATAACATCCCTAATATTACACTAAAGGCTGCAATCCAAGCCAGACCTGATGAGTTTCAAGAAGTTTACAATTCCTGCCTCAGAGAGAGGGAGTATTCACCGAACGATGGGAGAGGCAGCGTCTGGTCTTGTTAGGGAAAAAAAACCAACTGAGTGAACCATCTTCCTACCGACCATTATGCATGTTGGATACGGCTATGAAACTATAATAATTCGTTTCATACCACGCCTGAACGAAAGCACCAATTTGTCTCCAGCACAGAAATTTAATCATCCGAAATTATGACGAAGTTACATGATGTAGTCGATAAAACAGTGCGCGGATTTAAAGCACTAGGGTAGCAAGCTACCGAAAGAGATCCATGGATAATTCTGTTAGCCAGTGATAAATTGGATGAAGAATCACGACGTCTGTGGAAATACGAAACGGCGGATGGCGATTACCCCACAATTCAAGAATTCCTTGATTTTCTAACGAAGCATGTGGATGTATTAACTGAAACCGCTCCTATACAAGAAAGGCCGAAAGGAAATTACCAGCATACCAGACCAATTGGGGCGAGATCATTTCACACTAAGGGCCAGTTACCTAATTGCCCGATTTGCAACACGAACCACAGATTGTTTGATTGCTCAAAATTCAGGGAAATGGCCGTTAGCGATAGACGAGAATTCATTAACAAGTCGAAAAGATGTTACAACTGTTTGAGTCATGAGCACCTAATTATTAGTTTTAAAAGTACCAATCACTGCTGGAAATATCGTAAGCGTCATAACACGCTTCTGCATGATACACAAGCTCAAGTATCCCCAAATGGAAGCCGTATCTATTTCGTAACAGGCCAGAACGAGACCGAAGCAACTAATCACTATGTTACAGTAAGCGTGCATCACTCCAACCCACCCAACGATACCTCCTCAAAAGCAGTGTCCTCATTAATTCAGCTAAAAATTACTATCTTGCCCACGGCGATTATTAAAGTACAAGACATATATAGTAATTGGATAAGTTGTCGAGCCTTATTAGATACTGGTTCGACACATTCGTTTATTTCTGAAGAATTCGTTTCCAGATTGAAGGTGCCGAGTTTTAAAACGAATACCAAAGTCAACACTATAGTTTCCAATTTGAGGCATTAATCATGCCAACCATAACGTCCACTTTACCGTCCATGCAATCCAGCAATCTTCAGCTACATTTATTAGAAAGATATAACCCACTAGCCCGACCCAAGTTTCAATGTACCTATGAAGGTTGACGTATTATTAGGATGTGAGCCATTCCTACAATCGCTTCAAGATTCGAAGTTCGTGAAAGGTAACCATAACACGCCTATTGCAATAAACTCCAGGTTCGGATGGATAATAGCTGGACAGCTGAATACTAGCTGTCACTAATTCACTACAAATATGCACTCGGAGGCTGCCATTGTGAACCAATTAACGATCTGTCTCATATTGCAGCAGAAAGGTTTTGGAAGATAGAAGAGTAATACCTATACCAACGTTAAAGAGGAAAAGATGATTGTTGAACAATTTATGAAGACGTCCACCTTGAGCCACAACAGAATTACCGTCTGCCTACCATTTAAATATAGCCCGCCTAAGCTTGGCGAAAGTTGTTCGCAAGCTACCCGAAGATTTTATGCATTAGAAAATCGCCTGCAGAGAGATGCTGATTTACCATCAGTTCATGGCAGAATGCTTAGTCTTGGATTACATGGAACTCATATCTCCGAATAAAATTGAGCGAAAAGACAACCAGATCTTTTACCTACCACATCATCCGGTTACAAAAGAGTTCAGCAGCACCACGAAAGTTCGGTTAGTATTTGATGCCTCAGCTAAATCCAGCAACAGTCGTTCATTGAACGATAATCTAATGACGGGCCCTACTATCCAAGAAAATTTGTTAAACCTATTAATTCGCTTTCGCAAGCATAAGTACACATTTTCTGCAGACATCGGAAAGATATTTCGACAAATTGCAATAGCCAACAACGACAAAGATTATCACCGTATCGTATAAAGAGATGATCCCAATTCCAGCCTGAAACATTACCGGTTAAAAACCGTCATCTACGGAACGGCTTCCGCACCGTTTTTAGCAATTGCTGCACTTCACTATTTGGCAGAACTTTTCGGCGAGAAATATCCCAAGGCAAGTGAGATATTAAGATCTGACTTCTATATGGATTATTTAATGTCAGGAACTGACGACTTAGAGCCCGCACAGCTAATACAACTGGAGATTATAAATTTATTGAAATTGGAAGTATTTAACATCCGAAAATGGTTTTCAAATCGCCCTCAACTACTGGCAATTATTGCAATTGAAAATCGGGAAATGATAGCCTGGGAAATCACAGACAATCAGATGGTATCTGTATTAGGTATTAAGTACAACCCCATTCAGGACTATGTTTTCTTCAGGATAACGCTGCCATCAATACGCAAATTTACTAAAAGATCATTTTTGTCGGAGATCGCTAAAATTTATGACCAATTAGGACTTTTGTCACCGGTTATGATCGGACTAAATATATTATTTCAATCTTTTTGGCTACACGGCATCATATGGGATGTCGAACTACCATTACACATATCAGAGCAATATTTTACAATAATGGATCAATTATATCAACTTGCGGAATTAAAATTTCCTAGATGGCTTGATGGATTTACAACAGTTCAACCAATAGAATTGCACGGTTTCGGAGATGCATCCTTAAACGCTTACGCACCAGTGATCTATTCCCGATCGATTATAAATGGCCATCCTAAAATCATCCTAAGCCGAAAAAACTCGAGTAACGCCGATTAAGGCACTGAGTATACCCAAACTTGAATTAAGTGCTGCAACATTACTATGGTACGATTATTGAACACTGTATTACAATCGCTTAAACTCCAACATCAACCTAGCGTATATTTATATTCGGACTCGACGATAACCTAACAATGGTTATCCAAACCACCAAAACTATTAACGGTGTACGAAGCAAACCGTGTATCAGAGATAATGGAATCGACGAAGCTTTGCCAATGGTATTTTGTTGCAACCGAGAATAATCCTGCAGATCTTGCCACTAGAGGAGTACATCCGGAAGAATTGATGCGCAACATAACCTGGATCAATGGACCAGAATTTCTACATTTAAACGAACTCCAGCTTATAAAACCACCCATAGTGTATGAGATTGTGGAAGCCCTCTCCAATTTAGTCACTGTACAGTCAAATTTGTCTGTTATAAGCACATTCATTGCCGGGTATTCAAACTTTCGAAAAATGTTACACATTTGAGCCTATATTTTGCGTTACAAATACAACTTGTCGTCTAAATCGTCAAACCGAATAGCTAGTAAAAATCTGACGTTAGATGAAATATCAAATGCCGAATATTTGATATATGGTTTTGTTCAATCAGAAGCTTATGGGAAAGAGATACAGCTACGAAGCGCATTATAGCAATCTACACGCTGGTGCAAGAATGATGAATACCATATTGAAACAGAAATTTGCTATTCCAAGATGTAAAAATCTACTTCAACGTACCATCCATATGTATGTGCTTTGTGTGTCGACGCTACAAAACATAATTACAGAAGCAATTGATGGGTCAATTGCCTGCGTACCATATCAATCCTTCGGTGCGACCATTTATCGAGGTCGGTATCGACTTAGAAGGACCGTTTATGTTACTAACATCCCGTTCGCGTGGTGCCAAATTGTATAAGGCATATCTTGTAATTTTTGTTTGCATGGCCACTAAGGCCACTTCCATCGAGGTCGCCACTGATATGAGTACCGACGCGTTTCTAGAAGCGCTAAAAAGATTCTGTGCTGTTAGAGGGTTACCAAATGATATCCAGTGCGACGATGGGTCTAATCTGGTGGGCGACACAATTCCTGAATGAGGCCCAAGAGAATAAAATCCAGACTTGGTGTACGGATCGTCAAATTAATTGGCATTTTATACCACCACTCACTCCTACATTTGGCGGTTTATGGGAAGCCACGGTAAAATCGTGCAAGTATCACCTACGACGTGTCATGGGTGAGACTCATCTGACATATGAGGAATTCCTCACAAGGTATCACACTTAAATAGATGGTAATTAATCCAACAGCTTTTGCAGGGTTTCTGGAAAGATTGGTCTCAAGAGTACTTCACATCTCTTAACAAGGTTTACAAATGGCATGAAGAAAACCGAAATTTTAAGATGGGAAATCTGGTTTTAATTCGTGATCAAAACCTACCACCATCGAAATGGCTTTTGGCGAGAATATGCGACACATCCAGGTAAGGACAGTATAGTGAGAGTGGTATCGGTCAAATTACCTAATGGAAGCATATTGAAACGACCCACCTATAAATTAGGTTTGATCCCAACTTTTGACAGAAAACATTACAGAATTAATGCTTGATTCTAAGGAAGGATGGAAAGCTGTAAGTCATATGGCGATAGGGGTACTGAATGAGCTGAGGAGCTTAGAGCGTGCAAGGGAAGAACAACATGCCGTGATTAGATAGCGGAGACAAACTCAATCTCAATCTAAGATTAAGGCGCTACGGGGAGAACAAAGAGACAAATGACTAGTCACCTCTATGTGACGTAATATCGAACGATAGTTCCGCATGGAGGATGTGAAAACATCGGGTTTGTGGTTTTTAGGTTGTAGAAATCCGTCACTGTTGCTGAGGTATTTGTCCCACCGATGCATCGTCTTCTTGAAGATTTCCAACAATGATGACGTTTTTATGTTTCTTCAGTCATTAGACATCAAAATACCTCACAGGAACAAAATTCGGTATATTTTAAACGCATCTATACACTCATAATCATTTATGTGTTGAATTTATCATAAAAATTTGTTAACACAAATAATCAACAGTTACTAATCAACAGTTGGTTCCCCTACATATTATAAACAGAGCATTATAAACAACGGGGTTACAAAACAATCCATGACAACCATACGGAGTAACCCAGTCCTCTCTCGAATATTTGGTCGATATCTAAAAAATTTGATTCCTAGAAAATTTTCATTGCGTTCGTAATCATTCTGAAATCTTAAGCACTGTTGAAAAGACTTGTTATTTTCTTATTGTGTGTGTGTCCAGAATTAACCAAATAAAATTTTTTTTAAAAGTGAAAAAATTCTATAAATTTATCGTATTGTGTTTGTTCTCAAGTTGTTTTTATATTTATACGGGTGAAAAGATTTTTTTGTGTGTGCCTATTGGGGTGGTGATTTAGGTGGGCTGTGTCCCAAAATTACAACAGATATAATAGACGCAGATTCACAGGAATAAAAGGATACATCTTTGGTATAATACAGTACACCTTTTGGGTGTTATATTGTGATCATCATGTTTGTTCAACCAGGTATAAAACTTACACACAATTCAAGTTCGGAAGAAGAAGAGGAGGTTATATCACCCGCAGATATAATCCAGGTATGAAATGAAAAATTGGGTTGTGTTTCTGTTTTAAAAATATACATTTTTGTGTGTATTTTCTATCAAAGTGAATCTCTCCCAGGAGAGATTGGAGTTTTGTTTATGAAGTTTTATTTAACGTTCTGTTTTTGGTTGAAAACATATTTTTTCTAATCTCGACAAAAAAAAAAAATGAAAACCACTTTGATTTTTCTTTTATTATTTTTGTCTACATACTTATATGTAACAGCACAGTGTAGCACAAATATATTCCACCCAAAAATTATATAATCCAATCAATATCTACATATTTTATGCATGCTAGTTAAAATGTTACCGAGTAGTTCTGCTTTAAATCGTTCAATTTATTTTTTTATTGTTTTCCAGCTATAGTATGATATGCAAATAACTATCTAATCCGTATATCGCTAATACAAAATTCATATATTTATTATTTGCTCAATATCAAAAATAAAATCGAAATCAATTTCTTATTATTAAATTCTAAGCAAATACATGCGATATCAAATCGAAATATAAATAGAAAAATATTTACTTTCTATTTCCTAAAAAAGGAAGAGCATAGTAGAAAAGTCAAGTCTTTATACATAAAAAGAACATCGCACAAGAACTAATAGTAGTCGATTTATTTAAGGGGTGGTGTGAATGGGTAAATAAACCAATAACTGGTTTGTGTGATTTGATTTCAATGCATGAAATTGAAAAAATTACCAATTCGTTATAAAATTTTGTTGATGTTGAACCTGGAACAGAATTAGGGGCGGAAGCTCTTATCTAAATAAGTCATACCTAAATTTAATTATTTTGTTTAAAACAGTACAAGTAATTGACTGTGGAACCTATTTTAAAGAAAATAAAAACACAATTTTGTGTTCACAATGGAATGTTAAGTAATGCGTTTGACTTGGAGAATTGAAAAACGTAATATCGCTGTGGAACCTAATTCTGACAAATGCAATATTTCCAAGTAGAACCTAATTTAAAAATATTATGTTTTCGACCGGTAATACTTTTACATATTAAATGTTCCGGTAATAAGACGAATTGAAAAGTAAGTCAGTTTAAGATAACGTTCTACAAGCAAGATTATCATTTTTACGGCAAGCATTAAGTCAAGTGTCATTAGTGAGAAACAAAATCTGGATCCACATTATCGATTTCAAAAATCCAGTCGGTTTTATTCATTTAAAATATTTTCCGAAAATTTATTTCGATATAATGTTAATTAAAAACTCCAAATAGGTTCCACACCAAAAAATAGAGATATCGTATTTATGTTCCACTTGAAATTTCAATGACAGTTACGTCCTTTGTTACGATTTTTGTTGGTTCATCTGATTGTTCTTAAAGAAATTAGTTTCCACATCATGAGCAAAAAACTTAAATAATAAAATTTTATAAACGATTTTGTAAAATGAAGAATTTTGTTTGGCCGGCCATTTAAGGAGACTTTACTAATACACTTGTTAAATTTTATTTAGGATAGACATCTGAGCAGAAGTATGTATTTTAGTGAGGAGAATAATATTTCTGAGTTTTAATATTATATATGTACCAACTTTTTAAAAACTTTGTAATTTATTTTTAGATATTATTTCATTCGACAAACACACTGTATTCGGCACAGTCACTTTTGACTATGTTCTCTAATTTCTGGCTAAAGATAATTCAAAATAAAATTTCAATGTAATACTGGTTTTTACATTATTTTTTCAGGCCTTAGGATTAGATTCCACACTTTTTAATAAAAAATATTCAAAATTGTCCAGAAGTCGATGAAATAATGCATTTCTTTCACAGTTGAATGTTTTGTACATTAAAATCATGAACTTGTGGAAAATAAGTTCCACAAATAAATTAGGTGGTTTTCCACATATTTGGTCCTCTGGAACGTCTTATTACTTATAAATCCTTAAATCTATATTCTAAATTTATAAATTAAGTTCTTCTTTCAACATACATACGTTCCACAATCCTATTAGGCATACAACAAATTAAGTGCGAACAACGAACTGGGAATAAATTCCACAATGCGCAAATAGACGTTTTATTCGCAGTTCGCACTTTCTATTTTAAGACATACAAATAAATTTCGATAAAACGAATTTATGACGTTTAAGTAAAAATAATAATCCAATGGTTAAATTCACTCCCACTTCAAAATTATTATTAACACATTCAATGCCTTTGTCGATATTTTCCTTCACTCGAAAAATCTCTAAGTACTTGCCTCAACCATTTCGCCTTCTTAACTGCATCAGATAAAGCAACGAAAACTCAGAGTCCATCGACGATACAACCACTACATCCTGCTTTTTACTTCTCCAACCGAGTGTTGCATCATATATACCATGCTCACTTTATTATAGTTGAGGAACAAAATTTAATTTTAAATCGAAGATATTTAGGTACAACAGACTTCTAATCAGTTTACGATAGTTGTTGTTATCTCGCAATAATTCAGATTCGCCACCTTTTTCCTAATTAATTGAATGGAATTTCAGAAACTTTTGAATTTTCCATTCCGAACCCCTGTAACACTTTGTTAATATAAACTGATTGTTTGATGCAGAACAATCCATCTTCGTTTCTAATTACTTGTATGCCAAGATATGGTTTGATTTGTTTCGGGACTAGCATATAGCACGACAAAAATAATCGCCGTCAAAGGCCGTGTAAACTCCGTTTAAGCAAACAAACTTGAAGATCCTTTCCTTCAGTAATAAAACCTGGGAGTTTCTTCATGTATATTTCTTCCTTAAATCATCATGTAGAAACGTAAAATTCTAAACGTTGTTTACCGTGCCACTGGATGACAAAAAGTTCATCATAATCGAAACCATATTTCTGCGTAAAACCTTGAGCAACTAATCTGGCCTTAAATCGCGTTATTTCACCTTTCTCGATTTTCTTAATTTTTTATACCCACTTACAACCGATGGGTTTTCTATTAATGGGTAAATTATCTAGATGCCACGTTATATTTTCATGTATAGCGAATTTATTTCGTCTTCCATCCCTTTAACCCGTTCCCTTTTGTTTTGATCCCATACATCTTAATTGTTGGTAACAGAGAAAATTTCTTCTTGAAATTAAGCTGATATTAGTTTCCAATTTTGACCTGCTTTGTAAAAACTGAACCTCTCTGCTGATTACTATTTTTCGGGTTTTATTTTCGTAACACTTACGTTATGAATTTATTCTCAATTTTATGACACTTTTGTGGCGGCATCAAAACATAACATTCAGAACCAAAAATTCTTAAATGGGTAAGGTTTGGTTTGGAACCAAACCAATTTTCAAATGGTGTGGTTAAAATCAATGATCATGCACGGTGCCATATCTACCAACGTCCGATTCTTACGTTCAGCAACACCATTTTGTTGAGGCTGCTGTTGAATTCCTTCACTTTTCAAATACAACTCAAATTATTTGTTTTTTGTATTCGACACCTCTATCTGATCTTATACATTTGGGCTTTTGTGCACGCGTTAATATTTTGAAAATTTAAACTCTACACCTTTCAACATTACGACAACTTTCATCAGTACACTGTGTTATTTTCACACCCTTTACCTGCCCAACAATTCTTAACGTTTTGACAACCATCATGGCCTGGGCTTTACAATTCCTTGCAATGTTCCCTTTACCATTACTCTGATAGCACAACTTTTCGACGTTTATATGCGTCAAAAAGTTTTGATTAGACCACTACTGTAATTAAATCGGTTTCTTTGCGCGATTCTAATGCTGTGGCCAATGTATAGTAACTATCAGGTAGGATCTCTAACATCGTGGCAGCTTGCCAATCTTCTTATCCTGCTTAAATGTACTTCCATGTTGCCCCCTCCTCTAAATGTAATCTCATACTTGACTTCACCAACCGAACTTTGCTATTTGCTGTGCTCTTCTCATGGTATTCTTGCAACGCTATCCATATACACTCTTCGCCGAAGAAGCATTACGAATATGAACCAATTGATCATTAGTCAGATTTAGCCCAATAGTTGCTAAACCATGTGAATCTTTCCTATTTTATACATCTACTTTCGAATCCGGCGGCTTAGGAAGATTTTCAGCAATACAACACCATTAACATTTTTACTGTAAATTTTCACACGAAATAGTTACTTTTGGACGGGGAATCTTTCAACGCCATATTTTCAGTGGCGTAACTATAAATTTCGCCCCCTCCCCCAATACCCATGCTATATTACAAGGGGATATGAAACAGAAGAATTTGCAATTTTCTTATATTTAAAATACTTTTTCAAAATAAACCGAGTTTACCGGTAAATTAAGTTTTTGTTTACCATTTACCGGTAATAAGAAAGATTCGTTCAAATTCTGTTGAATTTGAAGTGCAAAAGAGGTAAATTTGGAGTGCAAAACGTATATTACAAATAAATCAACCCAGCAGACACTAAAATCTTTATCGTTTGATGTAGAAAGCTTTGATTTCGAACGAGTTTAGCGGCTCAAAGAAAATGCGGCTCAAAGTTGTAATTAAAGCTCTTAAATATTTATTTTGCCAAAGCCAAATTTTATGAAAATAAATTTAGCTCCTCAACAGGTAATATTAAAGATGGCTGGAAAGTAGTAAGAAAGATACGATTGCGGAAATAATGATTGATGATATCAGTAACTGATCAACTTTAAATAGCCATTTCGTTAACTATTATCCCTGATGTCCAATTAGGTTCTGATCTTATTTATAATAATTTGGAATTAAAATCTTGCACATCGAGCCGACTTGCACATCGGGCAATGATGATGTTTTATTTCAGTCTTTGGAGATTCTTTATTTTAAGCATTTATTTGTGTTCAGAATTATGAAAGTTTTTTTCATTATATTAATGTCAATCAATCAAATGTCACTACTAGTTTAAATTTGAGAAATCGCCGTTTCGGAAAGCGATTTGCGTTCCACAATATATTCAACATTCAACAACGAGTTTCTATCCAATTCTATGTTTTTCTCTGAATTTGGCCAGGATTATTGGCAATGCCGGAGTCCATCCGAAGGTCATTGAGGTTATCACCGTT
The DNA here is from genome assembly GCA_958295665.1 of Tipula vernalis. Classification (NCBI taxonomy): domain Eukaryota; kingdom Metazoa; phylum Arthropoda; class Insecta; order Diptera; family Tipulidae; genus Tipula; species Tipula vernalis. The sequence continues at coordinate 12,112,329 of OY282559.1, read as the reverse complement.
TAGGAAAGCGATATGTATATATGCTATATTCAACATTCAACAACGAGTTTCCATTCAACCATAATTTAAGGTATGATCGCCCCAATTTTTTTTCTTGAAATTGGCCAGAGTTATTAGTAATGACCTACTCCAATTTAAAATTTTCAAAAGACTGATGGTTTTAGAGCTTTCTAGTAATTACGCAGAATGTTGAATGACGCACCAACACATTGATAGAGAAAATTTTCGGAACATTTTCGGAAAAACTTCATAAGCATCATAAACAAGAATATTTGGGTACAACGCAAAAACGACATTTTTCATAAAACAAACAACAAAAATATCAAAAGGATTGATTCATTTCTGTATGTCAACTAAAAATATGTCGCCTTTAGGCAATCTATAACGGTATATTTACAGAGCACACACATATATAACGAGAAAGAGCTATCTAACAAGGTTCATCCGGTTTAATATATTACCCGGTTTAAATATAAATTAGGAATCCATTTTTTTTTCGAGACGATATTTCAGCAATAGAAATTGTAAAGTGTCATGCGGTTTTGATTTACATATATTATATGAGGTCCTATACATATATAGATTCGAAAAAATCAGGACATTTTATTAATCGATACATGATTTATCGAAGGAAAACTTCGAAGGAAATTAACTTTTCGTATTTCCGCTTTTGTCTCAAGAAAAATGTCTATCGCTAGATAATAAATTGGCACATGAAAAGGTAATGCCTCCCTCCCGTATGTATACCTAGTAAAAAAAAAATCCTAGATATATCATAGAATATAAAAGGACATTGGACTCATATCCGTATCAAAATATAAGAAAAATTTGTTGTTGTATTTTGCTTCCATAAATAGAAAAATCAATTATGTATATCTAATCAAAATTCTTGTTTTGTTTGCTGTTGTTGCTGTTCAATTCTAATAGTTGTCAACATTCATCAGAGAGATACGTAAACGTTCGTATATGTTTTGAGATTCAAAATCAAATTTGAAATGGGAAGCATTCTGTTTCTTCATTTTGTAGCTATTATGAAAATCGACAAAAGTTTTCAAATAACATCTAAATAGCTTATCTCATATACATATATCTAAGTGATATGAGACATTATGGATGCATATAAGTGAATTTTATGGTTGTTGAAATTGAATTTTATTGTACATCGGGGCTAGCTTTAGTATTTGTTGGAAATTAGTAGCAAACTTTGTATGTAGAGTCGCATTTTAGTAGTATTTTGTTATATAAAATACAAAAAATATTTAGGTTCCACATTACAAAATTTTATACAAATCGATTTAATTTGTTTTCTTTAGTTTTTAGTCATGCACCCATTAGAATTGTACTGCCAAAATCACGTAGATCATTAAATGTAAGGCACTCAAATCTTAATTCATTATGCAGTGTTAAATTAGCTATTTTTCCAATTGGAATTTAAATTATATGAAAATTTAAATCTTTTGTAATTTTGGATTTTTCGTACCACCAAACAGGTTATTTTCATCATTTACAGATAGCTGGACCATCTGTTTATCTCATTAACCAAAAGCATCCAATTGTGTTGTGAACAGATAATTTAAAAGTTGACTGATTTTTGATGGTTTAAATAATTAGTACCGCAGGGGACCGAGTTTTGCTCGGTGAAAAGAAAGCCAGTTTTTTTAATTTCTTTCGCAAAACAACTTTAATTTCATTTTATTTTATTCGGCTGAGACATAAAAATCCATGTTGCCGAGGTAACCGTCGTCGCTGTCACTACCAAGACTTATTAAAGTTTCATCAGGAGCGTTCAATGCTTCTTTCCACACAAAATTATACGCGCGACGTTCATTTTCAGGTGGTAACAGAACTTTCAAGCTATTTTGTCGTTCAACACGGGAAAATGCTACACACAACATACCGTGATTAACACATTCGCGGTCACACTTTTTTATTGATGGCTACTCAGAATGCCACACACTGTAACTCTGGTAATTTTGAAGATAATTTAAATCTGATTGAAGTTTTTTGTATTAAATGGGTTGTATAGAATTTTGCAATAATCAGTGTATTTTTGCAAATACCACTGCATATGCAGTGGCGACCCCCCATTTTATTTTATTTCATCTAGAGGACAATACTGCATTAGAAGTGAGACTGCGATTGCAGTGGTTGGACGAAAAAAACTCTCTGTAACTCTATCACTGCATTAGCAGTATAATCAAAATTTGAAATTAAAAAATAATAATTAATCAATTTCATTCTTTTATTAAAAAACTTTAAATTATAAATAATAAAAAAAGCAATAACATAATTCATCAGAACAAATTAAAATTGTTATAAATTAAAAAAAAAAATAAGTCTTATGTGGGTTTTAAGCTTCAAGAGGCGGATTATGAATGGCCGAGTTATGCCAAGATTCGCAACAATTCAGACACAAAGGTGGATTACCTGGGCATTGCTTACATTGAAACGCCGTTGGTTTCCGTTTTTTCGATAGTGTGCAACATCGACAATCACGAAAGTATGATTTCCTTTTCCATCCGTTGGGTAGCGGACTTTTTTCAAGAAAATGTTGGCTTGATGAGGATGTTGATGCTGCTGATGCCTCTGGAAATATTGGAATGTTTGCTGTCCTGTTTGATGGTATTTTCAGATTCCGTCCATTAGGTATGTCTTGGACATTTAAAAATGAGCAAATGAGAGACTCTCTAAATTTTAAAAATGTTATCTTAGGAAACTTTGTTTTATAAATAAAGTAAGAATTAAACACAGCGATATCTATAATATGAAAGATAACTTTTTTATACCATCGAACAGTTTTTCGAGGACATGAATAGTATGATACCAATTGATCTAGTCTATCCACACCGGACATATTTTGGTTGTATTCCTCGACCTCGATGGGTTTATTTCGTTCTTTACCGTAACTGTTTGTGGCTAAAGCCATTGCTGGATGATAGGCTGTATTTATATAGAGGACATCCCTCTTGTCTTTCCATTTGGAAACATAGATATTTCCTTTCCGTAACCAGACATGCTCATCTTTTTTAAGTTTTTTTTGCAATAAGTTCCTTCGGGTTTTCTTTTCGGTTGCTTCGTAGAGTACCACAAGTATGGGTTTTATGAGATAATAATACGTTACATAAAGACACACTATTATAGTAATTGTCCATAAAAACTGTGTGCCCTTTACCCAGGTATGGCTCCATTAATCTCAAGACCAAAGAATTAATTTTTGAGCATGTTGGATCTGTACTTTGTTTTCCGCCATATATTTCAAGATTAAAAACATATCCATTTGGATCACACAGCTCAAAAAATTTTATGCCGTACCTAGATTTTTTATTTTTGATGTACATCCTAAAATGTAAGCGACCGCGAAACAGCAACAAAGACTCATCCAGTGACAAGTGCTTGCTTGGCCTGTTAGATGCTTGGCATCGATCCGTGAATAACTTTACAAATGAACTTATTTTGCTTAGATGTTTTTTACCTATCTGAGAATTAACATTGAAACATCTTAAAATTTGCTCAAAGCGACGTCCCGACATAGTGCTTGGAAAAACTGGATGATAATACAACGGATGCTTGGAAAATAAATGTCGCATTTTCGGTGGTTTAATTTGACCCTGTAAAAGACAAAGACCGATGAATTTCAGCATTTCGGTTAAACTGATTTGTTTGAATTTCGCAGCGCGTGAATATCTCGTCGAGCGTTGGTCACTGCATAGTCTGTTTCCGTAAATATTTGTTGAGTCAACTAAAATCTTGAGCAGTTCATCACCAAAAAAACTATCAAACACTTCCCTTGGCGAATTTCCGGTAATTTGGCAGCCCGCAGAACACTCATCAAAATTAAAATTTGGTATATCGGCAGTAGTTGATATCCATAGCTCTTCAATTTCATCGGATCTATCTTCAATATGATCGCCTCCATTTTGCGCTTCATATTCGCTATTTTCAATGTCCTCACTGTCTTCACTATCATCATCACTTTCACCACTATTAATATACTCTGGGTCGACTATACTATCATCAAAATCAGACGAGAGTTCATCTTTTTCAGAACCGCTGTCCATTTCTTCAAAGAGAGCCAGCAATTTTCTTTGTTTTTCTTCGTAACTATCCATGCTACCATACAACTTTATTCCTATAATTTTAATTGTAAATAAACTATTGTAATGTAATTTTAAAACAAATCACTATATGCACTATAATGCAAACCACAAATGCATTAATTAAATTACATAACTACAATTTACTTACATATAATAAACACATTCAATAAAAACGTCTGGCTCGTACGACACTTTTTCTGATTCTAATGTATTTTGTATGGGAATCACCACTGCATTTGCAGTTGTGTCGTTATTTTGTTAGACTGGGACAATACTATAAGCAAAATTTTAAACTTCATTGTTCGCTCCTAAAACAAAAGCGAGACAGTATAGCTGACATATTTTAATAATATATATACAATAAACTAAAAAAATGAGAATAGCTAATTCTCATAATACAAAACAAAATATTAAAAAAAGAGCAAAGAAAATTGTACTGCAATAGCAGTGGTGACCTACTGAAAACCTCTGGAAATACTGCAATTGCAGTGGTTGTCCGCGAATGTGTTAAATACAGGTGTACGAAGAGATTTATGCACGGTCATCGCAAACGCTGGTCGAAGCGGAAATTGATGTCGTTGTATTGTACATCTCAGTTAACCTTTACTGGAGTCGAGCGTACTCGAGGAATGTGTACTTCTTGTCCAGCTTTTTCCCCATTAATTATTTTTTGCTTTAACTACGTTGTTACATAATTCGGTAACAATCAGGCGTGTTCCATTGCACATACCCTCCGAAATGTCTAAATTACGCATTAGCATAATTATTGTATTTTTCTTTAGTTTTAATTCACGGGGTGGCAAATCAGCAATTTCAATCGAATTAAGAAATTCCTGTTTATCCGTCACAGAAACATGACTTTTATACGATTTGTATTCTCCTGAGAGACGATTGCCGACCTCAGCATTAATATTACTGACTTCTTTATTCAGCGGCGCTTTATTCCATCGTAATTTTGATTCGCAAGGCAATTTTCAAATACTTCTTCGATTAAATTACCACTGGAAATTATATCCTCAAGTAATTCGATTTCATTAAAGTCATTTTTTGGAAGATTTCCATTTCCCAGTTTCAGGAATGCTTCCTGTTCATGATCGACATGCAGAGATAACTTTTTTTGATCGACAAATCGAGTGTTTCACTACGGTTGCTTCGGAGTTGAACAGGTAAGCACTGGACCGCAACAACTGATCCATATTTTCTAAACCATACTTTGGTAACATCGGTGCCTCATCCATAAGGAAAACATTAACTTGAGCGAGTTCTGTAGCTTTGACTGAACCAGGTTTAATGCTGGAAATTGAATCTGACGGAAGCGGAACTTTCAGACCAAATGTATTGTGTGATGTTGGTCCAGCAGGCAACAGAGTTGATGCGATTCCAGTAAATGCCACACATTTTACTTTGCGATTTTGGCCACAAAGTAAGTGATACAAGGTCTTATACACGAAGGTTTTACCGGTACCACCTGGTCCATCTATGAAAAAACATTTTGTTTCAACATAGTTAGAGTCATTGGCTGCACGTAAAATAATGTCCACAATTTCAATCTGTTTTCCTTGCAGAAGCCGATACATGCGTTCTCCAGTAGCGGCTGGATCATCAGAATTTAGAACGTCCATGTTTTGGTCATCTTCGTGATTGTCGTTCCTTCTGTTGATGTCGTATTTAACTTGAATGCAATAATACGATAAGCACATTTGATTGCAGCATCCTCAGATATATTATTTCGTCGTGCTTGCAGAAATCTTCAGCCAACTTCTTCTTGGGCTTGGTCAATATCTTGCATTCGAAATTGACCACGTAAATGAATATTCAAGCGTTGAACGATATGACTCTTTCTTTGGATTTCATGGCCAAATAATCGCCAGCATGCTTCAGGTGGTGTATTTCAGCGACCTTCCAAATAGGTGTCTGCTTCATTATAAATCAAACTCCTTTGATTTTCGACAACCTTTATTAAAGCGCAATCGTGTCCTTTGTAGATGTATTTATATAAATATTTTACCGGACCTATCCTGCCAACATATTCAACATTGATGTGACATTGGCATTTTTTCAGCAACTCGGCGATTATCCTTATCTTTTCGATATATTGCAAGTTCATGTGAAAATTCTTCTCGATTATTTTGGTCCAATTTGGGGTCATAACGACAACGATACTTTGGTTTTTCATCATCCGCTAGAGATGTTACTTCTTTGAATTGCATTGGAAAACCGAAGGGTACTGCAATTTTCCATTTTTATTGACCATACATGTAGCATATGGATTTAACTCCATTCCGCACGGATTATGAATCATCCACGTTAACACTAATTCTCGTCATTCAGGGTCGTCGGTATTTGAAATTTCAGCTGAAATTAGATCATCAATTTCTTCTGGATTATGGATCCGATTTTCAGGATTCATGATCAACAGCAAATGCATATGTGGTAGCCCACGTTTTTGAAATTCGGTTGTATAATTTCATTAAATTTTTGTTTCGCAATTCGAGCGACGAGATCGGGACGATTTTGGGCGAACTGCTGTATGATAACTCCATTATCAGATATAATACGCCCTGCTTCTTTAATTTCTGGCCAATCGGGATTACAAGTCATGAAGATGAAGAAATCTGGCGATTTAAGACGACGAACAATAGCCATTGCATCTTCGAAAGCTTCAGTATAGTAATGCGTTGATCCGGTGAATGATGATGGTAGTATTATTTTTTCACCAACAACTGCATTCTGTTTCGCAGCTAAGTCGTTGATAAGTCGGGTACTGATCGGCTAAAATAGTTTTTTGATTAAATTTGATCCATTGGATGCGATCACGTTCAACTCAAATGAAAGTATCGACGAGATATTGTTAAAAAAGTCGTCCACCAAAATGTAAAGCGTGGAAAACTGTTTGACGCAGGTCGTGTGTTAAATTAGTTTGCAAAGAAAGGCTTTTGGCGTATTCAGGTCGAAAAGCTATAAGATATTGCGCTAGTTCAAGTCGGGTTAGATGTGGACGACTTGCATAAGGTATTCGAAGTGGCATACCCAGTGGCTGGATAAAACAATGGGTATGTAAAGGGCTCCACACGATAGTCGATATTAACCGTCATATTTAACCGTTTCATTTGACGGGAAACTTTGATCGGCGTTAAGCATATGAACAACGCATACGTCATTACATGCATGAGGGTTGAACCGTCTATAATTCACACCATCTGGCACTGTAAAAATGAGCTGCACGTTGATTTATATCATCCTCCACTTCTCGCATCCTCATGTAACTTTGGGCATAAATATTTTGTTCTCGCAATATTTCTGCCAACAGATCCATTAATTCACGACTGATTCCATAATTTAGAGGATATGCAAGGCGTTCATGACCAGCATCATCGGAGTCTAAAAGGTATTGGGTGTATGCATTAAAAACCGGAATTTGATACTAGATGTCATTACTTGTTTATGTGTTATAGTACATCAAGGACATAAAGGTCATTTGAAAGCCTTATTCAATCCGATTTGAACGATGGAAAATTTATCAAATTTGCGAAAAAAACAGCATTTGCGGGAAGTTTTGTTGAGTCACTTTTCGCAAACAAAACTGCAGCTGAAAGTCATCGTTTGCTCGTGGATTTGTATGGTGAGCATGCTCTTGCAAAAACACAGTGCTTTGAGTGGTTAAGTCGCTTCAAAAGTGGTGATTTTGACATCAAGGACCTTTGTCCTGGTCAGCTGAAAAAGTTTGAGGATGAAGAATTGGAGGCATTACTCGATCAAGATTCATGTCAAACGCAAGAAGAACTTGCAGAATCATTGGGAGTTGATCAAGCAACAATTTCCAGACGTTTGAAAGCCTTGGGATTCATCGAAAAGATGGGAAATTGGGTGCCATACGAGTTGAAGCCCAGAGACGTGGAAAGACGATTTTACATGTCCGAAATGCTGCTCGGGCGCCACAAAAAGAAGTTGTTTTTGCATCGTATTGTCACTGGATCCATTACGATAATCCCAAGCGCAAAAAAGCGTATGTCAAGAAATGCGAGGCCGGCCCATCTATATCAAAGCCGAATATTCACGGGGCCAAGGTCACACTATGAGCTGTTGCCAAGTGGCCAAACCATCAATGCCCAACTCTATCGTCAACAATTGATCCGATTGAAGCACAAAATCCAGGCAGAGCGGCCAACGTATGCGACCAGACACGAGTCAATCAATTTCCACCACGATAACGCTCGGCCACATATTGCGGCGCCGGTCAAAAATTACCTGGAGAATAACGGATGGGAAATTCTTCCGACTACCACCTATTTGGATCCATGCAGAATGCCCTATCAGGAATACGCTTCACTTTAGTTCAAGGTATTTTGGGTCGATTCGTTTTTGGCCGCCAAGCCGGCGCAGTTTTTCTGGGATGGAATTCATAAATTGCCAGAAAGATGGGAAAAAGTAGTGGGTAGCGATGGGCAATACTTTGAATAAAAAATCTTGTAACATTTTTCCATAATATAAAGGCTCAAATTTCATAAAAAATTCCGGTTTTTAATGCATACACCCAATATCTAGGTTATGTTGTTTGTGATGGTTGTTTGCAGGTCGACCCCGAAAAGATCTCGGCTATAGTAAATTATACTGTTCCTTATACTTCTAAGCAAATTCGTAGGTTTCTATACCCTAAGGGTATAACTGGTTGGTGTCGCAAGTTCATAGCCAATTACGATTTGCTGAAAAAAGGAAAAAAATGTTTGTGGAATGCCGACGCTCAACGCTCTTTTGAAGCTTTGAAATCAGTCTTGATAACCGCCCCGGTCCTACGAAATCCTGATTTCAGCTAAATATTTTACATTCAATGTGATGAAAGCACTACCAGAATAGGCGGCGTATTGTTTCAAAATGGTATAGATGCTGAAGAATTTCTGATATCGTACATGACGAAAAAGCTAAATAAAGCTCAACGGAATTATTCCATTAGTGAACTCGAAGAAATTCCGAGCCTATATCAAAGGGTTCCATTTTGTAGTCATTACCGATTATGCAAGTCTCTAGTGGCTAATGTTTCGAAAGGAACTCTCTGGAAGATTAGCATGCTGGAGGTTGAAATTACAAGGTTTTGATGCTCTCTCTCTCTCGTGTCAATGTCGATGAAATAATCAGAAAGGAGGCCCCCATTAAATTATTATCCATTGCATGTAAATTTGAACGACCCAAAGTTTACTACGGATGAAGATTATGTTAATCAAATTGCGAATTTCCAAACGCTTAATAATGTCAATACTAATTTACATCTCGAAGATAACAAACTATTTATTTGCCCATCTTTTGGTACAAAAATATGCGAAACTGATGTATCGGAGTGGAAGTTGGTGATACCTCAGTCCTTAAAAGGTCAACTGATGGAACAAGCGCACTCTCCCCCATTGTCAGCCAATATTGGTGCTGCCAAGACTCTAGAAAGGCTACGGAGATATTTTTATTAGGCTAATATGTATAAAGATGTCAAAAGCTATGTTTCAAACTGTAAAGTTTGTAAAAGTTTCAAGCCGGTAAATTATTCCACTCGACCTCCTATGAGTGATTTCGTGGAAGTTCATCAACCATTTCAATGGTTATATTTGGACTTTCTGGATCCTTACCCGCGTACAAAGCATGGTAATTTGTACATTTTAATAATTTTGGATAAATATTCACGGTTTGTATTCCTAAAAGCTTCGTTGGAAGCGAAATATTTAATTTATTTTCTGTTCCAGAAACTGTTTTAACCGACAACGGAAAACAATTTATATCTGTCCAGTTTAAAAACTTACTGGCTAAAGATGATGTGACAACCCAATTCTTCAGAACGAGTAAATCGATGTATTTTGTCAGCTATCTGCTCCTATATTAAGTCAGATCAGCGTGAATGGGATGTCCACCTTAGCGAAATTTCATCCGCGTTGCGTAATGTCGTGCACACATCTTGCGGATATTCACCGCACTATCTGGTATTTGGCGAGCACAAAAGCATGATTGAGCTTCTGACTATGCATTACACAAATTACTGTCACAGCCCAGTGATAACGAAATAGCAGTCACAGCTAAATCTACTAGACTAAATTTGGCTCGCGAATCCGTGTTAACTTATTTGCGTTCTGCTTACACTAAGAACGCTATACAGTATAATCTCCGAAGTCGCATTCGTCGTTTTGAGCCAGGTCAGAACGTGTTAATAAAAAATTTTACTCAAAGTGATGCCTCGACAAATTTTAATGCTAAACTGGCTCCTAAAGCTAATCCCGCGACTATATCGAGGAAATTAGGCCAGGTAGCCTTTGAATGTAAAGATTTCAAAGGAAATATATTGGGAGTCTACCATATTAAGGATATAAAAATTCTTAAATATCTTTGAATTGAATGTTTTGCCCGGCTTTTTTGAGACATATCAGTGGTGTGAGTCGTGCCCACGATTGTAACGACTCATTTGAGTCGATTACAGCTGTGTTTTTTTTTGTTCACTCCCGATAGCTGCTTTCGAGAGCCGTCATTTTTCTATGCGATTAAATTCATCAGTAACAAGTACTTATACCTATGATGCAACGCATGTGTGTGAATTAGTGCGTTCATAAATTATTTTGCCATCACAACTATAAGTGATATGTACACTATTATACCAGTGTATAAGAAGTATTTTGTGCTTGCCTAGGCAATAGTACAATCATTCACCCAAAATAATCATCTTCAGTACCATACCGTGCAGCATTATCTGAGATATTGATGGGATACAATATTTTCAACAAACAATTCAGGTGCTAAATCTTATTATTTTAAATCTATCAGTTTTGTTTAATTATATTATTGTGCTGATCCGAAATTAATTACCGCTTTTCATACGTGTAAAGTATCAATGTAAAAAGGTGTTAAATATTTAATCAGTGGTTATGGAAGGTTGTTATCGGCAATGGCATATTCGAGCTCAGATTTAAAGCACAGTTAGACATGTTTGCTAGGAACCTGGAAAATTATCCCACCCCACTACCGTGAGTCCGTAGCTGGCCAAACTGTGCCCAGGTTAATCCTGACAAATGATTTTTTTGTAACGTTCGTGTAGGCGACAGGCCAAGTTATCCGACAATATGGTCTATACGAGAATATGTTCAAGACCTTGTAGATAAAATTATTAAAAATTCCAAAAACTGTGAATTATATTATTAGTACATCATAATTGGATCGGCTTGGTGACATTGACCGCTATATGGCTTAGCTATTCTAAGAAATGTGCAGGGCCTTCGGGACATATTTAGGATCGGCACTAAATAATTATTTAAATCATCAAAACTCAGGCAACTTTTAAATTATCTGAAATATAGTAATGTTCAACACAATTGGATGATTTTGGTTAATGGGATAAACAGATGGTCCTCAGCTATATGAAAATGATGAAAATAACCTGTTTCCTGATAAAATTACAAAAAATTTAAATTTTTATATAATTTAAATTCCAATTCACACTCATAATTCATTATATACATTTTTTGAAAATTTACATAAAACCAAATCATATACAAAAAACTTAAAATTGAATATTCTTGTTTAATTTCCAGAAGAATTAAATTTAAACGAAACAAAAAACTTTTATTAACAAATAATACCATCATCACTCAAAAACTACTACAGCTAAACATCAACAACTACTACAAAAAAATTAGAAATAATCAACAACACCTCCACCCACCAACCAACAACAAAAGACAAAGTATATATACATATATATAGTACATCAACAAAAACACATCAAAAACTTTCCTAAAAAAATTAAAATTAAATAAACTTAAAAGCTCCAGCCACAACCAATTATAAAGCTTGATTATATTCACTTCAAGATTTATTTTTTTTTCGTAAAAAAAATTTCGCAAATCCCTAATTTCCACAGGACTTAATTATTTTGATTGCGTTTTGATAAAATTTTTTTGAATTTTAATTTTTGATTTTCATTTTTTTTTGTTTGTTCCCAATTGGGGAACACAAGTACATTGTACATACATATTTTGGTTTTTCTTGTGGCGATTGTACATATATAACATTGAAATTGTGTGAATTATTAAATATAAGCGCTTTGGGTTAACTCTATAAAATTACACCAAAAAAAAAAAAAAAAAAATGGCGGAAAATACTAATACCAGTAATGATTTGGACGATGCACAGAGACGACGTGAAGAATGTGAGCGGAAGGCAAGGCGAGGGGAAATGGACCCCCGATTGGAATTTACATTTCAACTATTAATTGATGGCACCAATTTGCCGCGACATCAAGTAATGGATTTTATTTTCGAGGGGAATATGGTAAGTAAATGAGAAATTAATATTTTATTATCACACTACTGATACATGTGTACTGACAAGAGATCTCTAACCATATATGAATTCAGAGTTTCATGTTGAAAGAAACAAAAAATTACACCACGCTGTGCGTATGGTATATGAAATTCGACTTCGACTTGCCTTATGAGAGCGTACCAAACAAATAATAATTCAAAACATTTAAATAAATTTTAGATGATTTCGAGAAATTTGAAATTTCGAACTTTTTTTACGATATAAACTTAATTTAATAGCTTGGCTTGCCCTTACCTAACTCTAAATCTTTCGGACTTTAGAAAAAACAAAATTTGTTGGCTCCCTTAAAACAAGCCACACTAAGGAGGAGACTATAATTTCACCAACTCAAGAATATCATTTAGACGTCCGCTTTACCTTTTGTTATTCGAACAATTCTTGTTTAAGTTTCAGAGGCCATAGTTACCTGAAGTCGAGTTTTTCATGTTTATTTTTATATATTCAGGGCTTGCAAACTAATTTTATTGGTCAGGACTGTTAGCCTATGATTAGCAAGTCAACCAGCAGATAAGCTTTCGTTCATTATAGTTAGAAGTATAAACTATAGTGATGTATATGGGCCCGCGATCAGCACCGTCAAATTGAACAATAAATTTTGTGAGCTTTCCAGATTGGCTAACGATTATTATTCCAATTTTATTAAATTATTTTTTCAATATATCTTACGTTCACAATCCACTAATTTAGAAATCATTGGGGTAAGTAATCGACTGCCATGTTCAACTTGACCGTTCGATTTAGGAGAAGCTGTGGCGACTTGAATATGTGTTACACAATTTTCCTTTAAAAACTCTTGGAACTCATTTGAGGTGAAACAACTTCCTCGATCCGTCACTAATTTCATCGGTCTACTGAAATCTTTGAAGAATGTCTTAAAACATTCGATTGTCACTTTTGAAGAAGTGCTTGACGTCGCATTAAGTCGAACGAATTTCGTAAATCCATCTATAATATACAGTTCGAAATATACCGTCTTACTTTATCGGCCATTTGTGGAAACCAATAACATCGCCGAATAACTTCCATCACTTTCTCAAGACCTATATGCCCCATATTATCGTGAGCAATTTTTATAACCTGATTTTCCATCAATTCCGGAACATAAAACCTTATTTTATTTTTATCTATTTTTTTATAAATCAAACCATCTCGTAATTCGTAGAGAGGACTGTCTTTCCGTTCTAGTTCAACTCTTAATGTTTCTAACTTCAGATCTCTACTTTGTAAAATTGCCAAATTCTTTTCAAATGAATTCTCGTTTAATATAAAAATACTCTCTATTCTACTTAGAACATCTACATGCTGCATTTTCCTACCTTCCCGATGTTCTATTGTGTAATTAAAGTCTTGTAATTCCAAAACCCATCTTGCATTTCTTGGGTTAATCAACTGCTTATTCAAAGCCAACGTTAATGCATTGCAATCCGTTACAATTTTAAAACTATTGCCATACAAATATGTTCTAAAACGTCTCAATGCGTAAATGATAGCTAGAGTCTCTAACTCGTAAGAATGATATTTAGCATCGATTGGTGTTGTACGTTTGGAAAAATAAAACACAGGATGCAAACGATTGTCATTATCTTGCTGCAACAATATTGCACCGTATCCCAAACAGCTCGCATCACAATGCGACTCAGTCCTACCATTGGGATTAAAAATAGCGAGAACTGGGCGTTCCACCAATTTCTTTTTGAACTCATTAAACACCTTTTTTTGTTCGTCACCGAAAACAAATTCAACGCCTGACTTCACCAAGTCCTGCAACGGTCTAGCTGACTCACAGAAACCACTAATAAATTTACGAAAATAGCCGCACATTCCTAAAAATAGTTGAACCTCCTTTACATTTTGAGGTTGTGGATATTGATTTATTCCGTTCACATTTGAATTATTCGGACGAACACAATTATAACTAATAGTATAACCCAGATACTCGATTTACTCCATCATAAAAACACATTTATTCAATTGAAGCTCCAAACAGTTTGCACGCAAAATCTTAAAAACTTTCGCCAATATATCTAAATATCCATTTCATTTGCAATTAATAGGTCGTCTATATACATATATAACCAACTGACCTTCATCAATGAGCTTTTGAAATATTTTCGTCACGTATATTTTCGTCACGAAATACCCTCGGTCCATTTTTCAGACCGAAAGGCATCCTTACATACTCATATTGACCCAAAGGAGTCGCAAAACTTGTGTATTTCACGGAGTTCTCAGCCACGCGAATATGGTGAAATCCGTTCTTTAAATCAAGCCAACTAAAATACCGCTTATTTGATAAATCAACTAATAAATCCTCTATAACCGGAAGAGGGAAATTATGTCTCACTGTATACTTATTAAGCGTACGATAATCAACGCATAATCTAAATTCACTTCTATATATTTTTCTTTGGAACTAATACAATGGCACTACAATAAGGCGATTCGCTACGACGAATTATATTTTGCTTTAATAAATCGTCTAAAATTGTCCTTAAAGCTTCTCTTTCAGTAAAAGCTAAACGTCTTGGCTTGGAATGAAAATAACTATGTTTTTGCAAAATAATTTCCATTTCAAAATCAATCTTCGGTCCATCCGATTTAGAAACCTCATCATACAATCCATCGAACAAATCATATATCTTTAATTTATCATTATACCCGATAGTATCTCCGATTGCCAACTGACCATTCTGGAAACAACTTTTATCAACAATTTCATTTTCAACAATATTAATATTTAAAATTTCTTTCTCAAAATTATCATCATTAAATTTAAATTCTTCACCATCAATCAACAATTTTGAATCATTCATTTTCAAAAAATCTCTGCCTAATAATAAATTAACATTCATAGTGGTATCCGGTACTACCAGAATTTCTTTTAAAAACAATAAATCATTAAACAACATTCTACATTTAATTTGACCTATAATATTTACTCGACTATTATTAATTCCCGAATATTCTAATTTTTCATTTCTCTTTTGGATCAAACAAAACGGTACAAAACTTTGTTTTATTATGTTAATTGGACTATCACTGTCAACTAAACCTGAACACTTTTGCGATTTTATATTTTCCATATTTTCAAATCCTAGCATAACTTCTAAATTGACTGATTTAGAATCACTAACCTTGTTCTGATTGCAGAGATGATATTCGTTGTTATTGACGGATATATTTCTCGGTTGTACTCAGTACACAGGTACACAGTATTGGATCTTTGGGGAGAATTTCTTCGGGCACTCCTTAAAAAATTGTGTCGAATCACCACATTTAAAACACGATCGTGCTGTTGCCTTTGGTTTCCGGCAATCCCTTGCCACATGTTCCATGCCTAAACAATTGTAACAGCGCTATACTATTGTGGAACTCTCCTAGTGCACATGAACACCTCGGAATGATAAAATTCTAACGCATTTTCTTTCAGTTTGCCTATCACCAGCAATTTCAAATCACGTTTCGGTATTTCATATGAATTTTGCTGCTCCTGTAATTGTTGATACCATATGTTGAAATTTCCCGTTCCATCAAATACCGCTATCGCCTTCATGATGTCAATATCTTGGCTCCGAAAGCATTTATAACTATCATCCTTTTTTCTCATTTCTCCCATTTGCCGTTCCAACTCTTTTCTTTCACTTATTAACAACTTTTTGCCTAACTGTTCATTTTGTATACGTAAAACCTCCATTTCGTTATCCACGTTCTCCACCACTTTCTTACTCGTATATAAATCTTCTCGTATACTGCCACCACTGTTTCTAACTTTGCCACAATATGATCCAGAGCAACATCTCCATCTTCCACCTTACCAACAATTTTTTTCACTTCCCCAATTTTCCACTCGTTCGACATTTTTTCACTACCACTATTTTCTTCCGAATTTTATATTTGAGATTAAACACACCACGTGTTATAACTATGCTAGATACCCTTTACTCTTGAATGGTACTATATTAGGCTCGTGGCTTGTTCATACCCCACATCTGATAAATGTGAGGTTTCCAGATTGGCTAACGATTATTAGTCCACTTTTTAAATATCTGCTTTATAATTTTTTAAATAAAACACGTTAAAATAATTTTATTAAATTCTCTTTTTATTCTTTTTTAATTTCACTCTCGACTCGATCTTCTTTTGTCTAAAGTCTACATCACACTTCTTTCTATATTTTTTTTCCTATAAGCAAGACATCTAAACCGCGCCCAATCAACCAATCAACCTTACAATTTAGCGGCATGTAATTTAATGTGCTGCATCAACAAGCTGAGTGTGCTAAATTTGGTCTATCTCAACCAACGGGAACTCGGAATATTCCTAAACAATTCAACGTACTTGAGAACGAAGAGAAAGCAGAACCTTGCATTCGAAATTTGAATCAGCAACTTTTGATAGCATAACCAAATATTTGTATCACTATACGTAGATTTTGAGAATAATCAGGGGGATGTTTCTTCTTAGATGGCCCAGGAGGATCCATGCAATTTAATAAAGGTATTGAACAAATGATAATACCATTCGCCACATCAGGAATAGCATGAAATTTGCTAAAAGGTGGCCGTACAATTTACAAAGCCTTAAATTACCATTACCAGGGTTGGAAACTTGAACATCTAACATGAATAAAACAATCTGCAGATCCCAGAAACCATAGTCGAATATCAATCTTTTGATGTTTATTGAACAGATTTCGTCGTTGAAATTTGATGCAATATGCCGTATATATAGTCATCCTCAGTATTTAAATGATACATACGCATTTTAGTAATCTTGGAGTTAGATCTACATTACGTGAAACTATAGACAGGGTCACCAAATTAGATTCCAGAATCATAATTATAACAGGTTGTCATGTTTTTAAATGACAGTAATGTATTTTAATAAAAATAGAGTTAGGACCGTCACAATACAAAACGGCAGACCTAACTCCAAAAACCATTGAACCACAGGATTGAAAATGTGACATGTTACATACATCTTACATTTTACATTCGAATGTCAATTTTTTGATTTTTGTTGAACGGATTCCGACGTTGAATTTGGTGCAACTGGCGGTATGTAATATGTTCCAATGGGCCTGTTGTTTATTTAGTTTTACATAAAATCAAAAAATATAAAGCCAATGAACCGTTTTTGTATTAGTCAGTTTGACTAATATTATTATTATTATTATTGGAGGGCCATGCAGGCGATCAGCCACTTCGCACTGCGACCTAAAAGACCTATTGTGCTGGACCCTGCTTAATTATCCGTCCAGTCAATATTCAGGTTCTTAATGAACCTGACAATACTGCTTCCCGGTACTTGATACATACTATCTGGGCCTATTGCTCTCCCTCCTAGATGTTTACTACAGCATGTAGTTCTGCTAGAAAGACGGTAGCATTGGAACCCAAGGACCTCGAGAGGGTTGTCCCACTCCCGTATATTCCTACTCCTGCCCTGTATTCCGTTTGATTTTACTCTTACGAGTTGCTCGGAATGGCAAATCGCCTGTAGGTCACCCAGCTTTACTACAGGAAGGCTAAATAAAATTGGAGGGTGCCTGGTATCCAGAGTCCGCATATTTTGGACTCAAATACAAGGGAATACTCAATCAATTAAATAATACTCAAATATAGTCTATAAAGCCAACCAAACTTTTGTGCACTAAAGTAGCGGACCATCCTATCGGACTGATTAACCTATCAGCCATTCATCCATCGGCATATGCTGTTCCACCTTAGATTAGGGTTTTTTGTCAAGGTTTTCTCCTTTAGCGCCGTACTTTAGCCTGTGCCAAATGGCCAAAAATGTACCAAATGGCCTTAGTTACCAGTGGTTGCCACGAGGAGGCAGTACGTACACTTGCGAATTGTGAACAGGTTACCTCTTACACAATTGTACCCATCACGCAGCTGCCTAATGATAAGACCAGAACAGCTCACGTGATGCGCACCCTACTGGAAGGCTACGGAGCTGGTAGATTAATCTACTCAACTTTGGTCCCCCCCTCCAATAGTCGCCAAACCGCCAATAAAAACTGCTTAAATGTTATCTTTTAAATTCAATTGAATATTGGATTTCTCCTAAAAGATAATTATTTGAAAAAATTATCTGTGAAAATGGCATTTAGGCGGATAAGTTACCACCACATACATATAATATACACGTTTAGGATAAATTTGGAATTTTATTTTGGGCAGTATTTCACAGGTATGTAAATGATGTGAAAATGAAAGCTCTTTATTAAACACTATAAAAATTTCCCCGTCCAAATCGACGACTAGAAACAATTTTTAGTATAGTAGTCACATGTCCATTTGTTCTTTTTATAAATAATGAACTAATGAATTAAATTAAATTTTACGGTAAAGTGTTAACTTTGCCCATCATCCACTCGATCACTTTGATCTCGCCAAGTTTAAAATATCTCGTTTTTATGTCTTAATTATCGTGACCCTCCGTTCACCCGATCCGATCTCATGCATCTAACAGAAATTTGAAAATCTGTTTAAAGGACTTCCTTGTATACTACGTTTCTGGTAAAAACCTTATAGCTTCCTTCAATAAGGTTTCCTGCTCCTTGGTGGTAATTACTTTTAATTTTATATTTGTATTGGATCTAACTCAAGAAAAAGCAACATAAAGCTATCTATAGGAGAAAACAGATTGAGGCAAAAGAATCCCACCTTGTCAAGAGTTTGCCCTTGGGACTTACTTATTGCTTATTTGAAACTGATGTTTAAGTATAAAGGGCCGGTTCATATCAGAAAGGACCAATTTAATCAATGAACTGGTGTGTTTCCATTCAGAACTTTGGCGAAACCTATATTCCCCATCAATTTTGTGACTATGAGAATTGTGCCGTTACACAGAGCTCCTTTTCAACATAATAATTGCACCGACTTTAAGTTTTAAAGCCTGAACACTCATGCTTGTTATAGACTAATTGATGCAAGAATTCTGTTGGAAAGTTCAAGTTTCATGATTCTAGGCGATATAAAACTTCGTCAAGGACACAATTTCGCTTTATTATCGAATCGTTCTACTTCAGAAGCAGTAAAATTTTCGGCAAATATCTCATCTATTAGTGAGCAATTGCTTAGATTAAGAGAGATTGAGATTACCATCGCCTAACTGAATAAGCCAATTAGAAAATTCTTTGTCTTCCCCAATTCTTATGCTTTGTGTTAGGCAGACTTACTTTCTATGTGGCCATGATTTCAACTCGAGATGCTTGAGGGACAATTGGTAATGTTTGCCTGAAATCTCCTCAATTCTCTGAAAAGAATGACACAAATTTTAATAATGATAATAATTCAAAATCTCCGTTAAATCTAAGGTGGATGAACGGCAGGAAACTAAAATATTAAATCTCGAGTTAAAAAAACTTCCAGGCTTAGACTTTGATGTGTCTAAAGCATGTACCGTTTCTTGTTGTCGGTGTAAAGAGGAATTGGCAATTTTATAATCTCTAATATCTGACGATTTCTATCAGTTTTGTTATCATTTAGAATCAATCTGTTATCATTAATTTTATTGAAACAAGATTCAAATTACCAATGAACCCAGTTACGTGACTGTAATTTATCTCAAATGTAATTTAAATTCTGAATCTTATAAAATATTTAAATATTGTTTACCGTCCCAACTCACTATACGATGAAATTCCATATTTTCATTGATAAATTATATAGCTGTCCAGCATAACTACTTTGTATTTATTTGGATGAAGCCATTTTCACACGAAATAAAACCTTTATTAGTTTTTGTGTATATTTAGAAAAACGCGTTCTGTTTCCATAATGGAAGTCGTTTATTATACACCATTTCCATTTGTCTTTTTGGAATGAAGAATAGCTGAATAAAAATAAGAAGAAAATGTTATTTATGTATATGTTCCTATACTGTTCGTCCTTTATAAAATTAATGTTCGTTGTGTTTGTGTGAGCTTGAGAAATTCGTGTTTACATTGAGATTGATTATAGTTTTCAGATTGGTGTAGAAAATTATTAGTCATAGGGTCGTCAAATCCATTTACACTTGCATTATATTATTTGGAATAGCCTTATCTTGGATGCGAGCACGTAATTCATTATACACATTTTAGAGGTATATGCGAGATAAGAACTTTAATAATGAATGGTGCACAACTTGCACGTAAAAAAGTGAAATACTTTTGCTATCATCGAGTAAACAAAATTATTTCATGTGGCTTCTCAGGAAGTTGTTCTTTTATGATACTATAGATGAGATGTTTGGAGTGGGATGAAACAATTTATATAGAGATAACAAATAATATAAAAACCAGAAGACATTCATCTACCATCAAAAATAAAGAAAAATAAAACTTTAGAAATTTTTCTTAAGAAGTCAAAAAGGATAAAAATAAGAAACAACAACATGACTTTAAAAAAAAAGCTTTGGTTATATATAAGAAGATAAAAGATTATTTTGAAACCTGGAGGAATTTTTATTTTTGCTCTTTTTACATAAAACAAAAATAATTTGAATATTTTCAAGGATTTAAAATTATTATTTATTTGTTTTCTACCTACCCAAATATTTTTTAAGCACTAAAAATTAAGACCAATGATTAAAAAATGAATGGGAGGTAGATTACCTTGTATGAAAATAGAAAATTTATTTGTGTGGGAATTTTTGAATTATTGCTTCATGTATACAGACAAGAGATGTGAACTCAGATTACGTAATTTGATGTTTTTAAAACCTGGTTGCTTAACTGTTGTGGTTTATATAAAGACAATTTTTGCAGTGATTTAACCTTGCCAGATGCGAAAATTTACCAGTACAATGCCTCGTTATCAGGAGGCTTACCCCGAATAATACCAAAATTTTAGGCAAGGTCGCTTAAACGTTAAATGAACTGAAGTCTCTTCTTCCTCTTCGTCCATATAGCTTCTGCTTTCTGCAGATGTCATTTTCTCTAAGACCGTTCTTAATTCTCGTCTTAGTACCGAAATTAATACATTAGAACGCCCCACGTCCAGTTTTGGCCAATGTTTTCCAGATCTCCCAAACTTGCTATTTTCGAGTTTATTCGGCCTGAAATTCCTCAAGGTCGCGACCTTGAAAACTCCTATATACCGTTTTTTGTTTTTTTTATTATTATAAATGTACAGATGATCCAAAAGAATTAGTGTTTTGAGCAGATGATGTCATTTTTTAACATTTGAGGTTAGGTACAATTTTTTTAAGCCTCTGTAAATCACTAATTCTGTAAAAAGACCGATGGATATACTCGAATAATCTCGACAAGCTCGAATAATCGTAGAATTCTTGAATAATCTCGAAAATCAGGCGCTCAAAGCTCTATTCAAATCCGAAAATCTCAAATTTCGAGAAATTCTTAGTGAACACATCACTCAGCGCCAAAGAAATCTCGAATAAAGTTAAGAACCTTAAAAACCTCATAAAATATCGAAAATATCTGTTAATCGTTAATTTTGAAACAACATGCAACTCAAAGCGTTGCTTATTACAGGCAATATCGAGAAACTCGAACACTCTCGAAAAATTCAAATAATCATAGAATTTTAGAATAATCTCGTTACCACAAGAAAACTGAAAAAAATTCCGAAAAAAATGAATAAACTTTGAATAGAATAATTCTGAAAAATTAGAATCTTTAGAATCCTGAGAACACAAATCCAGCAACGCAAATTGCCGTCAAAAGTAAAATCAAAAATCGAGACCCCTGTGGATTACGTGTTTACGTGTTTCGCGAATTTTTTGAAAATTACGGTCGTTTTACCGACCGATTTATTATTTAAGACATGACGAATTCTCCGGTAGCACTTAACAGGTGTGTTACAATGTAATGAATAATTCAGTAAATTTTATTACTCGGTCAAAATTCGGTAATATTGGACCGATTAACCGAAAAGTTCAGAACAATCAGTAACCCTTAACCGGTTATTATTTTCCTAACAGAACCACTATACTCATCATAACAAAAATCAACCCTATACTCATCATAACTCAAATAACCCAAATTCATAGCCCGCTAACACGATAAATGATATGTTATATTCACGTGAATTTTCGAATATGGCCGTTTCACAAGTATAGGAGAGGGATGAAGGTTTTAATTAGTTTCACCATAATCCCTCATAAAATATGAGCCGAAATCTTGTGTGCTGTTTCTCTAATAAGACCTTACCTCAAATTCTTAGCCCGCCAATACGATAAATGATAGGTTACATGATAGGTTAGAGGAATGAGGCTTTTATATACATATTAGAACTTGTATTGCATAATCTTTATCCATACATCTAATACAAAAGGTTACAACATTTCCCTATACGGTATAAAATTCTTATTGACATATTGTGCTAGCGTCTTTGGCTAGGAAATTTGGGCTAACGTGTTCGATCTTGATGGTTGGCGAATTGTAACAGTTTTTTTTACTACTGTCTTCTCCCGTAAACAACACCAAGGCGTGTTAAACGGATACTACACTTACTGCGGGTGTTTTATTCAAAATAGACCGCCCTACTGCGAATGTTTTTGTGTTGGATCTTTCTGTTGCAAATGTCCTTTCTGTCGTGCGTTATTTTTTAAATTTGAGCTAAAAATAAGTTGTTGGCGTCATGGAGATTAAAATTTATTTTTTAAGTAATTCAGAGTGAAGTAAAAATGTTCGTACTTATATTAGACAATATAATAATGCTTTCGCTTCGATGGGTACAAAAATTGAAAATTTAAGCGGTAGAGTCTATACATTTAAAGTATCTGGAGAAGTTTATCATCGCTCATCGGAAAATATTCCAATTGACTTGTCACTTAATCTAGCTAATTATATAAAAATCGGGGACCAAATATTTCTTATGTCGTTGTTTTTGTACGATACAGAAGCTACAGTAAATATTCGAATGAATAATGAATCCTGCAAAAGCATCGACGGTTCTTGCCAATGTTTCTCCCTACGCTCAGAGTTATTGTAAGCTTCGAGATATTTATCAAGTTGAAGTTTCACTCGAAAGAGAGTGATTGGTCCATATTTTTTTGAAGAAAATGGTCGAAGAGTAACAGTCAATGGAGAACGTTACAGAACAATGTTAAATGATTTTTTTTCCTGCTGTTGTTGAGAATAATCTGAAAGATATGTGGTTTCAACAAGATGGTGCCACCTGCCACACAGCCACCTTAACAATCGATTTATTGAAAACCAAAATTTGGTGATGAAATTATCTCAAGATTTGGTTCAAGTTAATTCCCCTCCCAGATCGTGTGATTTCTTTCTTTGGGGATATGTTAAGTCACAAGTTTATGCTGATAATCTAACAACAATTGAGCAATTAAAAATCAACCAAATTTATGTGAAAAAGTGATGATAAATTGGGCTGACAGAATGCAGTACGTACGGAGAAGTCGTGGTGGTCATTTGAATGATGTTATTTTCCATAGATAATGGCATAATGTAACCTTTCTTCCTTTTTTATTTTTAAATTGTATTATTCCTATTGGAAAACCCTTTACATAAATATATAACCAAAGGTGCTGATTGTGCACAGACTGGTATTAAATTTGACGGAGAAAACATTTTTACAAATGTCATACAGTAAGACGAAATTAGCCAGTATCGAAACTGTCGCTTCATAAGGTCCCAAGAGGCAGCTTGGTATAGTAATGCTATCCCTTCATTTGAAAGATACTCAACCAATTTTCTTCCATGAAGACCAATTAGAAACAATATTACGTAGTCAATCAGCAACGTGTACCACCTTAACTCCATTTTTCGAACTGAATGTTTCCGAAGAAGAGACGCACTAGCATTTGTATCAAGATTTACCGAGTTTTTACATAAAGCAAACCAAAAAATTTACGTTTGCTTTTATTGTCGGCTATGTCATTCGAATCGTTTAAGTTCGTAAATAACTGTTCTTCAAGAGATATAATAGACGTATCCGCTGAAAGACATAATTGTTTATTAGAGACTTCACATCATTTACTTCCAAATCCTAGGTTACTGCAATCCATAAAATCTTCGTCAAATTTTTAATGACTAAACAAAGTATGACTGAAGATTATGTACTCGTACCTCGTACCTAAAGGCTATTTAAGCCGTAATGCGGTTTCTTGCTCTGTTTATTTTCTTAAAGATCAATGTAATCTGGTCGGTTTTAACCTATTTTATGTATTGCTATTTTCCGAAGATTGTAAGAGAATTCAATCCAGTTTCGAACTGATGAGTTTATGAAAAAATCAATCTTCTCATCAGGCCGCGGCGACTGTGCTGTGTGTTAAGTACTAGCGAATCGTACTAATACAGACGAAATCTCTTACAATTTTTCTTCTTCGCAATATTAACACAGCTGCATTCACTGGATTGAATTCTCTTACAATCTTCGGAACATATTAAAATCATATAATTAAATAAATAGAATTCTGTCTATTAGTCGGTTTCGTTGAATTACTGTTCGTAAATACTAATATACTTCTCGTGTTAATCGAAGCACACTTAAAATGGTCTAATCACCGGTAGCATATTAGAAATTACATGAATTAATTAACATTCAACAAAAAATTAATAAGAAAGAGAGAAAGTGTGAATATTGTGAACAAAGAAGAGAGCTGTGTGAATATTGTTAAGAAGAAAAATTGTAAGAGATTTCATCGGTATTAGTACGATTCGCTAGTTCTTAACGCACAGCACATTCTGTTTATATAGAATGTAAATTGTGGTATAATCAGTCCAGTCGCCGCGGCCTGATGAGAAGATTGATTTTTTCATAATCATAAGCTCATCAGTTCGAATCTGGATTGAATTCTCTTACAATCTTCGGAACATATTAAAATCGTACTTTTATCATTGAATGATACGAAAAATTAAAAAAAAAAAAAAATTCTACATTGATGGTCCTGGTAGTGGTGGGAAAACATTTTTATATCGAGCTCTACTTGAAATATTTAATCGAAGTAATATGTGTCGTTTGGACAGAAATTGCAGCAAATATGCTTCCTAATGGCATGACCTGTCATTCTGCCGTTTCCTTGCCATTAAATTTTGAATTTGTCAAATTTCCAAATTATCTCGACAGAAACGAGAATTTGTAAAATTAAGTGAATGTGTAATTTGGAATGAAGCTTCCGTGACACCTGGACAGCGATTTTGGTCGTAAAATGAGGATTGAGTTGAGAATTATCGAAAGGAAATAGCATAGAGAATCATGCCAGATTTCTCTAGACAAAACTTCTGATGGCAATGATTTTAAAATACGTTGCGATTATAATACGTTTAGGCAATACACCGATAACATTGGAATGGAAAATTTTTATAATTTTTTTGTATTTTTAGTAAAATAAGAAATCTATTATGATTCTCTATGGCAATAGTATTGGTAAATTGTATTGGTGTCAAATGTGCGTTTTTTTTTAGTTTTTTGTTTAACTCGATGTAAATAAGAGAGATAAAATGACACGAATAAGATGGATATTATGATACAATTAAGGGAAATAAGCTTAGAAGAGAGCGATCTTCTGAGAATGAATATCTTCTAAGAATATATTAAAATGTTGAGTACACATTAACACAGAAAGGAACAACAATATCCAAAATAAAAAAATATGACGAATGTGGCGGAAGAAAAATGTATCATTTAGAAACCAATCAGCGCATCGCAACACTTAACGTCACATAAATCAAAGTGTGTAGGCAAAAGGGTATGAAATGAGGTAGTGTTGCGATGCTCTATATGCATGGCGTGAACAGGCTAATGGTTTTTATTTTTATTGACGATCACGAGTAATTTTTCAGAAGAGGTTGGTCGAGAGAATGTGCTAATATGGTGGATACACTTTATTATAGGGCTCGTCACGAGCATATTTTCGTATTTGCTTATTTCGTAATTTCCGTCAAAAAAAAACACGCTAGCAAGCTACTTATTGCGTAAATATTTTTGTAAGTATGTTTTTCAGCATGAGTCAAAATCTTAAAATTATAGATTGATGATCACAATTTCCCAATTTTTTGTTGTGATTATTATAAATATTTATTAAATGGTTGCTATTAAAAATTTAATTGAAATGTCTTCCTGCTAAGCTAAACCGATAAATTATTTTGTGAAAATCAAGTACAATTATAAAAACGCCAATAAATGGAAAATTCTTAAGCTTTCGGTTGAAACTTTTGTCCTTTGAGTTTTTGCTTTAGTTTTACTTATTATTTTAGTCGTTTTGGTGTTTCAAATGAAACTGGTTAAAAATGTGACGTTTACTTTTTTATTTTTGTTTTCCATAGAAAAAAGCAAAATACAAGCTATAAATTTTCAACTGGTTCGTGGACCAGTTAAAATTTTTGTGGTGAATAAAATGTCAAAAATTTTACTTTTTAACTTTTTATGCGAATTTTTATTCGTTTGAAACACAGCCTTACAAAAATATTTACGCAAATAATAGCTGATTTACATTCAACAACAGCCGCATTTCTTGACGTTTGATCTGATCCACATCAGATCATGTCTCATGAAACGACACAAAAATGCGTAAAACAAACAAACACCAAAATTCAATTTTTTTGTCTCGTTTCATTTTGAATCTGCCTCTTCATACTCGTACTGTATTCATTATATTCTTTGTCGCTTTACAAAATATTGTTCAACAATTTTTAGATCACCATTTGTGATCCAAAACGAATGTTGGATCAAATGTTGTTGTTGCTTCACATATAAATTTTGATCTGATCCGGATCACTTTACGTCAAGAAATGCAGCTAACATTCGACGTCCGTAATTAAATTAAAACACAACATAGGAAAAAGTACAAAGACAACAAACCCAAAAATCGTCGTCTACGTTTTTTCGCAGATGTGTCGAGTTTCATCTTTTTTCTGTAAAATCGTCGATAAGTGAATAAATAACTACACTGCTCGTCAAAAAAACCCGGACACTACATTTTTTCAGTAAATATTTGTGTTAACGGTAACTATTCGCATTATTCGCGTTATGGTTGTACGAAATAATATAATGTGCGCCAAAAGGCACTAACGGATCATGTTTTCGTTTAATAAAAGTAACCACAGGATCAAAACATTTGAAATAACAAAATTACCGAAAAACGGATATTGATATATCTTCATCTTTATTTAAATAAAAACCAACAATCAATCTAAGTGGTCGGTACTCTAGTATCGAGTATTTCCGCCACGAGCTCTGATCACATCTAGCATTCTTTTTGGCATTCTGTGCACAAGGTTTCCAACGTACTCCTGAGGTATCATTTCTCATTCTTCCTGCAGAGCTGATTGAAGATGATCCAAGGTTTCTGGAACGACTTCCCTTTGCCTTAAACGACGCCCTAGCATATCCCACATGTGCTCAATGGGATTAAGGTCAGGGCTGCGAGCGGGCCAAACAATTCGATCAGTTCCCACCTCATCCAAATAATTGTTGACCACGTTTGCAATGTGGGGCCTGGCGTTATCATGCATTAGTTTAAATTGCTGTCCAATAAATAGGGCGTATGGAACCACAAATTCTTCTAGACATTCCACGATATACCTTTCGACAGTTATAGTGCCGCCGCGTAGAAATACATGGTCCGTACGGGCGTCTATAGAAATGCCTGCCCACACCATTAGTGAGCGGCCATGAAATGGGACTCTTGGGGATATGGCACATTGTGAATATCGCTCTCCGGATCTCCGCCATACTCTTTCCCGTCCATCCGGTGATCGCAGACTGAACCTATTGATTCATCAGTGAACAACACGGACTTTCAGTCGTCCGTAGTCCAACTGACGTGGTTACGAGCAAAAGTCAAACGGTTTCTTCGAAGCTCTGGCCCTGTAGCAGCCCTCCTGAACTGTAATCCATGTTCATTTAATCTTCGCGATGCTGTGCTAACTGAAATATTGACACCACGTACCTGTGCCACCTGTACCAGCGACGATTCTAGCTGTTTGGAAACGATCTCACAGTACCATTGATACCATAAACCGATCGTCCCGCTCGTTTGTTGCTCTTTTACGACCTGATCCAACCGTTCGCTCATACTGACCAGTTTCACGATATCGTTTAATAGCGTCTTGAACTGTACTTCGAGGGAAATTTAGGTGGGCAGCAATATAACGCACGCTACGGCCATCCTCACTCAAAGCGATTACTTTTGCGATATTTTCTTGTTTCATAATTATAATATTTGCTAATAATAATAACTAAGCACTGTTAACGTAAACTGTAATAATAATACTAACAATAAATGCTACTTTAAGTGTTTCAAAACAATTGATAGATGCCCATTTATTTAGAAACGTAACAATCGAAATTTTGAATATTTTTCATTTATTACACTTTGTTGCAGTGATTGGATTTTAAATAAAAAAAATACGGTTTCTGTTGCACCTATTTTTCGGTTATGTACTATTTAATATGACAGTGCCTTTAAAATAGCGTAATTGCTCTAGAAATTGAAGATTTACGAAGAAATTCAAGTGTCCGGGTTTTTTTGACGAGCAGTGTATAATAAAGTTACAAAAACAAGAAAACCAATCATTAGTATTGGTTTATGACATTTTTTGTTTAAATTCATTTTTTATGTGTAAAGAAAACTAACTTTTAAATATTAAGTATTAAGTAGCCTGTGAACGTGTTTATTTTTGACGTTTATTGTTGATTTAGGAGAAATAATTTGAACCAATCAGAAGAGACGTCAAATTTACGAAATTACGAAATACGGAAATACGAAAATGCTCGAGCCCTTATGTTCTTATGTTCTTATATACTGGCACACATAATTACATAACTCAGAAAAAACAACAAATAAAAAAATAAAAAAAATAAATAAATTAAAAATATTACGAACGTGGCCGACAAAGAATGTATGAATTAAAAACCATTTATTTATGTTGCCTTTTGTTTTTTTTATTGATGATCACGAGAATTTATTCGTTCCATGTTGAAAGGCCGAATGTCGGAAATCCGAATGTCGAAAGGCCGAATAGGTCGACAGATCAAATTTCGAAAGCCGAATATCGTATGGCCGAACGTGTCGAAAGGCCGAATGCCTAATGGCCGATTGGGTCGAAAGGCCGAAAATTTGTAAAGACCGAATGGGTCGAAAGGCCGAATTTTCATTACATTTTCCTTGACTTGATTGAAATCAATATTTGAAATTCGGCTTTTCGATACTCAACCTTTCAACCCTTTCGGTCTTTCGACCAATTCGGCCTTTCGACACATTGGCCTTTCGACATTGGGCCTTTCGGCTCTATTACAATTTTTTTGTTTACCCATATTTTGTTTTTGTTTTTTAATAACGAAACCAAATGAATGTCGTCGGTTACAATAACAATAGATAGAAAACCATGAAATCCTCATGTTAGAAGAAAGGGAAAAATGATTCAAGGCAAGCACCAACAATTTGAACCGATTTCGTCAGCTTCGTCTATTTTTGGTACTTATCATCATGAGAAAATACACTAGTATAATAAAAATAGTTGACGTTACACAATAGCAAAATGTATATTATACGCCGGATACATATACAAAATTCTCAATCCTCAATACTCATTTTGCGACCAAAATCGCTGTCCTGGCCTATCGCCGCACAGTACATATATATTGTAATGCTCCTCCGAAATGTATTTATAAAAAGCGCCCTGAGGGCATTCGATAAACTGATGTCGTAATCTTTCCTTTTATATGTAACCCTTCCCATTATTTCCTTATATAAGGAAGTTTTTGAAGAGCCGTTATTAATAATTATTAACAAATACATTTCAATTTTACATGCAATAAAATAAAATAAAAATAAATATTTTACATTTATGGTCCGGTTGCAGATGGTAAAACATTTTTAAGAAATATTAAACTAACAAACTGACAGACTGACAAATAGACTGCCAAAAGGACTGACAGGTTCTCTTGGAATTTTTCATAAAGATTAGGAACTAATAAAAGCTCTAATTCGAACTTTTAGAATTTTTAGTATGTCTGCAGGAAAACTTTTTCCCAATATTGGGCTGTTATTTTCATTGTGTGGATTTAATTATTATTGAAATTGCTAACATTTTTTGAATCACATTTAGATCGTGACTCCTACTCTAATAGCATTCAATTCGCATTCTGATTTGTGTTTGAAAAATTCGAAAATTTTTATCAAAAAAAATAGGAAAATTGATTTTATGAAAAATAACTTTCTTATCGCATTGAAACGTCTCCCAATCACCAAAAATGAATGCTGGAAGCAATAAGCGTGTGTTATATTAACTTCAAAAAATTTTATAATTAATTAATCGTCCATTTGAAGCTGACAACAACAGACTTGAAAATATATATTATTTTTATGTTGCTTTAATGTTTTTCCAACTAATTTTTCACTCCACCTGTCAATTCCGTCCAGAATAAATTTTATCAATAATTTTTTTTCGACATTTTCTTGCAAACAACTTAAATAAGTTTGAGTTTAAAAAATAAAATTTGATTTGAGACTGTATATTGAATACAGTTTTTCCCTATGGATAGTTTTGACAGACTTTTTTGTAAAATGTCGAAAAAATTATTTCTTTCAAGTGTCATAAAAAATCAAACCGAAAAATGACAACAAATGTTAGGCCATATTTGCGAATAAAATTAGCTCTGCAAGATGAATTTCGAGATTCACATTTATACATATTGGTAGGACTTACTTTTACCATTGTTAATGCACTTCTTTCTTCCACATGTTAATTTCTCTTGTCTATACTTTGACTTTGCATATAACATCAACAGGCATCCAAAGTTTTGCCAAAAAAAATCTAAATTTGTTTCGTTTTTATATACACAGTTGGATGATATCAACCAATTATTTTTACCAAACATGAGAAACAAACTTTTATGGTTTTATCAAGAAGTTGATGAACCCGAACCAGTACCGGTAATAGATGTTAATAAACCGGGACCATCAAGGGCTGCTGTATCGACGGTTTCAAAAACACCTCAAGGTATATTAATCAACATCAACATTTTGTTAAAATTTGTAAATATTTTTCTATACATGTAGGAACTTCATCAACGGGTGGCGGAACTACAAGTTCGGCGGACAAGAAGCAAAAATTATTTTTAACCGATGGCTGGACTTGTTGTTTCACCGGCATTTGCATTTATATGTTTCGCATCAATAATTCAAAACAATTGCCTGAGGAGGGTTTTCATAAGGATTTGTGAGTATATACGACCAATTTTTTATTTGTATATGTACTATTTTACCTTTGGTGGGCGATGGTCAGGACACATACCAAATTATTGTTTTAGATTAAAAAATCATAAATTTTAAACTTGAGCGATAATTCTCTTGTGTACGGCTTCAAAGTTTTATGAAAAAAATTTTTTGTTTATAGCATACCGACAGACGTATAAGGAAACGATGTTCAAATCAAATTATTAAAAAAACGACAAAGTGCTGTGAATTAACAAGTTTAACAAATTTTCACTCGACTGATGATAATTTTATAACAAAATACGCTTTCCATTTTTTTGTGCCTTTTTTAGTTTTCCCATTTACAAGTGTGTTATAGATTTTCCTCTCCAGTTCCTAGTTTGATATACAAATTTGTTTTTCACGCCACACCGAATTTTTATTTTGCTTTCGAATAAAACAAATTTCCATGAAAATTTTATCTATATACGAATATGTTTATATAGTGTTTTGTGGATATGGAAATGAGTTTGATTTTCCTCTAGCACAAAATCCGTTTAGTCAACTTGTATTGTTGTACCTATGTGTTTTGAATTCACAAGAGATAATAACCATTGAAAAACAATATCAGTATGTATGGGTTGCATGAATATCAGAACCGTTGGAAAAACAATGGAAATATCACATATACAATGTGCGCAGGTTGAAAAGTGTTTCCAAATTTTACGATACGGTTTAGAAAAAAATTTTGGGTACAATAATTTGTATTGCGTTATTTTGAAATTTTGTGGTAACGAGATTATCATGTAATTTAGATTTGCCTTGTGATGGTTTGAAAGCTTCACTGCACTATACGAGCCATATACAATACATATGAATTTTCGTATAAAAATTGATGGTTTCTAAATTTCCAAAAATATTATTTTTTATATTGTTCTGAATACATAAATAAAATGTACATAATCCAATCTATGCTAAATTCAATTTACAACTTCCAACCTATCGCGAAACACATTGTGCTGGCAATCTTTTGAATCTTTTAATCATTATAAACGAATATGAGAATCTATTGAATTTTCTCTTATGACTACTATCATCTGACACCTTTACACCTTTACCTTATTCGTTGATGTTGTTTAAGCATTCTAATTCTATTAAGCTACGTCCGCATTTCTCCGGCCATGAAAAGGGACCTACTATTTCTCTTTTTACTTGCAGCCACAGTTAAAATGTTTCGCTTGGGTAAAAATGTCGGTTTTTATTTTGGATAGAAATCTTATTTACGAGTAATTAAAGTTTATAGTTGTTAAAATAAACAAAAAGTCCATATTTTACTGTCGATTTTTATGTATCTACTTCATTTTTTCTATTTTCCGCAGGAGCGCTGATAGCACAGCAGTATTTATCCGCTTCAATTTTTCTATCTTCCGTAAGAGGCGCTTTTCCTACTTTTACAATCGTCAATAAGGAACATTGTAGACAATATAGGGCTTGCAGAGAAAGAATGTCTTAACCCTATATTGTTTTCCAGTAGCTTCGACTAGAAAGACTACATCTCTCCACCATTTGTTCGATTTGTGCTTGAATCAAATTTTAATCATTCAAATTATCATCTCCAGGGGATTGATTTATTGGATTTTGAAATCGAGGCGATATTAACGACACGTAATACTAAGCCATACATTTTTAATCAATCCCTTTGTTTCCGGCAATCAGGGTCCGCACCATCAAGGCAAATTAGTCGTTGCGAATTAATTCGTAAATTCAAACGACTTAATTTAGAAGGTAAGGTGTAGGTTACACACCAAATTTGCTGTTCATGTCTCATTTGTTGATGAGAACTAAATTTCGGGTTTGAGGTCACAAATTATTAATAAAATCGGTCCGATAAACTCTTCAATAATCCCGTTGTTAGTCGAGTGGTTTTTTAATATATGTATATATATTTATATCAACGCATAATCAAAATGCTAGTATGCATTGGAACGCTTTTAACAAGTTGCTTGCGGTATGTGGAACCAATAGACTTTTCATTTATTGATAAAAAGTAATTTTCTGGTTTGGGGTCACCAATTGTTGGCAATTGGGGTCCACACCATCAAGACAAATAAGCACCTTGCAATCGTTCCGCTTGAATTCGTAATTTCAAACGATCTCATTTGGTGAAGTAGTCGCATTCCTCATAGCAGAAGGTGTAGGCTACAAGCCAAATTTG
This sequence comes from Tipula vernalis, assembly GCA_958295665.1. Lineage (NCBI taxonomy): Eukaryota > Metazoa > Arthropoda > Insecta > Diptera > Tipulidae > Tipula > Tipula vernalis. Next base: position 12,078,546 of record OY282559.1, on the reverse strand, counting down.
CTGTTGATATTTCAATTGTTTGTAAAAAAAATAAACTTCAGGTCTAGGGTCACCAATTTTTAATAAAATCGTTTTTATAAATTCTTAATGAAATTTGTTATTTGTGCCGTTGAAACTACTAATGAAAAGAAGAGCATTTTTTAGTTGTTTGAGTTGTTTTTGACATACATACCACACGTGACAAGGAACAGTGACACAACTCAAAATTTCAAATTTTTCAGGAAAGCAAAAGAAAAATGCTAATTTCGATTTTGGTACACTATTCTCTATGGGCGTCAAAAAAAGGAAAATCAGAAAATCAAACCACCTCTTGCTTTGTAAAATAAATATGAAAACGCCACTATGTCAGTTTATGAAATCTATCATTGTGTGTCTTTCTGACGAATTATCTCAAAAACTCAATATTTTGAGTAGTGTCACTTTTCTACGCCATGTGCGATTTTGACAGGTTACTTACGGAACGTGGAAATTTTCCAAGTATCAGGATTAAAACGATTTCGTTTTATAATTGCGGTTAACGTTGAAGTAGTTGCATTCTTCAATAGACTTTTTAATTATTGATGTAAACTAAATTTTTGGTTTGGGGTCACCAATTGTCGGATATTGGAGTTCACACAATCAAGATACATTATCACCTTGCAATTGTTGTAAATGAATTAGTAATATCAAGCGATCTCATTTGTAGTTGTCGTAATGGTGAAGCATTCTTCACGGCAGAAGGTGTAGGTAAAACACTAAATTTGCTGTTGACTTTCCAATTGTTGATAAATCCAAATTTCTGTTTTGGGGTCACCAAATCTTAATAAATTAGGTTAGGTATGTAGAACATTTCGATGCAGCAGGTTTTCAACGATTCCGTTTTGTTCCGTTCATTTTATTTTCCAGTTGTTGGCAAAAACTAAATTTGGGTTTGGGGTCACCAATTCATTCCATGATTCGCTGCATATTAATTCGTAACTTGAGACGGTTTCATTTGTATTTGTTAATAACGGTAAAGTTTACTTCCATTCCTCGTGGCAGGAGGTGTAGTAGATAAAAGCACAACTTTGCTATTGTTGATAAAAACTAAATTTTTGGTATGGGGTCACCAATTGTCGGCAATTGGAGTCCACACAATCAAGATTTATTTTCACCTTGCAATTGTTGTAAATAAATTAGTAACATTAAGCGATCTCATTTCAGAATGTGTAGGTAAAACACTAAATTTGCTGTTGACTTTCCAATTGTTGATAAAACCAAGTTTCTGTTTTGGGATCACCAAATCTTGATAAATTAGGTTAGGTATGTAGAACATTTCGATGCAGCAGGTTTTCAACGATTCCGTTTTGTTCCGTTCATTTCATTTTCCAGTTGTTGGCAAAAACTAAATTTTGGTTTGGGGTCACCAATTCACTCCATAATTCGCTGCATATTAATTCGTAACTTGAGACGGTCTCATTTGTATTTGTTATTAACGGTGAAGTTTACTTCCATTCCTCGTGGCAGGAGGTGTAGTAGATAAAACCACAAATTTGCTATTGTTGATAAAAACTAAATTTTTGGTGTGGGGTCACCAATTGTCGTCAGTTGGAGTCCACATAATCCAGATACATTTTTACCGTGCAATTGTTGCAAATGAATTAGTAACATCAAGCGATCTCATTTCAGAAGGTGTAGGTAAAACACTAAATTTGCTGTTGACTTTTAAATTGTTGATAAAAACCAATTACTGTGTTGGGGTCACCAAATCTTAATAAATTAGGTTAGGTACGTAGAACATTTCGATGCAGCAGGTTTTCAACGATTCCGTTTTGTTCCGTTCATTTCATTTTCCAGTTGTTGGCAAAAACTAAAGTTTGGTTTGGGGTCACCAATTCATTCCATGATTCGCTGCATTTTAATTCGAAACTTCGGACGGTCTCATTTGTATTTGCTATTAACGGTGTAGTTTACTTCCATTCCTCGTGGCAGGAGGTGTAGCAGATGAAACCACAACTTTGCTATTGTTGATAAAAACTAAATTTTTGGTATGGGGTCACCATATGTCGGCAATTGGAGTCCACACAATCAAGATACATTTTCACCTTGCAATTGTTGTAAATAAATTAGTAACATTAAGCGATCTCATTTCAGAAGGTGTAGGTAAAACACTAAATTTGCTGTTGACTTTCCAATTGTTGATAAATCCAAATTTCTGTTTTGGGGTCACCAAATCTTAATAAATTAGGTTAGGTATGTAGAACATTTCGATGCAGCAGGTTTTCAACGATTCCGTTTTGTTCCGTTCATTTCATTTTCCAGTTGTTGGCAAAAACTAAATTTTGGTTTGGGGTCACCAATTCACTCCATAATTCGCTGCATATTAATTCGTAACTTGAGACGGTTTCATTTGTATTTGCTATTAATGGAGTAGTTTACTTCCATTCCTCGTGGCAGGAGGTGTAGTAGATAAAAGCACAACTTTGCTGTTGTTGATAAAAACTAAATTTTTGGTATGGGGTCACCAATTGTCGGCAATTGGAGTCCCCACAATCAAGATACATTTTCACCTTGCAATTGTTGCAAATGAATTAGTAACATAAATATATTAATTCGCAACTTGAGACGGTCTCATTTGTATTTGCTATTAACGGTGAAGTTTACTTCCATTCCTCGTGGCACGAGGTGTACTAGATAAAACGAAAACTTTGCTATTGTTGATAAAAACTAAATTTTTGGTATGGGGTTACCAATTGTCGGCAATTGTGGTCCACACAATCAAGATACATTTTCACCTTGCAATTGTTGCAAATGAATTAGTAACATCAAGTGATCTCATTTTAGATGGTGTAGGTAAAACACTAAATTTTCTGTTGACTTTCCAATTGTTGATAAACCCAAATTTATGTTTTGGGGTCACCAAATTTTTAATAAATTAGGTTAGGTATGTAGAACATTTCGATGCAGCAGGTTTTTAACGATTCCGTTTTGTTCCGTTCATTTCATTTTCCAGTTGGCAAAAACTAAATTTTGGTTTGGGGTCACCAATTCATTTCATGATTCGCTGCATATTAATTCGTAACTTGAGACGGTCTCATTTGTATTTGTTATTAACGGTCCTCGAGGCAGGAGGTGTACTAGATAAAACGAAAACTTTGCTATTGACTTTTCAATTCTTGATAAACACTGAAATTTTGATTTGGGGTCACCAATTGTTGGCAATTGGAGTCTACACCATCAAGACAAATCAACACCTTGAAATTTTAACAAGCAAGGGTTATAATTTTGTGTTTTCAATGATTAGCTATTCAGTTTAATACATATGTTCAGTTAGCTATTCAGTTTAATACATATGTTCAGGGTTTAGTTCATTATGGTAACAAAATATCACTAAGATTCTGAATTTTCGGATTCAATATGAAAAGGAAAGGAATTCTTAATTACTGCTTGCCTACGCCCTACTGCGATAGATATTTGAACTTTCAAGTTTGACGCGAATTATTTTCAGGTGCTGCAGTTCTGATTTCATCGATTCGATAACAGTTTCGTAAGGACAATATTATCATTTTTTTGTGGGAATAACATTTTTTTAATAGGGATGCCTATAAATTGTTTTGGAATAATGTCCGTTTGGAAATGGGCCCTAAAGCCAACAGGCATTTTACGCCTCATTCTGTTTGAGAATTGTAGCTCTTTCCTAATTTTCTAAATTAAAAAAAAAAAGACATAACCGCTAGAAAAAGAATTTAGGCTTGGGGTCACCAGTTCACTGGATAACTCGTTGCATATTAATTTGTAACTTCAACCTATCTCGCTTGTAAGGTTTGCCTCACGGCAGTAAGCGTAGGTAAAACGCCAAATTTGATGATGAGATTTCAATTGTTTATACAAACTAAATTTCTGTTGGGGTCACCAATTGACGGTAATTAAAAAAAAATCTCGACAAAAAATTTCTCATTCATGTAAATCAAAAACAGTTTATTGGGACTTGAAGTTCACCTACTGTTACCCTCCAAATAAAGGCTGAACAATTTTCAATTTCAAGGCAAATTTCGAAAATTGCAACGTAAAATATATTCAGGTTCAGCTTCGTTTTCGACTAAAATGATCGATTAAAAAAAAAGAAACTAAAAGAGTTTTCCACGGTCCTATCATGCCTTTGATATCTTTTAACTCTTGAATCGTTCTTGGATAATTGGCATAGACAATTGACTTGACATAACTCCACAGAAAAATATCTAAAGTTGTCTAAATCGCACGATCCAATAGCAGCCAATTAAAGTGACTGTTTTATGAAATTACTCGTCCATGCAACAGAGCGACTGTTGAAAAAACTTATTTTGGGGGATAATGCGCATCAAACAGTAATTTTTCCGGGCGCAATGGTTGCGACAAATGGTTGTGTTAACTGGGTTTTTTAGGGGTGGTGGACTTGAAGAGAATCGTGATATTGTTGAGATAATACAGATCCAGTTGACTTAAACTTTTGAACGATCAATCATCCTATAAAACAAAACAAAGCTTCTAAGAATAAACTCAGAATAAGCCCTCAATCTTTCAGCAAGCGTTTATTCGACCAACCAATTATGGTTGATTTTCAATCAGAAGAGTTTACCCAACCGGTCATATATATTTACTGCTGGAAGAATTCAGGAATCGTAAAAAGTTGAGTCAGTTTCACATCAGCTCGATTCGACAGTCACCTCAATTCGATACCTGCCCGAAGAATTCAACAAACGATCTTCAAACAGCTAGAAATATAGGAGTTTTCGATATCCTAATGGAACGGAGCATCCAACATCTTTTGCCTTAAAAGCGTTAGCGAATTCCTAAAAATTACTCATCCAAATTTAATAGGAAACATTCCCCATTATTCTCGACTGTAAAAAATTCCATCAAATAAATTGGAACGATGGTAGCATATCGAATTCAGCGATGGGCAATCAAATTGTTTCCTTTTAGTTTCTTTATTAAATATAAGCCAACATCGTGGGTATTGCAGAAGCTCTTGAGTCACTCAAGAATAAATGGAAAAGTACGATTCGTGGTCCACTAAAGTCTTGGGAGTTCATTTTAACATTTCAGTAATTTTGAATCACTTATTTTACAAAGAGTTTTGAGTAATTCTGTGCAACTAACGGCATAGAAAATTCTTCGAAGAAATGACAAGCATGGTTCAGACTAACAATTAGGGAATACGTTGACAAAAACTCTTTCCACTACCAAAAGTCCCGATTAAACTTTGACCAATCGGCAATACCGCCGATATCTTCCTTCTTTTCACAAGTTCAGAATATTGGCTATTCCAATTGGAACACACTAAAAATGATGTCCAGACAAGGTAAAGGGCAAATCATCCTAATTTTCATTTCTGGTGATGCAAGTAGGGTCGTTGTTTTGAAGTAGTTGATGTAAAGGGTTTTAATTTTTAGGTACCCACGATTGATCTCCCAATTACGTAACACGTCCCTTTCAAGGGGCGTGTGTGCTGCTATTATACGTATCGATCGCTAGAAAGAAGATGTGGCCGTCTCACTATCGGCGAAAGGAGCAATGACACAAATTAATTGTAAACACGTCATATGTCGGTATCCCAAATGCGAAATGATTTTTAGAGCGGAAATGTTTTCATGTAATTTTCCATAACAACATCAACACCTATAACTATCTCCCGATTTAAATCGATTTTTCAATTAAAATACAAAAAAAAGAATTAAAAACAATTTGCATATTTACCATTAAATTGATGTCAACATTCATTACCGTTCAATTAAATCCTTTCAATATTATTCGACCGCGCACCAAACCTACATGAGTATATATATATTTACCAGATAACACACCCTCAGTTAAATCGGGGGAAAAATCGAGATAAAAAACAAAAAAATTTGTCGCCTTAATTACTTTTCCACATCGTACCGCATTTAAATTGGAAATTGGAAAAATCAACATCGCAAAATTGAGTTCCTCACGATTGATTGATGATATTCGATTGGATTGACATTTTAATGATTTTTGCTTTGTCGTTCGTATAATTTCCAGATATTGTGGCGTCATTGATGCCCGCCGCGTGGGTCTTGTCGTCTCAATTGAGCGTATTGTCGAGCATGTTTTTATGCAAGCACTCGCCTTTCCAAATCCAGAAGTTGATGACGAAGAAATGAGTTGTACTCTGATAAAGGGACAATTGCTTCCTGGTTTGAGATCATTTTGTAGTGCACTTCGTGTTTGTGAACAAGTTTATGCACACGTCAATGTATTCGATGATGGTAAGCTAATGTTTGCGAAAATCGATACATTGACCGAGGTAAAGGAGTTGTCAAAAAATCAAGAATTTTGTATGGAACTAGAGGATCGCATTAATAATTGGATGAAAGGTATTTCTAAAGTTTTAATGGAGAGTGAACAATTGCGACGGGAGAACGATACGAGTGGACCGCAAGATGAGCTTGAGTATTGGAAATGTCGTGGGGCACAATTTTCCCAATTGCTAGCTCATCTCCAGGACAAAGAAGTTCAGTACACATTAACCTGTTTGTCTGTATCTGGATCAAAAATTTTGAGACTATGGAAAGAGACCGATCGCAAAATAACATTTTGCTACAATGAGGCACGTGACAACTCAAAGTTCATTCAAGCGATGGAACAATGTTGTCACTCGCTGTATCTCGATGATCCGGTCAATATGAAAGAATCAATTTTAAGCTTATTGCAAACTATTCGGCTTATATATAGCGTATCACAATTTTATAATACGTCCGAACGAACATCCACCCTTATGGTGAAGATTACCAATCAAATGATCGAGACGTGCAAATCGTATATCACGTGCCGCGGCAAAGAGACTATTTGGTCACAGGAACGCAATTTAATTCGCACCAAGCTTACAAATTGCATTAAACTTAATTATATTTATCGGGAAACGTATTATGCCGTACGATCCCAACCATTTCTACCCGATCAGACACCATTTGGATTTTCGGAAAATTATGTGTTCGGCAAATTTGACACGTTTTGTGATCGGCTCAAGAAAATTATGTCAATGTTTAATCTGATCGATGACTACAATCATTTGTTTGAGAGACGTTTAGAGGGTTTACTTCTGGGGGAGGCACTCGAAGAGGCAATCGCCACATTTGACGAGGCCAAAAAGGATGTTGTGTCCAAAAAGTATGACTACTTGGATCATCGCAATGCTGAGTTCAATATGGATTTTCAGAGTTTCATAACAAAGACGAACACGTTAAAGGAATCGATTGCGAATATGATCGAGTATAATTTTGATACGGTGTGGGAAACGCCGCAAGGTATTCGATTCTTGGTGAGATTTGAAAAGGTGAGCGAGAAAATTCCACTACAAAAAATGGAGGAGAAATATATGCGGATTTTGAGGTATTGTGAACGAGAGGTGGAACGGATTTTGAAACTGTTCCGAAAACAACGGGATGATCCACCACTACCGCGAAATTTTCCACCGATTGCCGGCCGTGTAAAATGGTGCCGATCGCTTGAATGCCATTTAGCCGAACTTATATCAAACGTATCGTCGCATCATGTACTTCAGACGTTACCACTCACCAAAGATCTTGAAAATCGTTATAATTCCGTAAAAATCATTCTGTCCGAATTTGAGATGGAAATTAAAAATATTTGGCTGAGCCAGGACATCAGTGTCGCCGATTTATGCCTCATCCAACCGATTTTAGCAATTTCGGGTGACCGCCTATTTGTTAATCTTCATCCAACTATACCGTTACTAATTCGAGAGGCCAAGTGCTTAGCAAAAATGAGTATTCGGCTACCGATTGTGGCGGCAACATTGCTGTGCAAACAAAATCATTTCAATACGATTCAGGATTCGCTTAATAGTTTGATTAAAATGTTTTTAAAGACGGTAAAGAAGGTGAAATTAGAGGTGAGACCATTATTCCTGCCGCAATTAGTTCGACTGACGGCGCTACTTCGGCCCGGACTTAAAAATATTAATGTAAGTAGCTATAGAATGCCTCCCCCTTTTTCGAATTTACATTTTTTTTTCTATTTAAAGTGGACCGATCCAAAATGGTACGACTTTTATGAGCGATGCAAACAGGCCATCACTACGTTCGATGTTCTCGTGCTACGCGTTCACGATATTTACTCAAATCGTATTCTACATGTTTTGACCTCGATGCAGGATGTCACGTTACAAACCCTGCCGAACGACGATGAAATGTGGACGGTTGAAGAATTTTTGGAACGGAATGAGGAGGCTTGTCGCCAGGCTGCTATCGAATTGAATCGTAAAAGCAAAATGGTTGAAGAAGCTGTCGAGGAGGTGCTTGATTTGGTTCAAAATGCAACGCAAACGTTCAAGAAAATGGGAGGATGTGAAGACAGCAATATTTTTGGGGATGAAAATAGCGGTGCTGGAAGCTCAGGTAATGCTGGTGGTGGTGATAAACCGGGAGCTTCTAGTTCACCGAAAGACGGAAACGCAGACGTTCCATCATCTCCATCACAACAGCAAGATTGGAGTATACTGTGGGCATGTTTTGAGAACCCCGTCCAATTGTTGGCCCAGCAAAGTGGTGGACTGCCCAAAGGAATGCAAGACATGGTGTATAATGCGGTGTCCGAAATGCGTCGTTACTACAGTCGAAAGGTTATTGACGTTTTGATTAAGGTGACACGAGCCGGGCTTGATTCGTTGCGAAAGAAATTCTCGACCGAAATAGGTAAGAGTTGACCAGAATGTTCCTAAATTTCTAATTAAATATTTTAATTTCCAGATGGTGAGCCAGTCCCAACCACCCGATCTACGGCCGCTAAACCAATATTCTTGCTAAGCGCTACCCTAATGATACCAAACGTAGCGATTCGTCCGAATCTCGATGAATTGCAAGAAGCATTGGTCCAAGCCGGTAAAAATATAACGGGTGTTGCAAAAGGGGTTGGCCAATGGAATAGTGGCAAGGAAAATGCTCAGATAGCAGCGATAAGCCAGCGTCTTGTCAAAAATCAAAAGGACGATAGCAAAACAAGACGCAGACGAGTTTATCGTTTGGTATCCGAGGAACGTCCTCAAATGCCGCACATGACGAAAAGTTTCTATTCCTATATCATGGATAACAAAGAGGTTGTGAAAACTCTGTCACTCTTATCCACATGCACCCGAAATATTAAACCAGAACTTCAAACATTCGTTAAGCGCTGGAAACCTTATCACTTTTTGTGGAAAAATGATAAAACGACGAGGCAGCTAATGGAATATGGACTTCAAGAATTTGAATCATCGTTGAGATGTTTGGCCGAATTGGATCAAAATTTAATTATTGAAGCGGACATGGAATCGTTTGGACAATGTATCGCCATATCGACGGAGAAGCTTAAATATGGGCTTGCCATTGAAATAAAATGTAAATTTAACTGAATTCTCACCTTTCAACATTTTTGTTAATTCTAAATCATTTCTTCTTTTATTCCCCGCAGCATGCACCCACAAAGTTGGCCAGGCCATGAAAAAGAAATATAAACGCGAAATGGACTACGTGTATGCGGTAATCAATGAAATGGAACGAAAATTGGATCGTACAATTCGTGACCTCGATGATGTGCGCATGATTATGGACACCCTGGGTAAAATACGCGAACAAGAAGTTGATATGGAGCTCAAAATCGACCCAATCGAAGAAGCTTTTAATGTGCTAACGAAATACGATGTAGCCGTTGATCGTGAACATTACGATCAGGTGGATAATTTGCGATATACATGGCAAAAACTATTGGCTGATGCCCTTCAAACTCAGGTCAAATTACTCGATATGCAACCATCGTTCGAAACGGATTTGAAATCGAATCTGGATCGATTCCGATCCGATAAAATCGAGTACGTAAAAGAATATCGAACTGCGGGCCCCATGCAACCGGGCCTAACACCACGTGAAGCATCTGATAAATTAATTTTATTCCAAAATCGGTTCGATGGAATGTGGCGCAAACTGCAAACCTACCAATCAGGTGAAGAATTATTTGGGCTGCCACAAACCGACTATCCTGAATTGGGTCAAATTCGTAAAGAACTTAATCTGCTGCAGAAATTGTACAAATTGTATAACGATGTAATTGATCGGGTGTCCAGCTACTATGACATACCGTGGGGTGATGTGGACATCGAAGAGATTAATAATGAGCTGATGGAATTCCAAAATCGATGTCGTAAACTGCCAAAGGGGTTGAAGGAGTGGCCTGCATTTCATGCCCTTAAAAAGACAATCGACGATTTTAATGACATGTGCCCGTTACTTGAGTTAATGGCCAACCGTGCGATGAAACCACGCCATTGGCAGCGTATTATGGAGGTCACGAAATACACATTCGAATTTGATAGCGAGGGGTTCTCGCTGAAAAATATTTTAGAGGCCCCCCTTTTAAAGCACAAAGAGGACATTGAAGATATTTGTATCTCGGCCATGAAGGAGAAAGATATCGAGGCTAAATTGAAACAGGTCACCAATGAATGGTCTGTACACGAATTGAGCTTCCAGACATTTAATAATCGTGGTGAATTATTGCTACGGGGTGACACAACAGCCGAAACTATTGGACAACTCGAAGACAGTCTTATGGTTCTTGGGTCGCTACTCTCGAATCGATACAATGCACCGTTCCGCAAACAAATCCAGCAATGGGTGTTTGACCTTTCAAACACCAATGATATTTTGGAACGTTGGTTGCTCGTTCAAAATATGTGGGTTTACCTGGAGGCGGTATTCGTGGGTGGTGATATTGCCAAACAGTTGCCCAAAGAGGCAAAACGATTCTCAAAAATTGATAAATCGTGGCAAAAGATTATGCAACGTGCCCATGAAACTCCGGGTGTCGTAGCCTGTTGTGTCGGAGACGACCTTCTCAAACAATTATTGCCACATCTTCAGGAACAGTTGGAATTATGCCAAAAATCATTGAGCGGCTATCTCGAAAAGAAACGTATGATGTTTCCGCGATTCTTTTTCGTCTCGGACCCTGCGCTTCTCGAAATTTTGGGTCAAGCCTCAGATTCGCACACAATCCAAAATCATCTTATGTCCATATTCGATAATACGCGATACGTTAAATTCCATGACATTGAATACAACAAAATGATTGCGATTGTTTCGTCCGAAGGTGAAGTGATTCAACTGGATAGGGCAATTCGAGCAGAGGGTTCAGTAGAAATGTGGCTCACTTCACTTTTGGTCTCGTCACAATCATCACTTCATTCGATCATTCGTCAAGTCCAAATTATGATTAATGATCCGAATTTTAATATGTTGCCGTTCCTGGAAAAAATGCCTGCACAAATTGGGTTGCTTGGTATTCAAATGATTTGGACGCGCGATGCTGAATTGGCCCTAATGCAAGCTAGGCAAGAGAAAAAGGTGATGGGCGAGACGAATAATAAATTCTTGGAACTGTTGAATACGTTAATTGATCAAACGACGCGCGATCTTACGAAAATCGAGCGAATTAAATTCGAGACTTTGATTACGATTCACGTGCATCAGCGCGATATTTTCGATATATTGTGTCGGATTAATGTACGATCGGCCAACGATTTTGAATGGCTCAAGCAATGCCGATTCTATTTCAAGGAGGATATGGACAAAATGTGGATTTCGATCACGGATGTGACGTTTACGTATCAAAATGAGTATTTGGGATGCACTGATCGGTTGGTAATTACACCGCTCACTGATCGTTGTTATATTACATTGGCTCAGGCGCTCACCTTGAGCATGGGTGGTGCACCTTGTGGCCCCGCTGGTACAGGTAAAACAGAAACGGTGAAGGATATGGGTAAAACATTGGCAAAATATGTTGTCGTGTTTAATTGTTCGGATCAAATGGATTACCGCGGTTTGGGGCGAATATACAAAGGTCTCGCCCAATCTGGAACATGGGGATGTTTTGATGAATTTAATCGAATCGAACTTCCAGTACTTTCGGTAGCTGCACAACAAGTTGCGGTCGTACTAACTGCGCGTAAGGAGAAAAAGAAAAATTTCATTTTCACCGATGGGGATGCGGTCGAAATGAATCCCGAGTTTGGAATTTTCATTACAATGGTATATAAGGATACGCGGACAAGCGCATTAGCGACCATAAATAATACTTTTTATTTTTTTTTTTTGCAGAACCCTGGTTATGCGGGCCGCAAAGAATTACCGGAAAATTTGAAAATACAATTTCGAACCGTCGCCATGATGGTACCCGACCGGCAAATTATTATTCGTGTAAAACTTGCATCTTGCGGTTTTCTAGAGAATATAACGCTGGCCCGAAAATTTTACACGCTCTACAAACTTTGTGAGGAACAGTTAACGAAACAGGTGCATTACGATTTCGGTCTGCGTAATATTTTGTCGGTACTTCGATCGCTGGGCGCCTCGAAACGACAAAATTGCAAAGACACTGAGAGTACCATCGTAATGAGAGTATTGCGTGACATGAACCTGTCAAAATTGATCGATGAAGATGAACCACTTTTTATATCACTGGTTGCTGATTTGTTCCCAAATCAGATACTCGAGAAAACTGTTTATCCTGAACTCGAAGCAGCCATTTCAACACAAGTCGAAGAAGCGAGTTTAATTTATCACCCGCCGTGGGTCCTTAAGCTGATTCAACTCTTTGAGACGCAAAAAGTTCGGCACGGTATTATGACGTTGGGACCGTCAGGCGCGGGCAAAACAACATGCATTCAAGTGCTGATGAAAGCATTGTCGCATATGGGTGATTCACATCGTGAAATGCGAATGAATCCGAAGGCGATTACGGCAGCACAAATGTTTGGTCGTTTAGATGTCGCCACCAATGATTGGACGGATGGCATATTTTCGGCATTGTGGCGTAAAACATTGAAAATTAAAAAGACCGATCATGTTTGGTTGGTACTTGACGGACCCGTAGACAGTATTTGGATCGAGAATTTAAATTCAGTCCTTGATGACAATAAAACGTTGACGTTGGCGAACGGTGATCGATTGATTATGTCGCCGACATGTAAAATTATTTTTGAACCGCACAACATTGATAATGCATCACCGGCGACAGTGTCACGAAACGGAATGGTTTATATGAGCTCGTCGGGTCTTGATTGGAAGCCGAGTAAAGCCGATTGCTTTAAAACAGTTTACCGGTTTTAATTAATTTTATTTCACAATTTACAGTTTTAAATGCTTGGCTGAAGCAGCGTTCATCACGCGAGAAATCCATATTCGGTGAATTGTTTGACCTTTCGTTTGCCGCCATGCAGCTTTGGTCCAGCCAAAACCTACATCTTATGATGGACGTGCTTCAATGCAATATCGTCAAACAAATGAGCAACATACTGGAGGGTTTGATTCCGGTCAAATCGGAGGACGAAACAAATCAATCGCAGTCCGCTCATGAAAGCATCGATGGTAAGTCGGCTCGTATTCAATTTTTGTCCAATTTTATTTCAAATGATATACTTGAATAAATTATTCATTCAAACTAAATTGGTAAATGTGTCAAAATTAACTCAAATCTCATATTTTTATTTGAAAAACTGGAATTTTTTTTTAAAAAACGCAGGAAATTCAAAAAAAGAAAAGCCACCAACACCAGCACCACTCGTCGACAAAAGTATGCAAATTTTTTTGTTGTTTTTGTAATGTACAAAAATTTCACGAAATATTTTGATTTTTGACGAATAATTAATTTTCCAACTAAGTGGAAAGCTTTCATTTGAATCATTCATTGTTTAGAGCACATAGTTACACACATACATACATACCACACACATATAAATTCTGAACCAAACAGAACCTACACATACATAGACAACTCGCTGAAATTTTATGAAATTTTTCGTAATCACAAATTTTTGAAAAATTTTCCAGATGAAATTGCCGAAGTGGAAAAATCCGAAGAGGAAGCGGAAATGTGTACGCCCGAACATTTGCATCGACTCTATATATTCGCTTTGGCCTGGGGCATTGGCGCATTTTTATCAACATCTGATTGTATCAAATACGATCACTATATCCGTGAACAATTTCCATCATTAGATCTGCCTGTACACGAGGACTATCCGAAAGCAACGATTTTTGATTTTTTTGTCGCCCCCAATGGAGTGTGGCAACACTGGAGTTCACTCGTCACAAATTATTCGTATCCCGAGTACGCAACGCCCGATTATCTCAATATATTAGTCCCGATTATTGATAATGTACGGATCGATTATCTGATTAATACGATAGCGAATCAAGAACGTGCCGTTCTACTTATTGGTGAACAGGGTACCGCTAAAACAGTGATGATGAAAAATTACATGAAAAAATTGAATCCTGAGAATTTCATGGGACGCTCATTTAATTTCTCATCAGCTACTAGCCCCTTTCAATTCCAAAAGACAATCGAGAGTTATATCGAAAAACGACTTGGTAATACTTTTGGACCACCCGGTGGACGTAAATTGGTCGTATTCATCGACGACATAAATTTGCCGCAGATCAATGAATGGGGTGACCAGATTACCAATGAAATTGTACGCCAAAATATGGACATGAAAGGATTCTATAGTTTGGAAAAGCCTGGGGAATTTACACAAATTGTAGATGTGCAATTTGTGGCCGCTATGGGTTTACCGGGTGGCGGACGAAATGATATACCGTCGCGACTTAAGCGCCAGTTTTGCGTATTCAATTGTAACACACCGGATGATGCGTCAATTGATACGATATTCCGAGTGGTTGGAGAGGGACACTACAATACTAAGCGTGGATTTGTGCCAGAAGTTCGTAATTTGATCAAAAAAATGATTCCACTCACTCGCCTCCTATGGCAACATACGCGCAATAAACTTCTTCCAACTCCGGCAAAATTCCACTACGTATTCAGCTTAAGAGATTTATCGCGTATTTGGCAAGGAATGATTGGTACCCTGTCCACGGTCATAACATCCGAAAGTGTAATGATCTCGTTGTGGAAACACGAATGTACCCGAGTATTTTCCGATCGATTTACGATACTGGAGGACAAGGAATGGTTTAATACCGAAATATTATCGCTGATTTGTGACAAATTAGGGGAAAACTATGTGGAGATGGCAAAACCGAATCCCGTTTTCGTAGATTTCATGCGAGATGCACCCGAACCGACGGGCGAGGAAGGTGAAGACACCGATATGGAGTTACCAAAAGTTTATGAGCCCGTGTTACAATATGACGTACTTCGCGAACGTTTAAATATGTTTTTGCTGCAATTTAATGAGATGGTCCGTGGCACTGGAATGGATTTGGTATTCTTCCCCGATGCCATGTTGCATTTAGTGAAAATTTCACGAATTATTCGGCATCCGCGTGGAAATGTAATGCTGGTAGGTGTTGGCGGTTCAGGAAAACAAAGTTTAACAAAAGTGGCATCATTTATTGCCGGCTACAAGACATTCCAAATTAGTTTAACCAGATCATATAATGTGGCCAATTTTCTTGAGGATCTTAAGCTGCTGTATCGGACATGTGGTGTACAAGGCAAAGGGACCACATTCCTGTTTACCGATTTGGACATTAAAGAGGAGGGATTCTTGGAGTATCTCAATAATATTTTATCGTCCGGAGTCATTTCGAATTTATTCACTCGAGATGAGCAAGCCGAAATTGTTCAAGAGCTGACGCCCATCATGAAGCGTGAGAATCAGAAAAAGACGGCCAATGCCGAAACCGTAATGGAATATTTCTTGCAGCGCACTTGTCACAATCTACACGTCGTATTTTGTTTTTCACCAGTGGGTGAAGCATTTAGACAACGGGTGCTCAGATTTCCGGCCTTAGTATCCGGTTGCACTATCGATTGGTTCCAACCATGGCCACGAGATGCTTTAGTGTCGGTGGCTCAACATTTCTTGAATGATTTCCAGCTCGAATGCACCAAAGAAGTAAAACGCGAATTAGTCGATGCGCTCGGCTCAATCCAAGATATTGTCGCCGAGACTTCAAACGATTATTTTCAGCGGTTTCGACGTGCGACACACGTCACACCAAAATCATACCTCAACTTTATAGCTGGCTACAAAAATATTTACCAGCAGAAACAGAAAGAGCTTGGCGACGGTGTAGCCAAAATGGATACGGGTCTCGAAAAATTGGCTGAAGCTTCAGCCTCCGTTGAAATATTAAAAACAGATTTGGCCGTCATGGAAACTGAGTTGGCGGAAGCTTCACAGAAAGCGGAACGTGTACTACTCGAGGTGACGGAGCGTGCAATGCAGGCTGAGATATTCAAGAATCAGGTGCAAAAGGTTAAGGAAAAAGCAGAAATTTTGGTCGCAAATATAGCAACGGAAAAATTGTTGGCCGAAGCTAAACTCGAAGCGGCAAAACCAGCGCTTGAAGAGGCTGAAGCTGCCCTTAACACTATTAAACCGGCACATATTGCAACTGTGCGTAAATTAGGCCGTCCGCCTCATTTAATTATGCGCATCATGGACTGTGTACTGATTTTATTCAAACGAAAAGTGCACCCGGTGATTGTCGATACAACGACGCCTTGTCCAAAACCATCGTGGCAGGAATCCTTAAAAATGATGGCCAGCACAACATTCTTGCTGCAGCTACAAAATTACCCCAAGGACACGATCAATGACGAAATGATTGACTTCTTGCAACCATTTTTCCGTATGGAGGACTACAATATGGATACGGCGAGACGTGTTTGCGGTGATGTCGCCGGCCTATTATCATGGACCAAGGCTATGGGTTTCTTCCACAGTGTTAATAAAGAGGTGCTGCCGTTAAAAGCAAATTTAACAATGCAAGAAGCAAGATTGAAGGTAAGATGACATAATTTCAATTTGATTGACATCAACATCATGAATGTTGAATCACGCCCTATAATTATCCTCCACATAATCCTTTATATTACATATTTTGGTCTCCTTTTCGTTTTTCATTTGTTTGTCCTTTGTAATTTAAGGGCGAAATATTTTTTTTGTCATCTCATTACTGTAATTAATTTTTTAGGTTGCAATGGATGATTTGGCGGCTGCCGAAAATCAACTTGCCGAACGTGAAGCTGCACTGCAAGAGGTTAAGAATTTGTATGATAGCGCAGTGGGTGAAAAACAACGACTCACGGATGCGGCCAATAATTGTTTGAGAAAAATGACGGCCGCAACTGCTTTGATCAATGGATTGGGTGGTGAAAAACATCGTTGGACGCAACAAAGTAAAGAATTTAAAATTCAGTTGAAAAAATTGGTCGGTGATGTACTCCTGGCCACCGGATTTTTATCGTATTGTGGCCCATACAATCAAGATTTCCGTTCAAATCTTCTAAAAACTTGGATGGGAATCTTAAAATCGAAATCCATCCCGTACACGAACAATTTAAATATCATCAATATGTTAGTAGAATCGGCTAATGTATCCGAATGGACACTACAAGGGCTGCCGAACGATGAATTGTCGATACAAAATGCACTAATTGTGACAAAATCAAGCTCCTATTCGCTTCTCATCGATCCGCAGAGTCAAGGAAAATTATGGATCAAAAATAAGGAAGACCAAAATGAATTGCAAATCACTTCCCTGGATCATAAATACTTTCGCACCCATTTAGAGGATAGCTTATCCCTAGGCCGGCCACTTTTAATCGAAGACGTTGGCATTGAATTGGATCCAGTCATAGATAATGTGCTCGAGAAAAATTTCATCAAATCCGGTTCGATCGAGAAAGTTTTGGTCGGTGACAAGGAATGTGACGTCATGCCTGGTTTTATGCTGTACATAACAACAAAATTACCAAATCCAGCGTTTAGTCCTGAGATTAGTGCTAAAACCTCTATTATTGATTTTACCGTAACAATGCGTGGTCTTGAGGACCAACTCTTGGGTCGTGTAATTTTAATGGAAAAATCTGATTTGGAGGCGGAACGGGTTAATCTGTTCGAAAGTGTTATGAAAAATCAGCGGAATATGAAAGAACTGGAGGCAAATTTATTGAGTCGCTTAACCTCATCGGAAGGGTCATTGGTCGATGATGAGGCGCTAATTCAGGTGTTGCAGGAGACTAAAACAACGGCCGAGGAGGTTAATCAAAAATTAAAAATTTCCGAGGTTACCGAAAAGAAAATTATGATCGCGCGTGAAGAGTTTCGTGCTGTGGCGGCCCGCGGTTCGATCCTATATTTCCTAATTGTTGAGATGAGTAACGTCAATGTCATGTACCAAAATTCGTTGAAACAATTTTTGGTAATTTTCGATAATTCCATAACCAAATCGGTAAAGAGCAACATAACCGAGGAACGGATCAACATCATACTGAAGTATTTGACTTATGAGGTGTGGACCTTTACTAGTCGGTCACTTTATGAGAGGCATAAGCAACTTTTTACCCTGATGTTAGCGATCAAAATCGATTACACCAAGGGGAATATAACGCACGATGAGTTTATGGCGTTTGTCAAGGGAGGTGCGTCCCTCGATTTAAATGCGGTCGCCCCGAAACCATTTAGATGGATTCTGGATATTACGTGGCTTAACCTGGTCGAAATCAGTAAGCTGGGAATATTTTCCGATTTGCTGAAAAAAATCGAACAAAATGAGAGAGATTGGCGTTTATGGTATGAATCGGAAAAACCGGAACAAGAAGAAATTCCATGTAGTTACCAAACCACACTGGACGTTTTTCGTAAGCTACTATTAATCCGGTCTTGGAGTCCGGATCGTACTATTTCGCAAGCTAAGAAATATATCGAGGAATCACTGGGGCAAGAATATGGTGAAATGTTAATTCTCGACTTGGAAGCAACTTGGGAAGAGTCTGAACCTCGAACACCGCTCATTTGTATTTTGTCGATTGGCTCGGATCCGACCAACCAAATATCGAGCGTCGCTAAATTGAAAACGATTCGTAAGTAGTTGCTAAACTGTTATTTAGTTTAGATTCTCATAACATTTTGTATTTTCAGCGCTAAAAGCTGTTTCCATGGGACAGGGGCAAGAGTTTCATGCCCGAAAATTAATCACCGAAAGTATGACGGGTGGTGGATGGGTTATGCTACAAAATGTACATCTATCGATTAGTTTCTGTTCCGAAATTATCGACATCCTGATTGAGACGGAACATGTACATGAAAGTTTTCGTCTTTGGGTTACAACCGAGGTGCACGAAAAATTTCCGATCGGTCTTCTACAAATGGCGATTAAATTTACAAATGAACCACCTCAAGGTATTCGAGCCTCACTCAAACGTAGCTATCAAGCGTTTACACAAGATTTCCTGGATTATACGTCGGCGGTACAGTGGCCTCCACTTTTATATACCGTAGCGTTTTTGCACACCGTTCTACAGGAACGTCGTAAATTTGGTCCGCTCGGTTGGAATGTACCGTACGAATTTAATCAGGCCGATTTTCAGGCGAGTGTACAATTTATACAAAATCATTTGGATGAAATGGATCCGAAAAAGGGAGTTTCATGGCAAACGGTTTGTTATATGCTGGGTGAAGTACAATATGGTGGTCGTGTAACCGATGATTTTGATAAGCGTCTATTGATTACATTCACCCAAGTATGGCTTTGTGAAGGACTTTTGTTGCAAGGATTTGAATTTTACAAAGGGTATCGTGTGCCGACGACACGAAATTTAGTTGGTTATATCGACTATATAAATTCACTTCCGGCCAATGATACGCCCGAAGTGTTTGGGCTGCATGGCAATGCAGATATTACGTATCAGATTAATACGGCGAAAGGGATATTGGATACAATTTTATCAGTGCAACCGAAGGAGGGTGGCAGTGATGGTGGTGAAACACGTGAATCGATTGTATACCAATTGGCTGACGATATGCTGCGTAAGCTACCACCCGCATATAATGCGTTCGAAACACGTGAGGCACTAACCCGTATGGGTATGCTGTTGCCGATGAATATTTTCTTGCGCCAAGAGATTGATCGAATGCAAACAATTATAAAAACGGTTCGTTCGAGCTTGTGCGATCTGAAATTGGCCATCGACGGAACGATTGTTATGTCGCAATTTTTACGCGACTCTTTGGACGCCATGTACGATGCTCGTATCCCAGACAAATGGATGAAGGTAAGTTCAATTTTTTATTCATTATATGTATATGGACAAACATACACTTGAAAATTCTTTCGTATTTTCATTATTTTCCCGTTTGCGTTTTGATTATAAAATGTCGAAATGTTCATTCAAGCTTTTTGATACTCTTATCATAATTTCTATAATAAAATAAACTTTTTTTTGATAAAAAGAAAAGTTTCCTTGTTTATGTAATTGTTTTTGTGCTTTTGTGCTTTTTTACGTTATGGTCTTCAAATTTTGTTGCTCTTCTTGGTGATATAAGAAAAGTTGTTCGGATGCGGAATGTTTTTTTTTAACATCCAAATCATCAAAATTATGGTGTAATAAGCTTGGATGCACAAATTTTTGTTTTGTGCTCGGAAAAGGTCTTTCATTACTTGACAAAATCTAATTTTTTTACAATAAAATGAACGAAGCAATTTTATTAATTTAAAACTTTATTTAAAGTTCTGCTATGTAGCATCGTATAATCCCTCGATAATAAAACTTTTTTATTCAGCAGTATACGAGCTTTTTCTATGCAACGATATTTATGGTTGGCCTTTTATTAGCTCAATTTCCATTAATAAAAATTACCATAGTTTAAATTATATTTCGTGAAGCTTTAATAAGAAAGTTTCTATAAGAGCTCTGCTTTAATGGAAAGGTATGACGAGAATTTGTCTCAAAATGTAGCATTTATATCAGAATTTAAAAAATACTAACACCATACACTCTGGAATGAAAGGAGTCATTCCCTCATCCGTTCAAAACCGACAGCAGTTGCCAAATCTTGATTGTTCCTAATAACGATTGTTTTAATCATTAGGTGGAACGGTGTAAAAACACTTTATGGGTAGTAAAACGTTTTCGATTACCCACCAAGGCCAAACTCTTCCCTTAAGGAATTCTTCCACACAAATGTTAATGTAAAGATTATGAGAAATCTAAACGTAAAAAAAATTAGCGGGTCCCAACAGTGCTCCTTAAAACCTTACCGTAAACCTTTTCAACCTTCAAAATAATTTTTCAACAATTTTAAATTTTCTCTTTTAAATCTCCATATTATTCATGTTGACAGTTTTTTGGTCTCCTGTATTAAGAGTTGAATCTCTTCATGCGAATCGTAGTACTTTACAACAATCAATTTGAACCAAAACGAAATGATGTCTTCCCTCTTGTTACAAGACACGTCAAGTTTTTCTATTCACTTGCATAATCGTGGTAAATTTGGCCTCTTAACGGTGCTCCTTGTGACTACCGTTTTAAAAAAGACAAGTTCCATCCTAATTTGGCCTATTTTCCAAAAATTCGTCTAAAAATCGGTTTAGAAATTTCCTAGTTTCATTCTAATTGGCCATATTTCTGAATTTTATGTTAAAATCATTTTGGATGATTTGAAAATCGATTAAAGAGTAGCCAATTTCCATTCTAATCGGCCCTATTCTAGATCTCCACCTAAACAATGCCTGGGAAATACTTCCCAAAATAAAATCCTAAATTTTCCGTATACGTACCTATATATTTTATGTATGGGGTGGTAACTTATTCGCCTAAATGTCATTTTCAAACAAATGATTTTTTAAATAGTCATCTTTTAGGGGAAATCCAGAGATCAAGATAACTATTAAGCAGTTTTTATTAGTTTAAGCGACTAAAGCAAAAACGGTTCATTGGCTTTACATTTTAATTTCTTGTAAAATTAAATAAATAACTGGCCCATTGGAACATATTACATACCGTCTGTTGCACCAAATTGACCTGTAAAACCTTAAAGCCAAATCCAACTTGAATTTGTCCCAAAGAACCAAAGCATTGATAGGATTGCAGAAAACACAAATGAATGCAAAAGCTTGCCTCATTTGGTATGACATTTGAAAAACTAAAGCTTCATCTAAAGTTTGAAAATTCAAAATAATTGACAGTTCGCATAGCTACTCAAATGATGTTGCTCCAGGAACGTGAAGAAGAATCAATCGCAAACAAAAACGAATCATTTGCTCTAACCGTATACATTCTAGCTTCGTTTTCATGACCTTCTTCAAAATTTATACTCCGCACAGTCTTATTATGGCATGCGATCTGTCGTGCATTGGTGTCGATGTAATTGGCAATTTCATCATGACTTTAGCGTTTTTGTTCTTCATTCAAGATATCAACGTTGGTGCAATAAAACCTCCTGTAAATATATTTAACTGCCTTCAATGATGCACAAATCTCAATGTTGATGTAACAATTATATTTCAGTAGCAAGTACCTGTTATAATGGTACTGCCGGTTCATGTAGACGCTGATACAGAGGATACCCATTTATGTTTGCGAGGGTCGTATCCTGGAATTCTTTTGGGAAGATTTTCTTGCATTTATTATGGAGCATATGTGGATTGTTGGGACCGCATGGTTCATGTATCAAACAATGGGAGGCGATGTCATGCACTCTTGGCTCGGTGTAAATATCTGAAACTTCAGCAGAACGATACGATCAATGGCTTCAGAAGTTCTAAATTTATTTTTAGCAATAAATGGGCGTTTTCAGGTTTCGCAACATC
Source organism: Tipula vernalis (assembly GCA_958295665.1). Lineage (NCBI taxonomy): Eukaryota > Metazoa > Arthropoda > Insecta > Diptera > Tipulidae > Tipula > Tipula vernalis. The sequence goes on along the minus strand of OY282559.1, from coordinate 12,055,963 downwards.
ACATTCCCTGAAATTTTCGATAAATCGGTTGTATTCAGAAAACATCATGATTATTTTACTCAACATGTTGCCAACAGTTGACGTGGGCATGTAGAATTTCTCTCTTTTAGAACTCAGTCGAGTATACATATGCCATGCACTTTCTAAGTACACTGCGCTTCGTCAAGTATTCAATGATGGCCTTTAATTCCAATTTTAAATACTGGAACAACTAAATCTGGACGATCTGATGTGGTTTCTCCTTTTGGAGGTTCTTAACTATTTCAGGCCATTTCAGATTTGACATAACTTTAACGAAAAAAACAATCGAGCCGAAAGAATCACTGGAATGGCAGAATGAAGTACCAAATTAGCAATTTTGGTTAGCCACATGATCTGTAAATCCTTGGTGTAATTCTGTTTTGCAATGTTTTCTGGCGGAAACGAATGAAATTCAAATTATTTGCTGAGTAAGATGACCGGCATTAATGATTGGATTATAGGAAATTCTAAAAGCCAGTTGAAAAGCCTTATAAGCAGCATGCTAATATTTTGCCGAATACGTCCTATATTGTCATATATGGATCCATATTACATACGTATAGGGATCCATATTAAAATGTTAATATGAATGAATTGCTAGGTGAATTTTCATCATTATTGGGAGTTGATGGTCGTATCCTAAAGTCATAAAGGGTATATTCTAAAGTTTCCATCATTGTGAGTTGAGTGTTATAGCGTCTTTGATTTTAGCGACGAGCTATCCATCAAGATTACACGAAACACATAAAGGTCGGAACCTGGAGGTCTCTGAATTTGTGAGATCTGATGTTTTTTCGGAAGTTTTTTTAGTTCCGATGATTTGTATATGACATTATCTGTCGTAAAAAATCTGTATAGTCCAATTCGTTTCCATTATCATCTCGAGGTTTTCGAAGGTAAACTTTACCTTTTTGGCAGCAACTGTTAAACATTCAACAGAAATTAAATAGGTTTTAAATGTTCAACAGAGGTTCAACGTATAACAGAGGTGATTGATAAAAGCTTCATTTATGATGTGAGTAATACTTTCACATGTCTAAATGAAATAAAGGATCTTGGAGTTACATTTAACTTACCTTATCATTTAATCGTCATTTTGACTTGATCTGTGCCAAAGCCAACTCTCTATGTTACGTACCGTTAGAAAAAGTTTAATGATCGTAGAGTTTTTGCTTGCCTTACAGCTCGAATATGCATCTTGCGTATAGTCTCTCCGTTAAAGGAGGTTTCGTCGTTGAAATTTGATGCAACATGCCGTTTATATATTGCCTAGGATTGATTATGTGATCGACCTTGTGATATTAAGCTTACTTGATAACATAGCTATAGTAGCGTAATATACAATATTTGATACTTCTGATTTCAAGTTCAACTTTATTGGGATTTTTATGCAACATTTGGTGCACAAAATATTGCCTGAATCAATGCAATTTGTACAAAAACATACATACATATCTTTTGTTATTTGGGAAAAATTTTACTTCGGTCCTAAATGTCATTTTAGAAAGCCGTTTCCATCGTAGAGGTCGAATGTTATCATAATCGGTTAAGAAGTAGTAAAATCCGTCATAATTGGCCTTATTCGATTCCCATTTCCACCATACATATCGAGATCATATGCAGATACCCAAGCATACACACATACATACTATTCACATTTTCAGGTTAAGAGTCCCTTACACGATTAAACAATCTGTACAAATTTTGGTTGTCCACGTGGATGCATTGATCGTATCGATGCACGTGTTGGCACACTATTTATACCCACACTATTAACAATAGCTGCACAAATTTCATTTCTAAGTGATAAGATAAAATATTGTACAACACGCCGTCATGGACGTGTCAAACAGTTGCACAAGTTCAAACAAGTTTGAATTTATTCAAACAGTTTTGCAACAACACTAGCAGCATTATACAGGACCAAACGTTGCTGATTATATGGCACAGTGGTCAGGAGTTGAGTATACACTCAATCTGCGCCAATACTGTAGACATCTCCTATGTTAAGTGTGAATTGCCATCAACTCTCACCAGGTGTGTCTTGATTGACCGAACTGTACATTCCAAAATTCCTCCAAAATGATGCCATCGATGAACTGAATGACCACTTTAATTGATTTTCTGTTGCGTACTGGTGATCAGATAATAAATGTTTAGCTGGGCCAAAATTGGATCCATTATCGGTTAAAAGATAAATCTTAATCGGTTTATTAGATATTCCCCTTCGTGACGTGAATCTCCTTAGTGAACCCAAGAATGTTGCTGACGTTATATCACGTGCTACCTCAATATGAAGAACTTTTTTGTAACGAATAACGTGAAGGTCATCGGAGGTAATTAAAAAAACATGATGGATGTCTTATGGCCCTTCAGAATGGTCAGCGGATTTTTTATGGCTTAGCAACATGTGTTTTCTAAACGGCCACCAACTCTTAACAGGCTTTTGGAATTTGCATTCAATTTACAGTGCTCGTCTTATTATTTCAGTTTTGGCTGCGTTCAGTTCTTCAGATAAAATCGTATCACTTACCAATCACAAATCACAATGATAAGGACTGCGTTCGAAATTCACAAATGATTTAATTACGAGTGTAATAACGAGAATTGAATTTGATTTGCAAAAAATTGATTTTGAATTGTAAAAATACAAAAAATTTTCCCCAGCGCTATCACACGTGATTTGACAATCAGCAATAAGCATCATTAGCGGTGTACCGCAATATTTCTTCAATTTAAGCCATGGTTTAATTAAAAAATAAACCCCAGAAGATATGACCGAATGAATTTTTTCAGATACGGAATTCATTTAATTTTAGGATAAAAATAAAAATCTTCGATGTTTTAGTTCCATTTGCCTTTGTTTCGCAATATTCTTTGAATTTGGCTGTTATTTTATTTAAGAATTCCGACCGCTGATGATATGACCGAAACAACTCTTTAAGAATAATTCTATTTTATACGAGGAACTGTCTAAATCGATTAACAAACGTGCTTGTTCCATTTGGTGCTGAAAATATTAAAAAGGTTTGGACTATGGATATCCATTTAAAAAACAAATTTCTCTTTGGCAATTTAACTTTTTGATTTATGTACCAAAGTATTATTAGCAGTGTCCCGGAATATTCGTTGAATTCTGGCCATATTTTATGCACCAATTCCATTGAAATTTGATATCTAACTTAGATATAAAAACTTCAATGGAATTGAAACCAACACATTTCAACAAATGATGAACCAATGTGGCGGTTTTGAAACTTTTCTGGAAGAGATTTCACTACAAACGCTGTTTTCTAACCAGTGGATGGTCGTCGCTACAATAGATATTTTCAACCGACCAGGTTAACCCTAGTAACAAAATCTCATTGGATGTCCTTTTTTTAAACTAAAACTAAACGAACGTGCCTCTTAATTTTTTGTTAACAAATCCTAATCTAAAACTACATAAGCCGTAATGAATAAAATGTCGCTTGAATAGCAAAATTTGCGATGGTCTCTTGTGACTGCGCTCGGTTTGAGTCATTTCGGTATCTAACAAAAATAGTTTTAAATGGTGAAAATACGAGGTCATCAAATCACGCGGAAGGTTTCATCACAATTTTTTTCTTGTGTTGCTATGGGATGCTTAGTTTTATTGTGGGCCATGATTTGATGAATTTTGCTTTAAGAATGGAATGAAGTGTACAGCTGAATTAGGATTGTTGAATGATTTGGCGAGTCTTCTATGAGCAAATCAAGAATCTACCAGTCTCACAAGCGTTTCAAAAGGCAACCATGAACACTTTAAATATATGATGAGCTCGTTGGATGTCCGAGCACACCAACGACCGAAGGCATCATCGAACAAGTGAAGAAAATGATTATGGACAATTGCCAAATCACCATCAGGCATCAGAGAGGTTGCTCATGATTGGTATATAATTTGACTCGTGCCAAACACTTTTTTCTAATGTTCTGGAGATGAAATGTGTGACAGCAAAATTGGCTCCCAAATTGTTGCATTTCGACCAAAAGCAGTGCCGAATGTTAATTATCCACGAAATCAACCACGATCCAAAACTAGTCAAATCGGATAGTATGTCCGGAAACTAAGGTTCAATCGTCTCAAAGGATGTTTCTTGAAGTTAATGGTTCGCGCACTATTATATTGTTATCTTCGTTTATCTCTTACTACCTTGAAATTATACGCTGTTTGAGCGAAGCAATCCGAATTATACGTTTGGATTTGTGGCGAAGCAGCTCACGGCTATTGTACTTCGATAATACACATGCTCTTGATAATACACTTCTTTGCTTGTTCGTAATTTTTCGGTCAAAAGCGACTCCGTTATGATGCTATAGGGTCTTTATTCATCTAAATGTCCCTGCGCCTTCTTCCTGTTCTGTTAAAAAAATATTGTGACAACTGGACTTTTACAGCCGGCGAAATTAAAAACCATCTACGATTTTCTGCTCAAACCATGCATTTTAGCGGCTAGCTGCAAATTAAAATGTACATTTTTTGATTAAATTAAATTTCATTAAAATCATTAAATTAATTAAAATTTGACAAAACCAAATTAATAAATCGACCAATATGGTTAATTAAAATATAAATTGACATCAAACAAATGTATTAAAAATGCACATTTTCCATTTCGGAGTTTCCCATTTCCTAGCATCAAAACTCTAAATATGTAACACGTTTGATTTTTAAAACTCCGTAAGCTGTTGCCCATCATTCCTCTTCCGTGCCAATATTCATATGACGTGAGTAAATAAAATCCTCGTAGGCGTGTTTCAGATGTGCCACTGCTATTGATGTTCGTCGTATCTTTTTGACATAAAATTTAATTGATAGACCTGTAATATATGTATACTCATAAAATTCAATTTTTCAATTGCCTAGAACCTATAATTTACGATGAAGATAAACTGATAATCCAAGTAGCACTGACGATATAAACGATTTCGGTTTTGCAACTGTATGCCATGAAGTGATTAATAAAAGATTGTCATTTTACTCTTCTTTGGTGATGAGGATGCACTTGGTTGCTTATTTAGTTCATTACTTAAACATTTTCAATATATCTGGTACAAGCTCTTCACCGCCATTTTTCATTTCATCAAATGTGTGTAAATTTAGGATTGGACCAGTTTTGAATTTGCAATTCTTGTTTCACCAAATATGTTAGTAGCTGTCAAAATTTGGTTTCAAATGATTTAGAAGCAAATCTCAGATATCAATCACCGTATATATCCTCATAATTACCGCGTTGGGTTCTTTAATTTTTCCTTTAGAACATGTAATGTAAATTGACATTCATTGCTGTTTGCTACTAAATTCATACAAGGCTTTAACTGTTATAGTTTACAATTTCCGTTGCTAAGGAAAACCTCGTGTACAGTTTTCGTGAAATCTCTCTGAATTTGCAATAGCATTAAGGGTGATATCTTGCATTTTGTGCCAGAAGATGGATTGCGTATTAAACAAGCAACATTTTTTTTAAATTAAACGATGGCTTACTCGACCTTATAATATTTTCTGCTACTGGAAACTTTCGACGCATTGTCTACATTGTTGACATTGTCTACATTATATACGCCATTTTTGAATTATCTACGTACATTGTCGGCTCGAGTAGACAATTGATTAATTACTTCATGTTGACCACGCGGCACAACCGTGAAAGAGGTTGGTTGGCCAACAAAACCCGTTTTTTAACCGACCTTTCTCAATAGAATATCATCCACATCGCCCTATGGTTATTCCCCTAGTTTATTGTGGGTTTCTGAGCCTTTTTTCAAAATTGTATAAGAAGCCCCGTCCCGATCACATCAAAAATTTTATTAGGAAGTATTGTTGTGTACAAACACTAACACGTTAACATTTTAATTGAAATGATCATTATATCTTCAATTTAATACGATTATTATGTACGACTCTGGATTTCCTTCCTATTTGAAGCTTAGAATTGACAGGACTTACGATTTCTTGTATGTTGTAAGGTCCCCACCAGTTTTCTGAGATAACTTAGTTTTCTTATTTTCGTTTTTTAGTCAAACTAAGTCACCAACGCATGTGCACCAACGTATTGTATTATGTCGAGCTGTTGCATATGATTTTTGCTTTTTATATTTAAAATCTACAAGGTAGTCTTCATAGTTGTATAGAAAAGCATCTGCAATGGTTTCGTCTTCCTGATTTGGTATCGGAACGGCAATAGCATATTTTGGAAGATCATCCATAATTGTTAACAAGTGTTTATTCTGCTGATTTATACGAATCTTTCAATTATTCCCAGCATTTACGGGAAGTAGTAATATTTTCTGGATTATTTATGGAGTTTGTTAAATGTTTTGAAGTATCAATTGAAATTCGGCTAAGTACACCAGCATTTTTATTGAGCGCTCTAGGTTTATAAAAAATTTCAAATTCGTGCTCTTCGAGTTCCAAGCGCCATCGCAAATGGTTTATGATCACTGATAAATTTAAATTGTTTTCCAAAAACATACGCTCGAAAGAATATGTTTGATAGAACAAACAACTGCCAAAAGTTCCTTCTCAATTACTAAATAAATTTATTCTGATTTCGTTAAAGTGCGACTGACAAGATCAACGGAAAGTTCTCCTGCTTCAAAATTTTGAGATATCACTGCCCCGATAGCTATATTGCTTGCATCAGTCGTTAATATGTAAATTGCTTATCGAAGTTTGGAAATTGAAAAATTGGTGGCTTATTAATTATTGATTTAAGAATTTTGAATGCCATTTGTGTATCCTTTTTCAGAAAACTTGTTGAAGGTAAAGCGATTTTAGAAAAATTCTTCACAAATCGCCTGTATATCCTACGAATCCAAGGAATGCTCTGACGTCACGCTGGCTCTTAGACTCAGGATAGTTCACGATGTCATTTATCTTACCTGGATCAAGTTTCACATCATCGGATCCAACAATTTGTCCTATAAGAAAATCAACTCTTGACGGAGAAATTTGCACTTTTCGAGATTCAATTTTAAGTTGAATGTTCGTAGACACTCGAGAACTTCTTTAAGTCTTTGATTATATTTATATAAGTTTTGATCGTTTACGACTATGTATCGTCCAGATATACTAAGCATTTGAGACCATTGAGACTGAAAAGAACTCCTTTAAAACCCAAAAGGCATGCGGTTAAAATAGAAATGCCCAGCAGTTGTATTGAAGGCTGTTTTTGGTTTTTGATTTACCATCAAGTAGCACTTGCTGATATCCATGGTATTTCTGGATTTTCAAAATCAATTTTGCATTGATAGCGTGTAAAGAAATTCATCCCAAGAATTCCACTACAAGAAATTGGAAAATCGTCTTTTACAATTTGGAATCTATGAGAAATGCTAAATGTATCAGTAAAAATTATTTCCGAAGGTAATAATCCTAAAGATTCGTCGATTCCACTAATAACGCCTTTAATTTGACAATTTAGGGTTGGATAATGAATAGAAGATTCAAGCACGCAGGATTGTTTAATAACGCTGACATCGGCACCAGTGTCAACTAAGAAATTAAAAAGTGAAGATAAGAGTTGGGGCTCGAAAGCGAGTACCCTTTTGTCTTGCGAGACCCTGAATGTTTTTCCTGTGGCTCCGATTTAATTTTTGTAATTTGTATTACTAACTTCAACATTATTTGTAATATCTGAACTAGATTGCAGGTTACGTAAATCCGTGTTTTTCTTTTTAAAGCATTCGTTTATATGATGTCCTTTCTTCTTGTACAATTTGCGCAAGAAATAATTCTGACTGAAGATCGACTGAGGGATGAAGAAGCTTCTGGACGAGTATGAATATTATTTGGATTTGAGTATCTAGAAAAACAAATAGGGTCAATGTGTCTATTATTTTGACAAATTTGACACTTTGCGACTTGTGGCTTCAATTTATTGGCATTATGGGTGTTGCGGGATTGCCGGATTTTCTCAAAATAAATACACCGAATTGTAAAATACTTTATATTTTATTAATTTAAATAAACAATTATTTATTATTTTAATTTATACAAAATTTCTTTATTCTTAACATTGATGATGTGAATGTCACAAATGCAAAAAGAAGACTGAGAAAGCGACGCTACCAAAATGTCGCCGTTTGGGTTTTTTTAATTATTCCTTATCTTATACGAACCACTGAATTATAATTCGACTTATTCAGCTAAAATACGTTTACACCTTACTACAACACTTTATTCAGCAATTGCCTAAAAATTCCGGCCACCTTGAAATAGTGGATTTCAAAATAGGTTTACATGTGCGCTATTCACATCAACAAGGTGACGAACTTATAAACAATACAAATCGTGTTGTGTCCTTACATAATTCATTACCAAATTAACAATTTTAAACAAGACCGCTGATATCTGGATAGTCGGTTGAAATTCAGATGAGAAAGAGAAGGCTCAGGAAATGACCAGGGGTGAGTGCAGATATGTCCGAAGGATCGCTGGACATTGGAGAAAGAGGTCGCGATTTGAGACAGGCTTCGACGTGAGACACGAAAGTATTCCATTCTTCGAATGTACATCGGAATGAACCCATTGTTCTTTTCAAGTGGCACTTTGTACTCTTTACCGCCGCCTCCCACAAACCACCAAAATCGGGAGAAGGGGTGGTATGGTTTGCCAGTTTATGCCCTCTTTAGCGCAATGTTTTGATATTTCATGCTTATGAGTAGCAGATTCGAACAGTGATTTTAACTCTCTCAACTCGTTTTGAGCACCCACAAAATTAGTTGCATTGTCGCGTTCGAGAAGTAAATCTCCTGAGTGGTGCCAAAAATCCCTGCGTGGATAAATCACTGACCACTTCCAGATGTGTGGCCTTAGTTGCGAAACAGATGAAGACTGCGATATAACTCTTAGTGGTTACGTTTGATCGAGTTAGTTGACGGAGATTAAATGGGCCACAAAAGTCAACTCTCACGTGTTCGAGTGCAGGAGATGGTTGAATTCGATCTTCTGGTAATTGACGCATGATTTGGTTCAATGACCGTGGTTTTATTTTAAAACACACTATGCACTTATGCACAACATTCTTGCTTACTTGCTTTTCACCAATAATCCAATATCTTTGCCTAAGAAAACTAAGTAACGCCTGTGGACCGCCATGTAAGTTTCGGATGTGTTCATTGCGTACCAACATATTGGTAAAAACATGATTTGCTGGAAGGGGCATTTGATGTTTTTGATCAAATGAAATCAAGGAATTTTTTAATCGGCCACCAACGCGTAACAAACCTGTGTTGTCAATAAAGGGACTAAGTTTTGAAATAGTGCTTTGCTTCTTGATCCATTTATTTGATTCAAGTTGTTTGATTTCAACTCCGAACGCCTCTAATTGAACAGATCGGATTAATTTTTTGTGTGCATTGTCGATTTCTTCATACGATAATTCATTGAAATTTCGATCATCGACCGATTTAACCTTTAAGTTGTGACAAAATCCAAGACACAATGCAGAAATTCGAAGTAACTTGTTGAAATCCGATCAGATTCAGGTGCATCTCCGAATCCATGGAGCTCTATTCGACTAAATTTGCTTGGGCTTGTACACCTAGGTATCTCAATAGTTACTAATAAATGAAATGGTTCAGGTAATTTATCATCCCAACCAAGATTTGGAACAGTCCACATTTTTTGTAAAAATAATTTAGCCTTGAATATTGCAGGACCACAAAGGCCTAAAGGATCGAATATTTGTGCGATTTGAGATAAAATTACTCTTTTATTTGGATTACATAAATCACGAGTCTGAACTCCTTTATATTGAAATTTTAATTGTATCCTGATGAGTATTCCAATTTATTCCTAACGTGCTGACTGCATTTTCAGGATCATGATTCTGATCAGGGACAACATCCTTGCTCAACATCCTTGCTCAGATGATGATTTTGATGAACCATTGAAAACAACACGAAGTTTAGTTGTAGCGGAATTCTCTTTAAACACTGCGTGATGCTGTCAATTGCATATGGTTCAATGCGATGTATTCGTTCATGAATTGGCAATATAGCTGCCTTAATTCAGGATTTGAATTCAATTTCCTTTCTAGATTATAAAACTGTCTTAATTCATTATCTTTATTGTTACATAAATTTGATATGTTTGGCTTGACTGGAAGAGCGACCGTATACCTTCCATCAGGGCTTCGCTCTACGTTTTTGACATAGCAGGCTTCACAAGCCTTCTCCTCCAATGAGATGTTATTTTTGGTTTTGACGTCCTCGATTTGATAAAACCTTTGGACCTCCTTTCGCAATACATTAACGTCACAACAAAACAGTGAAAACTGACTGCTGGAACGGTGGAAGCTCTTTACATATATAAATCTTTTCACCATTGAATATATCACAACAGATCTCAGGCTGGAAAATCTTCGGATCAGCCAATTCAATACCATGAAGCAATTTGGCTACATCAAAGTTGACTGGTTGCAATGGCAACTTGCCTGTTATTTTAGGGAGAACCAAAAAATCTAAATTTTGCTCATACTTCTGAGTTCGAGATTCGATTGTCACATTGACCTTATGTTTGACTTCTGTCATGTTTGAATTAATTCCTGTGACTGGAATATACACTGATTGTCTTTGGACTCCCAATTTTTGACACATATTTTCCGTAATGAAATTAGATTGGGATCCAGAATCCAATAGTGCACGATACAAAACGTTTGTATCCTTGGAATATCGTATCCAAATTAAAACAGTTGATAACAGAATTTGGGTTTCGGTTGAATAGAGACAAACATTCTGACCTTTCTCAATTATTGCGTCTGTTGTGATATTTGACTGGATTATACCAAGCCCATTATGAGTACTAGGTGGAAGCGGTAAATTTGAATTGGCAACAATTGATACATTATTACCGTGATTGTTCCTCACCTATTCGGACCGAGCGAGTAATGATTCAATTTTGTTCGCAAACATCTGTACTGACTAGATCGATTTGAATGCATTCTATCGAACGAAGTGTTTTAAACACTTCGTTTCGTTTTAATTCGTTCCAGGTTTTGAATGTTCCCAACCGATAAACGGATTTAATTCGATAAACTATTTAATTAGTCAGACGCCATAATTTCCATAAAAATGTGTAGGAAATTAAAAACACTTAACCTAAGCTTATATGAAATCTATTAACAACCGGAATAATTTTTTTACTTCGTTTCGGCTAACCATCGGTTCAAGCGCAACAGTTTGTAAAGCACTGACGTTTAGGGTGAAAATTCAAAAGAATTTTTCCTAATTTATATACAGTATTTAGGTGGCTGTGAATTTTATCTCACTGGTATAAATAATTTTTCGTTTTGAATAACACCCACCGCATTCCAACCCACATAAATTACATATAATTTATTAGTTATATCGGCACGTCAGAAGTTAATTAATTGCTAATTATAAAATGTTTTATTTCCTCCACCCAGATATCATGGGAGTCTACAACCCTTGGATTTTGGTATACTGAACTATTGGAACGTAACGCACAATTTCGTACGTGGCTCGTCACTGACAGGCCAAAGGTAATGTATAATATATAAGACTTTAACACGCTTTAAATTTTTATGTTTATTGTTTATTGTTTACGTTAATTAAATTTTCAATTTTCTTTTATTGTGTACGCTCGCCATAATTATATTTTCATAAATAACAAAGGTATTCTGGATGACAGGATTTTTTAATCCACAAGGATTTTTAACGGCAATGAGACAGGTAATTTAATTTGTGTATTTATAAACGTATTGTTGTTGTTGTTTCGTAAGAAATTTCCACTATACCAAAGTAAACACACACAATATCGATTGCGGTGGGTGTAAGATAATTTCTTAGAATATCATGGTGCAGACAATAACGGCGGATCAAACGATTTATTGTATTACACACAAAAATAATTCTTGCAAATCATTCTGATTTGCGCAAAATTAAATCAATTTTTGGAATGATAACGGGATTTTTTTTTTGTATTTATATTTATTCGCAGGAGGTTACAAGAGCGCACAAAGGATGGGCACTGGATTCGGTTGTACTTCAAAATTTGATAACACGTCATAATAAAGAAGATATAAATGAGGGGCCGAATGAGGGTGTTTATGTATATGGATTGTTTTTGGAAGGTAATGTACAAACAAAAAATCGCATACCACCCATCTAAATCACTTTCGTTCTATCGCCCAAAAAAATTAAATCATAAAATATTTCGATAAAGATTACGATTTTATAAGTCTATTACATTTTTATTGCACAACCCGCACCACCCCCGTTTTCCATCTTTTTAATTCATATTTTTTTTTTTTTTTGGAAAAATTTATCGCCTAGAAAATCACTCGAAACAATTAACAAAATAAAGAATTTTGCTATTTGAAGGCGCAGCGAAATAAAAATTATGTGACCTAAATTTAGCTAGCTTTTCCCACCCACACGTCATCTTTTTATCACACATAAATTTTTGGATTTTTTTTTTCTATTTTGCCAAAAATCCTTAAGTCTCGTTAAGTATAAAGCAATAATTTATGATGTCTTACACTTGAATGAAGTATATTTTGTGTTTACACGATAGATCATCAATCATTTGTACATAAATTGTTATGAACGTGGGTGCCTCGTAGTGGGGTTCAAATACACGAAAAATTAAATAATAAAAACTCATATTTTCTAGTATATCGCACCAAATTAATTAAGTTTCCCAAGTTTTTGGTTTGTTCTTTGTCGAAAGTTTGTCAAGCTTCTCAAAAAAAAAAAAAAAAAAACTTCAAAGTCGCAAATATTTTAATTACTCCTAATGAAGGGTCGACTAAAATAATGGATTTTCATGTTTTTTTCATGTAGAAAGTTAAACTACAAAGAGGGAGAGAGAAAGAGACCAACACCACCTAAAAGGGGTTAAAATTTGGTAACAGTATCATTTTGCAAGCGTAAAACAGATTTTCCGTCGGTGATTTAATTTTTCTCCCATAATCATTATAAAAGCTTTAAAAGCTTAATTTACAAAATTTTATATTATAAGAAAGGATTATGTTTGGCTCGATTATATTCACTCTTAAATTAAATTATGTTTTAGGATGTCTGGCGGATCGAAAATTTTAAAGTAATTCAATTTTGTAAAAGTAATTTTTAGGAACAGAATGGTTCAACAAAACAGTTTATTTCATAATTTGCCATCATATGGGTTTATTGAAGTCGTAGAGAATTTTATGGAGATTGTTTTTTGCCAATTTGATTCTCTTCCGTTCACAAATTACGGAAGCACATGCATAGTTATCGCTCTCGCCTTCGACGAATGTATGTCGGATAGGCGTATTATTCTTCCAGTTCGACTTCATTTTTTAATCAAAACACGTATTTCGGTTGTAAAATGAAACTTCCAGAATGCTGTATTCATCTCTTCATGCATTAATGACGAGCCGCCCAGTATCCAAAGTGAATGGAGTTTCATAGATTTTACGGAAGATTTCGGCAAAATGCCAGCTTATCATTCCGGTTTGATAACCAAGTATGTGAAAAATCCCGTTGTTGAAATGTTGATTTAAGGTGAATAACAAATAGAGCTTCTGTAGTGCGGAAATAGTTTTTGCCCATACCTCTGGCTGAAATAAATTGTAACGTTAACCTTGGTTCCGCTAAATTGTTAAATTGTTCCACTGGTCCGTTATCAGAATCTCTCGAGATGTTTCTGGTGGTGCGGCACATTACCGGCTAGGTGGCAGTCAGATGGGATGGGATCTTTCCACCTAATCATCGAGAGCTTGAAATACTGCAAAATATCGTAGGTATAGTAAACATTATGAACACAAACACTGATCACTTTATATAAATACACTATCACAGAAAGAAAATGCACTCTATTGAGGTGACCTTGATGGATTTGTCACCTTTACTTTACCCTCCTTCACTTCATAACGATGAAGTGTTCCCTTGGCCTCTATGTGTGTTCGGCCTCTTAAAACATCATAGCTAATTGACAATTTACTGATTCATTTTTCTTTTTTCACTTAACAATATAGCTAACACATTACACGGATTCACGAAGTACCACAATAATTGTACTTGTTACGTCTGTGAACTGTATTACACAACTGATGATGGCTGAAATTATTTATTTATGTTTTGTTTGCTTTTATTAAATTCTAAGGGGAAACTCGATCAACATTTGGAACTGGTTTCCTATATTCACCAAAACCTATTCCATGGATGAACTGTACCGGTGTTAATAAAATTAGTACAGGGTGATCTCAAATTATTTTCTTATTCTTTTAGTATGCGCGCGACTGACTGTCATGCGTGGTGGAACAATTTTTACTAACCCTGTAACAGCTCAACTGTTACAAACGTGGGGACGACCCACACCCATGAGATAGTCTCAAAAAGCCGGGCCTGTTATCTCATCAAAATTTGTAAAATTGTACTCAATTGCTAGAAATATTCGGGCCTTTCCATAAATTAATCTCTTCCTTAACTTTATTTCTATGCTTTGGCGTGATAAACTCCAAGGGACTTTCTTATTTTGTTACCGACTTCGTAGGACACATTGCCGATTTTCCTTAAAATCGTGGCTGGTATAAACTTGAATGCTAACTTTCCAGAAAATTTCTGGGCTGCATTGCTCTGTACAAAATTCCGAACAAAAACCTCTTGTCCAGGCATAAATATACGTTGTCTCGCACGCAAAGTATACGAAAAGGCGTTTTGCTCGTATGCTTTCTGCATATGGTGAAGAACGATCTTTTGTGCTGCGGATAAGCGATCTGCATTATTTCCCAGAAGTGCTTGGTTATCATTCAAAATATTCAATTTTCTTAATAGCGGATAAGTTGAACCGTGCTGAATTTTGTGCTGCCCAAATACTAGAAAATGCGGTGAAAAACTTGTACTTGAATGTACAACATTCCGGAGGGCACCAGCTATTTCCTCGAGATGTACATCCCATGTCTGGTGATCATTTTTAACGCTAGCACTGAACGATTTATTCGTTCAGAGGCATTTGCCTGTGGTGAATATTTGGCCGTGAAGTCATGTCTTATCCCATATTTTTCCATCAACTCTGCGAAAACTTGTGAATGGAATTGAACTCCATTATCAGTTAGGACCACTTCTGGAACTCCAAAGAGGTGAAATATCTTTTCCTCCAGGATCTGTGTTGTTTTAGTCGCTGAGGCAGCCTTGAAGGGATATAGTAAAGTTTCTGGCTTCGTGGTGTAATTAACGACCTTTGAACATTTGCAGACTTCACATGCATTTATAAATGTTCTAACTTGCACAACCATCGATGGCCAATAGTAATACCTTTGCAATAGTTCAATCGTCCTGGCAATGCCTTGATGTGCAGCCGTAGGTGGATTGTGAGCGTCTCCAATTAGTTTGCTTGTTAATGATTCAGGAATGACGAGTTTCCATTCTGGTATATCAGATTCACTCTCGCTTGGTTTTTTAAAATATATATTATCATCAATTACCTTGAAATTAGTTGCAACATGTAAATTATCTTTGATAGCCTTAATTCTTGCTACATAATCAGGGTCTTTGAACGCGTCATCGTCCAAGTTCAGATGTACACGTCCATCGATCTGTTTATCTATTGTTTCGATGTGTGCTCTAGATAAACTATCTGGTACAATGTTAAGGGATCCTTTTCTGTATTCGATATTAAAATCGAAAGCTTGTAATTGAATGGACCAACGAGCTAGCCTGCCGATCAAATCCATCTTTTCCATCAGCCACCTTAAGCTGGAATGATCCGTAATTAATGTAAAGTTAGATATCCTTCAATATAAGGTCTACGCTATAATTCTTTTGAGCTTTATTAAGTTTGTGTGACATAAACGCTATGGGGTGTTCGTCGCCATTTCCGTCCTTCTGAAATATAATACTCCCGATTCCCGTCGTTGAAGCATCGCATTGAATAAAAAAAGGTTTACGAAAATCTGGGTTTACTAGCACTGGAGCCGTGATTAACGCTCTTTTTAACTCTTCAAATGCTGCTTGTGCTTTAATGTTCCACTTTTATTTTGTTCCTTTCTTGAGTAAATCCGTGATAGGAGCTGTTAAAATCGAATAGTTCGAAATAAACCGGCGATACCATCCGGTCATCCCCAGGAAACTGCGAATTTCTTTAATATTTCTAGGCGCGGGGTGTTCGTCTATAGCTTGAACTTTCTCGGGATCCACTCTGAGGCAACCCTCACCAATCACATATCCCAAATACTTTGTCTCCTTAAGGACGAACTTACTTTTCTCCACATTTATAGTCAAGTTTGCTGATTTCAACAATCTAGCTACTTCAGATAAAAGTGATATATGTTCTTCGAACGTAGCAGATACCACTAGAAAGTCGTCTAGGTAAACAAAGACCCGGTCGTGTAACCGATGAGGAATCACCTTATGCATTAATCGACACATCATCTGGGCTGCATTACACAGCCCAAACGGCATGACGGTAAACTAGTAGAGTGGACGTCCTGGCACCGTGAAAGCTGTCTTATCCCTTGATGCTGGCTCTAAAGGTATTTGCCAGTAAGCATCCTTTAAATCCAGGGTGCTGAGAAACCTGGTTCTATCTAATCGTCCCAGCAACCCTTCAATCAATGGTAAGGGATAAGCGTCCTTCACGGTGACTGAATTTACCTTTCGAGCATCAAGACACGACCATGAGCTGCAACTCTTCTCTATTACCCCCAGCGATAGCATGCGGTCTAATTCTCGATAAATGTCCTCTTGGATCTTTGGTGATACTAAAAAATATCTCTGTTTAACTGGAACGGCGTCCCCCACATCAATTTTATGTGCCAAAACTGTGGTTTTACCCAACCCATGTTTCTCGAACGATGAAAAATCTGCAATCACTCTATTTAAAATTGTTTGCTGTTCTTATCTCGCTCCAAAGATGGTTTTAAGTAATTATCATCTAACTCATTTACCATAAGTGGCATGAGTCCAAACATCTCCCAAAAATCTATACCGAGGTACAGTGGCTGTGTTAGATTGGGAGCAATATGTAACCTCATTACTTTCACTTTTTCTTTATATGAAATACTCACTAAGACATGTCCTATGATACGTTGGGCTTCTCCACTTGCAGTGGATAAGAGAGAGGTCAAGTTATGAACTTTGAATTTATTTTGAGCAAGAAATTCCTCTGCCCCTCGACCTAATACCGAAATACTTGCTCCGCACTGTCCAGTAATCCACGACAAGGGACTCCATTTATAAGCACTTCTGCGTAGGGTCTGTTATCGCAGTTGGTAGCGAGTATGGACTCGGAAATTATCCTTTTGATTTCTCGCCTAGTTCTGAAATATTTAAGCGTTCGATGAAGAGATAAATTCTGTCTGGATGTTATTTGTGTTGATTGCGACCTTTGCTGGCATGTTATATGGACTGATTTTAATCCTGTTTTCGCTGTAATATCCTGTAAAATTCGGGATCGGTATTGGTCGCTGCTTCTTCTACATTTATTTTCGGAGACTGGGGATCCTGATTATGGGATTTTAGCACTCCGAAATTCCTGACACCCCGCTGTACGTTTCCCGTAACACGTTTGTTTCGACAATTCTGACAATTTACTTTTATAATATTTTTTGCACCACAACCAAAACAAAATCGGGTGGTGATTGGCAAGCTGCAATCTTTAAACAAATGTGTAGTATTCCCACAGTTCCAACAAGCGATCCTGTTTATCTCATTAGTGTTATTATTTGGTGTAGGTTGACCCATCCAGTTCATTGCATTTACCGAATCGTTTGGTATTAGAAAATCGGTTGCCTCACCTTGATAAGTAATTAAACCACTGTATTCACATCCAACATCAATTTCTTGAATTTGTCTTCTGCCCTGAAAAGACATTTCAGGGATCCACCCAATACGATTCCATGTGTCTTCTACGGCTATTGATTGGTTTACAAGTGTGGCAATATCGGTTAACGATCGACCGGCAACCGTTGACTGTAACCCAGGCCTCATATTTCGGATAAGCAAACCAATTGTTTCTTCTTCCGTAAGAGGGTGATGCAATGGGAGAGACAGCGACAAAATATCATTATAAAATTCCATAAATGTTTCCTTGAACTTTTGTTTACTTCGCTCAAGCATTTGCTTGATATCGGCATCCGTTCGTCTATCCTGGAAACGATGTATCATGGCTGCTCGCAGCTGCTCGCAGCTGCTCGCATTGTATGTTCCTGTTTCGTTCCATAAATATCCAGTACCACTCCATTTCTTTCAATAAAACATGTACATTACTGATTAGGAATTGTTTACTTACATCATTTGCTTCCGCTAATCGTTCTACTCTGTAAATAAATCGCTCTATTGGAATTCCATTTCTTTCACCGCTAAAGAAAATATTCCAACGATGGATATCCAATCGGTTCTTCCTTATCTCGCTTTTCTCACTGTTGGAACTTCCTGTGACCTATTGAGTTTGGAACAACTTGAAAATTCGGTGGAGGTACTGCTGTATTAAAATTTCGCGCCGGTGACACCGAAACCACAAATCTCTACAAAGTTCCAAGCATCTGAACAAAAGTCTGACCCACATTCTAAATGGACTACTTTGATTACCTGATACGTAAATATGGCTAAATATCCTTTAGACTTTTGCCTCATTTTTTGTGATTTAAAAGAAAAGGACCAGCGATGCCGACTCCAACATTGTAAAACGGTTGCACACACGTAATATGCTCGGTTAGAAAATCATATATCTTTATTTGCTGACTCGTTTGTAATATTTTGAATGGACAAAATATATTTTCATGTCAAACTGTGTCGTCAAACATTGAAATTACCAACAATTAGGGGCCAAAATGGTGAATTTTAAGAAATTGTTGCATTATTCAAATCCTTTACATTTGACTGAAAATTTTGATTTTCACCTCATCATGGTGAATTTTTCTAGGAGAGGTAAAATAGGTTTGCCATTTTCTTGCGTCCCTAGATCAAGACCATTTCCAAGTTTATTGACGAATTTAATAACTAAAGTGGTAAAACTAAAATTGTTATATTCTTCTAAACCTTTTCGATTGGGAAAAAAGCTTTTCACTTCAATGTGGTGAATATTTCTCAAATCTATTGTACCTACTGTGCACACCAACTATATCTGCACCAACATGTAAATTTAATAACTAAGGTGCTAGAACTAAAATTATTGTACACCTCGAAGTACGGTGAATATTTATAGATGTGGTGAAAAATTTTTTTTAGCTTCTCGCCATCAAGACATTTTTAACCGTGTACCTTCCAAATCTGTATGACATCTGTGGGTGATAAACAGATAAAACTACCAACAGCGCCATAACGGCGAATGTTTACCTCATCCTGATGAATATTTATAGGAATAGTGATTTTGTATCTTTCGATGAAAGCATTTAAAGCAATATCACTTCCAAATCTATCTGCCATCTGCAAGTGACTAAAGTGGTACATCTGTACCAGCAGCGCAGTAACGATAAATTTGAAAACTAAAATCTACGATATAAAATTGTTGCATTCTTCGCTACTTTTATAACGGTAGACAGTACTGTAATATTCACCTCACCATAGTGAAATTTTATATAGGTCCTGTGAATAGATTGCTTTTCACATCACCATGTTGACTCTTTACAGAAGTAGTGAAAAAGTTGTGCATTTTTTTGGGCCTCTCGATTAAGACGCTTACAACAGTACCACTTCCAAGTCAGCACGGCGTCTGTAACTAACCAAACAGGTACATTTAGTAATATCGCCGTTTACAATTATATAATACACTACTACATTTGAGAGAAAAATTTTGTAAATCACTACATCGTGGTAAACATTTATATGTGTGTTTAAAAATATTAGACATTTCTGACAGATTCAGATCAAGACCTTTCCAAAGACATACACTGGCCTTCAGGTTTGACGAGATACTCACCCTGTCCTAGTCCCTCTATCACTGGATAGAGCTCTGTCATTGTCACAATTGTACGAATTTGTGCTTTGTTCTGGGTGCTAAGACTAAGAACCTGCTGTTCGTACTGAATGGGTCCTGTATCGTCTGGTTCACCTTTAAATTGTGGAGCCCTATTCACTTTTGTAAATGACAAGAATTGCGTCTAACAATTCGTTTATTATATAAGATCGTGGACTATTATATTTGTTTCCCATGTTTTGTTTTTCCTGTAAACTACCGACTGTCCTGATATAAATTACGGTCTTTGTTTTATTCGATGGCCATAATATTTTTTTGAGTTTGTTTGATTCTGTTTGAGCTTGTTCACAACGTTGATCTCATCTTTCGGATGAAGCGAAGCTCAGTAAACTATAACATAAATCCTAATTAGGCTCAATCGATTTTTCCATTAATTTTTTTGCAATTTGGGCATTTTAGGCTTGTCGGTTAGACCTTGGATACTTGAGACTGGTTGTTTTAATTTGAAATTCCCAACTTTCACTAAATTCTTGCATTTCTTTAGACACGAAAGGCATGTAAAGCAAATCAACGTTTTCGGAATTCCATGAGTAGTAAATATCAATGGCTCCTTTCCATTTGACATCTATAATACAACTTCATTAAAATATTTGTCTTGATCTTTTGAAACGGACTGTTACTCGATCTCCTAATAAACTAGTGCTGCTTTTTCGCAAAATAGGTTTCCTTTGAATTTCTAGAAGGGTTTGGTACGTGTATGAGATAAAATTTTATATTAAGCTTTTTCTTTTATTGTTGACCCTTTCCGATGATCAGACATACTTATCGTATGTATAGCGTGTTCTTACTCCCTAAACTATTTAGCATTCTCACTGGGCTCTAAATTACATTTGTTTCATATCTTAACAATTTTAGCTTCATTTTCTATAGGCGAGAAGAATTGACATTATTGACTTATGGTTTGAATTTGAATGAACCTCCACTTGCCTTTCAAAAATAGACTGGTGGAATTTCTTTAAACTTTTTCACACAATCCAATCCGGAAATCTGTTGAAACACACCCTCTTCCTTTGTGGTGTGTACGAAGCCCAAATGTTCCTAACAACGCCGCTTACTATGGGTTCAATACTTTTTCTGATGCTTCCACGTTCTTCGTCCCTTACACCGGTTGGTGAAGCCAAAATGTTTGCAGCGCTTAATGAACTCACTCAACTCGTAATTCAACGTAAGAAAATTCCAGATCGGGCTAACGACACCAGCAATTTGTTGGTTAGGGCTAGAGTTGTTGCTAAGGTTCTTGCAGATACTTACGCCAACAAATAACTGATCATAATATTCATTATGTGACTACTTAATAAGGATAGAGCATCGGTCCTTTCCAAGGCGCTAGAGACAATAGTTAATTTCCAACTGAACATCAACTTATTGTCAGAGCATCAATATGGACTTCGCAGTGGCCGATCACCGGCAATTTGCCAGCAATGGAGCAGATGTATTCGCTAACCGATTAAGCTCAGTCATTGCGCTCGATATCTCGAAGGCATTCGATTTTACGTTAGACGGTTACCTGATTTCTTCGATTGAGAACTTCCTGGAGATTAGTGACTCCACTGTGGATACGTCCAAATCTGTTGACATGCTCGGTTTAATAATAAATAATAAAATCTCTTGGGTGGAATACCTGGCTGAATACGACCGAATTGAGAACCGAGCCTGATGGTTAAAGATTGTAAAATCTCTTCTACCCTAGATCCTCCTTTCCACAGACGAAATATGGGAGCGTTATCTGGGTTCTATAAATATTTTCATGGCAAGAGTTCTAGCTGTATTTCGTCTCGTTTGCGCGTGGGGGAAAAAGGTTGGTAGAGTTTCATTTTTTTACAGTTGACGTAATCGCTGATATATGATTGATAAATGATCGGATTTTAATTCATAACATACTACTACATAGATAGTATATCCTCAAATTTATCGCATGTTTCTGTATTCACCTTTTCTACCGCCAAACAGACCATTCCTTGTTCAAATGTCGTTTCCAAAGCTTCTACAAGTCAACAAAAACATTAATTCGTTCTGTTTATCAATCGCTTGTCGTGTGGTTTGATATTTTAAAATTTTACCATCAGTCATAATGATTTCAAACCATACACAAAAAATTTCGAGGTAAATACTTTCCAATAATATGGCCAACGAAGACAAAAAGAAGCCAGTTTACGAAATTCTAAGCACAGTGATGCTCGCTGACCTTTCATAGTATTAGTCCACGAAAATTCTTTCAATTTGATTTGAGAATGATCCATCCCACTTCTGTTACCATATATATTCTTGGGCCTTTCTAAGATTTCCGACCTATTTCGATAATTCCAGATACCATCAATAAGCCCTCGCGATGCTTAAATTGAAACCAGAAACCAAATATCATTTCTTTCTTTTATTTCAAATTTGAATACTCCGTAATCCGACCATTCGTTTACAAATTTGAAAAGTGCGAATTTTAGACTTATCCCCTTATGGCTTTTGGCCACAGATGTTATTTTAAGTTCAAGAAAGGTTAAGTGTGACTGAACCGCAATATTTTACATTAAGTAGGACAGTTCCTACCATAAAAAGGGGGGGGAGGGAGGGGTTATGCTTTTTCTTTGTTATTAGAAGCCCAAATTTCACTTTACTCGCTCGAGCAAATTCTCTGGTACATTTTAATCCTATTAATGCTCTCCGCCAAGTGTAACTCGGGTAAGGCCGAAGAAGGACAATCATGTAAGAAATGATCAGGGCTCAATGGTTCAAGGTCCTTTGGATCCGCTGAAAGTGGAGTGATGGGAAAAGAATTTATAATAGCCACTACCTGCCTAATTGCCATATGGAGCTCGTCCACTGTTACTTCTTCGGATTCAATAACTTTTTTAATATATCGTTTGGCAAACTTGATGGATGCCTCCCAAAGACCTCCAAAATTTGGCAACCTATCTAGGGGTAAAAACTCCTATTCAACCGATGATTGAGCGTAAGCCTGCCAGATAGCGTCCTTATCGCCCTCCAACATCCTTTTCACTTCGAGTAGTTGATCGGCCGTACCTTTAAAATTAGTTGCATTATCTGCGTACATTTTCTTCACCATTCCCCGGTCATCGATGAACCTCTTTAAACAAGCTCCAGATGAACGGCCTTCATGGTAAAATAAACGAATAGTGCCACATAAACCTCCTTCGGTATCTTGCATCGAATATGATGACGTACTGCAAGAGATCCAACAAAATCAAAACAGCTGACTTGAAATGGTCGAATGTTTTTAAGATTCAGTCGGGCGTGTGATAGATTACCCATAATCTGTGATAAAACCTTGGGCTCATTGGGAAACACTGCGAGTTTGGATTAGACCGTTGATTGGCTAGTACCTTGCAGTAATTCCCGTAAAAACAAATGTGAGGTCCGCCGCAAAATGTCCTAAAATAATGATAATGGGAATGGTGTTTGGAATTGTATAGCATGTTCGCCTTCTATAAACCTCCACCAACTCTTACGATTCCAAACTCATCCAAAAACGGAGCCAATGACTTTAAACGACTTTTGCTCGATACTTCATGATTTCCTTTCAGAAGGTTTTATTCTTCAGTAAAAGAAGACTGTTGAACATATCGGGAAACTGGCAGTTCCGAATAAATCGGATGACAAAAGCAAATGATCGATGGACTCCTCTACAAACCGATAGTGCATACTGCTTAGTAATCCTTTACATTTAATTGACTGAAAACATCTAGCTTGAGCCGAGTGACTAGATCGGTCATAGTTTAGCCGCTAAAAGTTCGAGTCGGGCAATACTGACCATTTTCGTTGGAGCCATCCCTGATTTCGCGCAAACCAAACGACAGGAAATTGGGCCATCAACATAAAGATATCGCAAATAACTGGCGTCTGAAAACGAATAAATTTCAATAAATTTTGAATCGTCCTTCAGTAGGGCAAATCAAGGAATGTAAAGTTCCATCATGTACGTTAGAAAATTAACCCATTTTGAGGCCAACTCAAATCAATCTAGTGACTTGTCCCAGTCTTTTTTCAACCTCCAAAGTTCTTGGTAAAATATTTTGGCCACAGTGATTACCGGGCATACGAGACTCAAAGTGGTCGAAAAGACTGTCTTGGTAATGGGCACCGTTGATGCTACCGACTGGTACGTGTAGCGAAAGACGCCTCGCTCAGGTCGTAGTCGTAGATTTTCAAATATTTCTCACGATATTGTGGCTCAATTAGAGACAAAATTATGTCGCTGTTATAACAAAATTTGCTAAGTGTGAACATTCATAATTTCACTCAGCTCACAGACTGAATTTGCCCCAAACATCATGTCGCCCACGTAGAAATTATTACGACGAAGTACCCGAGCATCGATGGGAAATCCTTCTTGCTCATCATCTGCTAGAAGGTGTAAGGTTTTAGTTGCAAGAAAAGAGTCGGCTGCCGTTCCATAACTGACTGTGTACTGTCGGAGAAACCTGATCGAATCAGTTTTCTTATCGTGCCAGGATACTCGAGACGAACTTAATGGTACATTTTTTGAATGTCGACCGTTAAAACGTATCGACAAAACCTGAACCACAACAAAATGATAAAAAAGTCACCCTGAATTTTTGGTCCCGAGTGCAAAATATTGTTGAGGGAAACACAAGTTGAGGTCTTGAACGGCCCATCGAAACCGCAATAGTGTCGTAAAAAAAATTAAAACGGCGTACATCTCCTTTGTCTTATGGCAATTCCCATCGGTTATCCTATGGTAACCGAACGACGTATGATCCGTCTGCATTACGACGAGTGCGGAGTGCATAATAGTCCTCACACTCTTGATCTCTATAGACCCCATTTTTCCTTCAACGACATAGGTAGAGTATCGACCTTCCAGAAACGCTGGACAATCTCGTTCAATGATGAGTGTGACGAATCATTCGTAAATGGCGTATGATCACAAAGTAGTGATGTTGAATTACGTTTGATATTTGTACTCATAGGACCACCAATAATCCAGCCAAGGCTAATCTCCTGTAATATTGGAAAATTTTCACTGAGCTTAATTTATCCGGGAAGAATAAGATGAGAGAAGAGCCCAGTTCCGATCAACCAGTTGTAAATTAGTTGGGATCACCAAGGCCGTTGTTGAAATTTGAATTGCTAGATGTTTATCGGAGGTTTTAAATTCTCAGGCGAGATAAATATGTTGCTTTTGATTTTGTTAAAGTAGCACACCACCAATGGCATGTTCGCCAATATTCGAGATGGTCTTTCGTTTGCGAAGATTCAAGCAGTCCATTTAAATTTAAAACATTGACTATTGCTGTATCCAATATGCCTGGCTCATAGCCAAATTCCTCGGTAATCAATGCGGCATGCTTATTTTCAAAACTGCACAACGATGTATTTTATGGACCGCTGGGTGGTGGTTCGAAGTGCACCATAATTGTATGTTTCTTTTGACATTTACCGCACTTCTTTGCCTTGAAAAACCGTGTGGAATGTTTTGTCACCAGATACCAGAGAGTTAATCTCTTGGTAACGTTCCAGTGAAGAGATATCAATGAAATTTGGACATTTCGCTAGTGTATAATGAAGAGATTTGTTGATTTTGGCTTTTTTAATGTCAAAGAACGTTTTTCTAGGAAAGAATGAAACTCATCCCACGCAGGGATTTACCTAGTGGTCATTTCTTCCCACTTCTCACAACATTAAACAGATAATGTAATTTTCAGCTAACATCACATTAGACCCTAAGGATTTCAAAGCGTTTTAGTGGGTGCTGATCTGATTCACCATTTCACGAACGCCTTCGGCAGATCCTTTTATGAAGTGTATGTATTTGGATGATATCGCTTATTTGCGACTGAAAAATGAGTGACATATTCTTATATCGTGTTGTTATTGATCTCCAAGCTGCTTTAAAATTGGCTTGTGTCAATTCTATTTTCGAAAAGTTACGCTTAGCGGAATCAGAAAAACAATATCTAAAAATCGAAATTTTGCCTTGCCTCACCTTGCATACTTGTTTTGCCTCCGTATGCAGTTACCCAGTTTTCTAAGTTTTTAACCGCTCATATTGACAATGATTGCGATCTGCCTAACCGCTTCCGTTCAGCGGCTCTCTGCTTTTTATTTGTTTCCTGGTCGGCCATTGTTTCAATGGAGTATCAAGAAATTTAAATTAGCTTAGCCACACTCTGGTTGGCAATCAATTTTTCCGTTGAATAATAACTCCAATGTTCAAGGTCAGTAGTAAAATGTGCTCAAGTTGAATAAAACAAAAGTTTCCGGTAACAATTAAAACTCGAACAAAATGATTCCGTTATTGACCAGCAAAAGCGATATGACATTGAGAAATTTGCTATACACCATTTAATTCAGGACACCTTTGGATGTTATTACTCACCACCAATGGCATCTTGCAGCAATCTGTGTGATATTCATGTTATTGGTTTGAAAATTACATAAATCAGGCCAAATTTCGTGACATCCATTAAGGTCAACCTCTCTTTGCTAAATATTATTCTTGTTTTGATACTTAAGTCTTGAAAAATGTTGCTGTCAAAAATTCTAAATCATATTTTACGAATATTTAACTCAAAATTCTTATTGGCATTATATTGACAGTTTACTTATGATTACATGCTATATTTTGGTAATATAGACCCGCCGCTGTCACCAATGATAAATCAGGCAAACTAATTTTTACCCGAACAGCAGCAAAACAAGTTATAGGCAGCGGCAAACAATCACATACCAAAATACATCATCTGATGATTGATGCTCCCGCTTTTTCTCCTTATCATCCTCCCCGCATTGAACTCCATGGGTTTCAACATTTATTGGCAGTACAGCTAACATCGTGATTGATCCAGTAAACTCACCAACCACTGTGCCGCCACCTTCCCGAATTTCCATTGCAATGGTGGAAGATTTGATTTGATATTTGTTTACAGAAAATTTGATTTCTTGAAAATCACCTTACTATAATTCACCAAATTTTGTGCCAGAAAAATCCAAAATCTGCAATTCTGCTCTGATTTTGGTCCTTAATACCTCTAACGATAGCACTCTGAACCTACAATTATTGTGCCAACAAGCAGTTAGATTGCTTGATTATTTCCAGACATTTAACAGAAATTCGATTACCTTGAAACTCACCTTACTATAATTCATCAAATTTTGAGCCATAAAAATCCAAAATCTGCAATTCTGCTCTGATTTTGGTCCTTAATACCTCTAACGATAGCACTCTGAACCTACAATTATTGTGCCAAGGATCAGTTAGATTGCTTGATTTTTTCCATGCATTTTATGTGGTGTCTTCCCGTTTGAAACCAGCACTGCCGCGCACAACCCGAGTTTCGGTATAGTTTTCCCCCTTTGGTGCTATTCTCGATTTGGAGCAGACTAGTCGACAAATTATTTAATTGTTCTACTGCGTACAATTATGCAGCCACTATAAGCTTTCTTACTTCCATCGGCAAAGCAATGTAACTGAATCTCCGTAGGTTTAGCACATCCGTTAAAACAGAGATCATTTTTGTAGGTTAACCACTCATTATGAACCACTTATGGTAATTTCGCATTACATCCCACTTATCAAATATTTTGGCCACGTCTGAAATTACACTGTGCTTCGTAAATTTGTTCGAAAATTTTTTTGGTTGCACCTTAATTTTAAAACAATCACTATCTGCTTCACAAGAGACCCAGAATTTTCATCATTTCATCGCCGTCTATACTACAACTTGTTCCACGATCAGCTTCGACTATACTCTGTAACAATTTTCTATTATTTGTGCCCCATTTTTAAAGACTCATACCCGCGTTATCAAGAATCAGTGTAATTTGCCATTTAATTCTAGCTAATTCGTCTACGGATTTGGAACCGGTTAATATATTATCCAACATAACAATACTTCTCGATACGTTCAACAGCTTACGGAAATTCATCTTAATATTGTAGCACCAACTCTTGCTGGGATCTGGTAGCCATGTACGACGGCAGACCTAAACCGTAAGTAACCGTATTTAACTGGTGAAAATGGCGGTCTTCCTGATGAACTAAAAACTGCCGATACATTTTAACGATATCCGTGCTAAACACTCACGCGTATTATCGAAATCTTAACAAAACGGACGCCAGATCGCTTTGAATTACAGGTCCAACCATTAGTATTTGATTCAAGGACATACCACTAGTCGTTTTGGCAGAGCCATCAAACACAACCCTTAATTTGGTGGATGTTGATTCAGGGTAACCTGCAAAGTGCGGCAAGTAGAAATTACTTTGTGGTACATGCCTTACCAGCTCCATATGGCCCAAATGTAGATACTCGTTTATCAGCTCTTCGTCCAAGTTCAAAAACGCTCAATTTCTTGATTCAATGAACTAGCGGTACATACTGAACTCCCATTTCTACTTCCCGCCGATGCGTATCTGCCAGCCACAATCCATCCCACGGTAGTGTTTTGCAACATAATTCCATTTCCCAGCTGTAAGCGACCATCCAAATTAATGTCGTATACCAGCTTTTTTCCGATTAGCAAATCAATGGCCCTCGGCTCATGGAGTGAAGGATAGGCCAATTCTTAATCATTGGGTAGACCCAATTCACAATTTTTTTTAACTGCTACGACAGACCTGTAAAATTTCCAATTCGGGCATTGCACATTTATGGTAAGTGCAGCCAAAGACTGCGTTGAATTGCCACCAATCCCATTAATATATAGTTGCTTCTTTGTGGGTTCCAAACCTAGTTTGGACGAAAGCGATTTCGAAATAAAATTTGTGCCGTGGCGAGGCAAGTGTAACTCGGTTCGCCAAGGGATGATATCAAGAAAAAATGCTGGTGTTATACAAGTTGAACTATGGCATTAGCCAAAGTGACACCGAATAATTGAATGGCCTTCCTGCTTCCAATTTACGCAAAAGAAACGGTAAGCATGTAAGGACGTCGATGGTCGCGCCCGCTGAAAGGCATTACCAGATCTTATACCAAATGTCCTGCCTTGCGAAGTGTTAGAAGTATGCCCAGTACCAGGAGCAGATATCTCGCTTCGCTGACCCTGTATCATGTAGCTTCTGGATTTTATATGGGTTGAAATATCTTCAAGTGTTCCTGCCACTTGTTCCTAGTTTCCTGATCCAATTGTGAAACTATCAAATGCAGAATCAAATCATCTTTAGTGGTTTCAGCGATAACGTGTGGCTTAATGTAAAGCTCCGATAACAATGTTATTGCTTCCTCATAATTTTCGGCGCTAAAATCCAAGTTTTCAATAACTTTCGCAGCCAATCCAGTAATTGCGTTTCGGTGAAATTGGAATTTCGCAATGGTTTGTAATTTAGGATTACCATGCATGTGGCTATTAAACGATGCAGTGAAACTAGGCCATTGTTTTACCTCCCCCGAAAATAATTCCAAATTAAGTTCTGGAAGCTTTGGAATTAAACCCATGTTTTCAGCCACGTGTGTATCTGCTGCTTCTTTCTTAACGTCTTTGAATTCCTCAAGCTTTGATTCTTCCAACGCTGGTCTCAGCTCATAATAATAAATTATTGATAACTGAGCGAATATCAGATTCTAACTCAGTTTCGTCTAACACCCCCAACGCCATTTGAATTTTTTAAGAAACTGTTTTGTGCTTCGACCATTTCTTCGAAACGCAATTTCACTTGATTCTTTTTGGCCATCGCCAAACTACTTTTTACTTACAGGTTTTAAATGTATGATGAAATGTATGATCCAAGTTGTCTGAAACAAGTAACTGTACACCAGCCAGAAACGGCATGGGTTCGTATCCCACCGCTGTCACCGATGATAAATCAGGCAAAATTTGACAACTTGAATGCCTTTTTAGTTTTTTTGACTGAACTTCCTTCTGAAAAGGTATTTGGCGCCTACAACTATTTTGATTGAGTTCCCTTTTAATTTTTGACTAAAACGTTTTTGACTGGAGTAAAGGGCCACAAAATTTAGCAGTTTAGAAGCCTCTACAGTAGTTATTCCATCTTGTGACATTTTGTAAAAATTTCGCCTAAATATTTATTTGAGTTGAACGGGGGGCTGCTCTAAGGTATATAACGTATAAACCGATAAAAATCTGTTTTGGTTTTGGTATATAACGATACCAACCCGTATTCTTGGGTTATTAAGTTTTATCATTACCTTCACTTTCATCTACCTATGGTGTAAAACAGAATTAAACTGTGACCTTAGATAAAACCTCACCTTGATTTATTCGAATAGTTATTGATAATAAATTTTAGGATATCGAAAGGACATTTTTCAATCACATCCCATATAGATTCTCGAACATTTTTATAACCAATCAATTTATCATTCGCACCCTTCCATTTTTTACCTAATAAACATGTAACACCATCAATCCTCCATTGACTATTAAATTAAAGACATAAAACACAAAATAGGGTGGAAAAATTCCACAAAATACAAAAAAAAAAATCCTCAACGGACACATTCAGTATTTATTTGGAAGCATTAATGTCATTATTTTTGACACTTGTTGATCTTTAGTGTTTTTTTTTTACGTTTAAAGTACGGCATACAGACGAACGAGAAATGAAAATCTTGACAAAGACGACAATGAAGCGAAATAAAAAAACTTAAAGCTCCCAAATGATAAGTAAACTTTAATGTGTGTGCGCGTCCTTATCCGTTATCCTTAAATTTAAAAATTTTTTTTTTGGTTCGGTATTTACAGTTAATGTATAAATGAGAGACCTATAATACCGGACGATTTTTATTATCTCTAGGATATGCGGGTAATTTTTTTTGCTGATAAGGTAAAATTTCAAGGTGTTGCGACATTCATTCGTCTATTGTGTATATAGAGAACATAAAACGATATGCTAATTTGAATCGTAAAGTTTTATTATAATTAGAGAATTATGGATATGTTTTTAAAGCGGCATATGTGACATATACTTACCCTAAATAAGTTAATTTTTTATTACGGTACAAAAGTTATCGACAATATTTAACTTTTATCCTTATTGTTTTTGTAGGCGCATCTCTTGAACGTAAAACTGGAAAACTTATCGAATCAAAACCAAAAGTGTTGTACGAACAGATGCCAGTTATTCATATATATGCGATAAATACGACGGCGGGAAAAGATCCAAGATTGTACGAGTGTCCAATTTATCGTAAACAACAGCGGACCGATCAAAAGTATGTTGGCTCTATTGATTTTGAAACGGATTTTTCACCACGTCACTGGACTCTACGCGGTGTTGCACTACTTTGTGACATCAAATAAAAAATACTACTGCACTGTATTGTTGTTTAATTTGTTGTTTGTGAGATAAGAAATAAAAATATTTTTCTGGTCTTACACATTAAACGTTAAGCTTTTTATTTTATGTGTCGCGCACCACCTGCGTTTATTATTTCGTCGCCCCATCTTTCCAACAGGTAACGAGAGTGTAAGTAGAATTTAAATTCGAGAATATAATCTCAGGTGAATTAAGATTTTGTATTTATTTTTAGAATATTGCTAGAAATTTTTGACGTAAGTATAAAAATATTTAGAATACAGGTGAATGAATAGGGGTATACACCTAAACACATAATCATTAACCGTCAAGGTGAAAAGCGATGATGGTGTGAAGGGAGTTTATTAAGCTTAGTAGACGTATTGTCAGTTTTGATAATGGAAGATTAATTGATTAATATTTAATGGGAATAGAAGTACTTGAAAAGGGGCTTTTAGATTCCTTGGAAGCACATGGAAATTAGAAATCAAAACATCAAATATGATAATTGAAGTTAAAGGAAGATGTGTTGCGTTGTATCTGTAGCGAGATAAGAATAAATAACACCAACAAAAGTTCAACCAGAAGTTGCAGCGCAAAAATGTTACAGCTAATATCCAATTAACGGAAGGATAGAGATTATTGCAAAACTACAGCATTTTTGGAGAGGGTTTTAAAGATCTACATGGCTCTAAATAGCTCCACTATGAGGCGGGGAACGCATACATATTTTCTAAATCAGGCAACAATTAATGTCTCCATGTAACTATCATCCTCTATTTTGATAATAATTTATGCAGGTCGCATGATTCAAATGATGGCCAATGGCGATCCCTACAATGTAAATCATGTCATCAAGCATAGACACAAAAATGGTCCGTAGCAATACCACCATTTTGAGCTGTTAAGATCAATGAAGAGGGATGCCCCTAGAAACTTTAGCCTGTTTCGTGCCAGACGAGGGCAGGTGCAAAGAAGCTGAAGTACTGTCTCCTCCTCTGCATCGTCCTAGCAACTACGACAGTAGTCATGTGAGAAGAAACCAAGTCTACTCGCACGCCTGCTTATGAGACAATGCCCCGTAATCACTCCAACAAACACACTGATCTGACTCCGCTGAAGTAAGATTAGCTGTTTGGATCTCGTCAACTCCAACTTTGGCCAGGCCTGCCGAATTATTACGCATGAGGTGCTACTTGACCATCTGTCATTCGTCAACTTACTTCAGCTTGAAAAATGCTACGGTGGTCGGGAAGACGAAAGGAGAGATTTAACAGAAGTTTCTCGCAGAACACTCCAACCCCGACTTTCCTGTCCCGTTTTGAACCATCAGTGAAGAAGTTTATAACTCCTGGTTCCAAAACTGCACCCATCATCCAGTCCTCCCTGGACGGAATCCTACTCCGGAACTTTGTGTCTAAAGATAGTGACGGGACAGTATAGTCGGTGGTCTTGGGAATTTGTTTGTTACAGAAAATAGATGAGTGCCCTGTATTGTTGCAGGTCCACTTTAAGATGGAGTTCAGGCGTATGGCAATACAAGCTGCCAACTGTTTCTCCAAGATACCTAGAGGAGTCAAAAATTGCAGAGTCTCTAGTGCCTGATTGGATGTGCTCCTCAGTGCACCACTGATCCATAGCTTTTGGTTGACAGCTTTGTCCAGAGCAGGCCACCAGACTATTACCCCACAAAAGAGTATGGGTCTGATAACTGCGATATAAAGCCAATGTACGACGCGGGGCTCCAAATCCCATCGTTTCCCAATGGCCTTTTTGCAAGAGTATAGCGCTACCGTAACTTTCTTTACCCTTTCCAGAATATTAGGTTCCCAATTTAATTTGCTATACAAAACGAGACCCAGAAACTCGCTTCAACTGTAAAAGTCAAGTTGAACCCATTTAAATTGGGAGGATCGATGTGAGGAAGTTTATATTTCCTAGAGAAGAGAACCAATTCGGTTTTGTGTGGGTTCACATTTAACCCATAGCCATTGACCCATGATGAAAGAGTGCCCAGGGCATTTGGCATAAGCTCACTAAGGGTGCCGGGTTATTTACCACGGACACCAATAGCAACATCATCCGCATAGGCAAACTACCTTGAAGACACCGTCCTCCCATCTCAGCAACAGGTCATTGACCAAGTTCCAAAGTAGGGGGGACAGTACGCCACCCTGTGGCGTACCTCGCATTTGATCTATCCAGTCCTTGAGTGATTCATCCACTCCCAAATCTGAAAGCGACCGAGTTATAGCCCCTGGAAGCACATTGTTAAAGGCCCCCTCAATATCCAAGAAGATTACCATTGCCCAGTCTCTATATCGAAAGATTTTTCAATGAAAATTACAAGAGACTGAAGAGGAGTCTCTACAGATCTCCCCTTGCAATAGGCATGTTGAAATTTAGACAGCTTTTCCGACACAATCGTGCCTCTAATATGAGCTTCTATTTGTTTTTCCAGTGTTTTAAAAAGGAAGGGAGACAAGCTAATCGGTCTAAGGTCTTTGGGATTGCAGTGTGAGCGTTTTCCCGCCTTAGGTATGAAAACAACCTTCACTTCTGTCCATTTACTAGGAATGTGACATAGTTCTAGGCTGCCCTTGAAAATTACCTCTAGCCAGGAAATTGTTAGATCCGTAGTTTGTTGAATATCCGCAGGGATAATACCATCGAGTCCAGGCGACTTATACGGTCTAAAACTGTTTATCGCGCACAGCATCTTTTTTCTGCTAATAATTTGGCCTATGAGGCTACTAGCCCTTTTGCCTACTGATGTGCTAGGTACAGGTTCGGAACAACCAGGAAAATAAGTATCCAACGAAGTTCCAGCGATTCCGCACTATTATTGGTCCATGTGGCCGAGATTTACCCCTAGGCCTGCTAAGGGGACTAGATCCCAGTATCGCTTCATTAAAAGCATTGGACAACTCGCCCACCAAGCCATCGAGCTCTTGCGCAGTTTTTGGTGGTTTTGGCACCGGAACTGGTAGTGAATTACCCAGAATAGTTCTAAAGGTATCCTAGTTGGTTTTCCTCCTGTTTCTGTAAATTGGACTTTTTGGAGAAGCCAAGTCCATTTCAAATTGAAGATAACAATAATCAGAAAAGAAGTGGTCCTCCGACACTCTCCAGTTTAATAGACTAATCGTCAAAAGCTTGAGACAAGAGTAATATCCAATGCCTCCTGTCTATTATTAGTTATAAAGGTCGGCTTATTGCTTATGTTACATATATGAAGGTTAGTACTTGTGATGAGCATTTGCATCAACCCAAGGAAGACTCCAACCTTACGCTTCTAAGCCTCCAAGACTAGCTCACCTAGAATAATTGGTGAACTATCTTCATCACAAGCTAGGTAAGCTGATACCAGCCACAGGTTTCGTTTATCGAAAGTCACCTTACTATACATCAGTCGATTCAGAGCCATAAAAATCCAAAATCTTCAATTGTGCTTCGATTTCTGTCCTTGATACCTTAAATGACAGGTCTAGGGACCTGTAACTGCTGTGCCAACGCGTATTTAGATTCCATAATTATTTCCGTTCATTTTATAGAAAATTCGATTTGATGAAAATCACCTTACTATATGTAGATCAGACGATTCAGAGCCATAAAAATCCAAAATCTGCAATTGTGCTTCGATTTCTGTCCTTGATACCTTAAATGACAGGTCTAGGGACCTGTAACTGCTGTGCCAACGCGTATTTAGATTCCATAATTATTTCCGTTCATTTTATAGAAAATTCGATTTGATGAAAAACACCTTACTATATGTAGATCAGACGATTCAGAGCCATAAAAATCCAAAATCTGCAATTGTGCTTCGATTTCTGTCCTTGATACCTTAAATGACAGGTCTAGGGACCTGTAACTGCTGTGCCAAGGCGTATTTAGATTCCATAATTATTTTCGTTCATTTTATAGAAAATTCGATTTGATGAAAATCACCTTACTATAGATCAGACGATTCAGAGCCATAAAAATCCAAAATCTTCAATTGTGCTCCGATTTCTGTTATTGATACCTTAAATGACAGGTCTAGGGACCTTTAACTGCTGTGCCATCGCGTATTTAGATTCCATAATTATTTCCGTGCATTTCATATAAAACTCGATTTGATGAAAATCACCTTACTATAGATCAGACGATTCAGAGCCATAAAAATCCAAAATCTTCAATTGTGCTCCGATTTCTGTTATTGATACCTTAAATGACAGGTCTAGGGACCTTTAACTGCTGGACCAACGCGTATTTAAATTCCATAATTATTTCCGTGTATTTCATATAAAACTCGATTTGATGAAAATCACCTTACTATAGATCAGACGATTCAGAGCCATAAAAATCCAAAATCTTCAATTGTGCTCCGATTTCTGTCCTTGATACCTTAAATGACAGGTCTAGGGACCTTTAACTGCTG
Organism: Tipula vernalis; assembly: GCA_958295665.1. Taxonomy (NCBI): domain Eukaryota; kingdom Metazoa; phylum Arthropoda; class Insecta; order Diptera; family Tipulidae; genus Tipula; species Tipula vernalis. Next base: position 12,020,347 of record OY282559.1, on the reverse strand, counting down.
GGCCAACGCGTATTTAGATTCCATAATTATTTCCGTGCATTTCATATAAAACTCGATTTGATGAAAATCACCTTACTATAGATCAAACGATTCAGAGCCATAAAAATCCAAAATCTTCAATTGTGCTCCGATTTCTGTCCTTGATACCTTAAATGACAGGTCTAGGGGCCTTTAACTGCTGTGCCAACGCTTATTTAGATTCCATAATTATTTCCGTGCATTTCATATAAAACTCGATTTGATGAAAATCACCTTACTATAGATCAAACGATTCAGAGCCTTAGAAGCCAGAAAAATTTTACCTTCGTTTGAGAACCAGGGGCAGTACTACTCTAGTGCTGAACAATGATTTCGATCAATTGTGTTATTTAGATATATAAATTAAATAAAAAACTTTGGTTTTATTTCTTAATCCAACTTAAGTTAAGCAAGCGGGGCTCGGAAAAATAATTTGCTACACCATTAGGATTTCTTATATATGAAGGAACAAATTGCGCAAATATTAAACGCTACCGCAAACTAAATAAAAAAAAAAAAAAATCTAGGCTTCAACTCCAGGGAGGCGGCTAAATATTGTCAAAAATGGAAAACAAAAATTTAGTGAAATTATGAATACTTATCATACCTTTCAAACACTACCCATGTTTAGATTTCGAAAAAAAATTTGTTTTCATCCTTTTTTAGCCCAGCCACTGTCCATATCGTTGACACGTGTGGCACCTAATTGGATTGGGGAAATACATGCACACTTCCAATCTCAGCAATGACTTAGAATTTGGTTTTTGAAGTGTACAACATTCACAGTAATATTGTGACGATTATGGCCAATGGCCATCATACAACATGTTCACATTATGCACAGCGATAGCACGGATGGTTGGCGCGTAGTACAAACATAAAGGTCGATGATTATTCGACAATTATTTATTGTGGACATCGAAACATGTTTGTACACCAACGCACCAACGCACATTATGATCTGGTAAAAACCAGAACGTCCGAGATGTAGCATATAACAACACCAGCCATAAACGATATTTCCAGATGATTATGGGTAAAATACACAATAAAGGAACTTTCGGGAGCAGTATTAAACTGGTATATAAACACGGCCGATGGCAAACAGAGAAGAGTTTTTTGGTTTACTTTAAATCGTGTAACAAGTGAAATAAATCTGTTGTCATAGCCCCAACCAGTGGCAAGCGGACAGATTTAAAGAAGTCAAGTAAAAGCGAATATTACAGTGTATCAAAGTAAAGTGGAATAAAGTCGAGTCAAGTGAGATAAAAGTACACAGTGTTTTTTCCATGTTACCCGTGTAAATCCACCTTTAGCCACAAACTATTTGCTTTAAACAAAATCTAAAGATGTGATAGGTTGTTTATTTGTCGACGTCATCGCCTTCATCCTATTTCTTTGGTTAATTAAATTACTTACAGTTAAATTAAGTTTACCAGCTTTAAGGAGATAAAAAGGGATAAAATGGAAAAAAGTGTAAATTTTAATTAAACAAGTAAACATATGGCTCAAGGATAATAGTTTTCTAATTAAAATTTATCCTATTTTTTCTGTGTTATCCTTAATTTTTTTTGTATAGGGATTTTCAAGTTGAAAATTTAATGTTTTTTCTAGCATATACGAATATCGTTTTGCAAGATACATCAAAAGCAAAAACTAATTTCAAACGGATCCTTTTGAATGTGCGCGCTAACTATAATTTGATTTAAACTATTTTATTGTAAACAGATTTTTTGTGAATTATTTAAAGTCTGTCTTATCCTAAAGAAAACAACGTCGACGACAAACAAACAAATAAAAAATTCAATTAAAATCCAGCATTTCTGAAAAAGACATCTAAATGACAAGAATTAAAATTCGTAGTGTACATAAGCGTTTTTATGTTGGTCCAAATTTATTTTTGTATCATCGCATATTTTCATTACTACACATTATGTACTCGTATATGTATAACACATTTCTATAAAGAGCACAAATTCTTTGGGGAGGCTTAGTAAATTGTTAGCAAAATATTTCACGTTCCGCATATACTGTATATGTACACCGAAAAGATGGTAACGCAGGTATTAAATTATTTATTTGTTTATCTTTGTATTAATAAAAGCTTTAGATAGCTTAATACATTTTTTTGCGTAGGTGTTGTTTGGGGGTTTATAAACTACGTTTCATACCACATACTAAAGATGAGGGCCGATAAGACTTAATAAATTTTTGAAATATTTGTACGTGCACTACATTCGTAAACGTTCCAAAAAAAAACTTGAAAAGTCCAAACTTTTTTTTTTTATCCGTTGTTTTTCTTTTTCAGAGAGGGAAACAAAATCAAACATTCCTAAAACAATAAAAAGAAAAATCTTTTCGGAAAATTGAATAAGAATAAATATTTTTCTTTAATCATAAACCGTGACCAAACGAAATCTTCAAACCTGAAAGAATAAATAAGGTTTTGGTTGTTTTAGCTGGTGAACGTTATTTTTTTTTACGGGGAATTTAGAACATTTGATTTGTATATACCTCACTTATGTTTCGACCTCGTTTAGAATAAAGCAGGTAAATATTTAATGAACAAGAATGTACATACCTATCATATCCGAGCTTAATTGGAGAGTTTGTAGTTAAGGAATTGCCATGTTGAGCAATCTTTATTTAACATGTAACAATTTTGAGAAAACAGACACAACAAAATTATCGGAAGCATCTAAAAATTTATAATTATTTATTTTATCTATTGGGCAGCAAACAGGTAAAAACCCAATTACATGCTGCCTCACAAATACTGCTATGTTTACATAAAAATTGTATTCTTAAGAAAAAAAAAAAAAAATAATAACAATAAAAAAGGAAAATTAAGAAAAAAAATATTAATGTTTCGACTAAGGTCTGAAGATGCCTTACAATAACTACATATTGGTACTGCTGCATAGCGCAGCATAACGCCTTGCTTTAAACTCCGACAGCGACAAGTTGAATAGGTCCAAGTCATTAAAGTAAATAGCATAGTTGGACATAAGTCGGCTTAGACATGAAAATACACCAAGATTTGTCCTGAAAGCCGATGGCTGGAACAACTGCTGATGTTGTGTACGGTACGCCGGGGCATAAAAATTGATTCTTGCTAGCAAGCTAGAGTCTAATAGATGGTTGACTATTTTAAAAAGAAAGTATTCATCAATTAGAGTTCTTATATCTTCCAATGAGATCAGACTGAACTTCTGCCTACGTCTCTCATATGTCATATAACCATTAGATGGAATAAACTTAAAACACATAAACCTTGTGAATTTTCTTTGAACGCATTCAATTCTGTAGTTATACTCGTCATAAAATGGATTCCAGACTTGAGATAGGTATTCAAGGTTAGTCCTAACAAGGCTAGAGTATAGTAAAGAGAGAGTTGATGGATCCCTGAAATCTTTACCTCTTCTGAGGATATAGCCTAATGTTTTGAAAGAAGTACGACAAATTTAAGTCGAAACGTAATTTCTGGTCGAAAATCACCCCCCAAATTTCTGATTGTAAAAAGATCCGCTTGCAAAGCCACAGTGTCATTAGCCTTATGAATATTTTTGAAGAGCTTCAGATCATCAGCATACAATAAGTGGCCTGAAGTTATAACCTCCGAAATATCATTAATATAAAGGATAAACAACAAAGGACCCAAAATAGACCCCTGGGGAACTGTCAATCGACAAATTAAACAAGAACGTGATCGGGACCACAAGAACAGCTTCGAGATTTTTTAGAAACAAATTATGCAATTTGTTGGGGCCCGCACTTTTATTAATGTCCAATGTATGCAATACGGTGAAAACCTCATCTCCAGAAATCATAGACGCCTTACCAACTGTATTACAATATGAATAAGTGCTGGAAACATTAGCCACTGGTATATATACTGAACTGATTGAACATTCGATGCTCTAGATATAAGAAACATTGAACTGGGATACTTAGACTTAGTATGTATACTAAGTGATCTATGAAAATTCCAAAAAGCTTTCGGATTATTCTTTATGTTTGTTTCAAAAAGGGATATATACGAGTTTCTACACTTTATTATTTCAGTTTTCAATTTAGTCCTGTATTTTGAAAATATCAAATAATCAAAGCGATTATTATAAGATTGAAAGCGTTTTCGATATTTATCTTTGGTTTTTATCAAGGGCACTAGATTGCTTGAGTACCATTTCGGGTAGCGGTCTTGTTTACTAGTAACATGGTCAGAATGGCCGATGAAGGAGAAAATTGTACTCTAAAAGAATGCAACAGCATCATCTGGAACCAAGTTCTGAAATAATGAAGATCAATCAATACTGTAACATAAATATGTAACCTTGCATAGTATACTCATCTTGGTAAATAGAAACCTAGTATGTATGGAAAACCTTGTTATATTAAATAAAAAATAAATGCGCATCACTCTTGTGCTAACCTTAAAACGTATCTAATACTTTTATCATTATCTAAGTATAACCGGTATAATTATCATATTACAAGGTGTCAGACAATTTATCAATATAATAAATTAATGCCGTTATAGTGCAACGAAAATTATATACGTTAATTAGTCAACAACTGTCGAAAATATAGTATTGACTAAATTATAATTAATAATTCAAGTGAGGAAAATCCAGAACATTTCAACATGGCCACCAACTCGAATAGTGTATCGATGCGCAGCATATAGCCACTAATTTTTAATGAAAATATTGATCGAGACTGGAAGAATTGGATACAAATATGTTACGACTGGCATACGTCTCCACTTGAAGCAGAAGAACATAATTCTTGCGAGGATTCCAAACGCTCATATAATTTGAAATTTTTCTTTAATTATAAAATACCATGACCACCATAGTGTTGTATATACATATGCTCTAATTTATGCTTTCCCAAATTCAAATTTAATATTCTCACCGATTGCTATGTAAACATATTTTATTTTTTTTCCCCTGCATTTACTTGTTTTCTATATTGTCATGTACAAGCATACATATTTCTTGCGAGTTGGTGTGTGTACATGTATTGTGTAGTATGAGATTGAATGTTTACGATACTAAAATGTTCAATCTCGAATATTCCATTTTTCTTTCTGGTATCATTGGCTTGGATTAACGCGTGATATTTGCTCTGTGTGGGAAAAAGCCGATCGGCGGATTAGACATGAATCCGAGGCGACCGTACAACTAAGTACAGCAAAACCTCGTTTAACGTTACCCCGTTTAACGTTGATTCACTTTAACGTTATTTCCAATCTAAACATTTTTTTTCTTAGAAACATTTTTTAAAATAAAAATAAACATTTTTTTTGGTTCTTTTGTTCGAATTTCCGAGAGTCAAAATAAAAATAAAATATATATTTAAAACAAATAATGTTTTAAATTTATTATTTTTTTCAATTTTAGTTAAATAGGGACATCTTCGAATTCAAATACATAATTCAATTACACAAAAATGGGGTATGAAGAGGAAATATTATTTTAATTTTGAATTACTGTGATTTTTTACATTAATATGTAAATAAATGTTTGAATTTAATAAAATATGTTTTATTCACCTATCTTGTTGTTTTGCAAGAGATCCATGCCTCGTTTAACGTTGATTTGGATTACGTTATTTAATTTTGGAACGCATCCTTAACGTTAAACGGGGTATTACTGTATATACATATGTTCGTCGTCGTTGTTGGTCTCATTCGTTGTATTTGTGTACATAAAAAAAAAAAAGAGAACATAAAGATGAATAAAGAGTTTACAATAATAAAAAATAAAAAAAAAAATAAATGAAATGATGAACATGTGCACAAATACAGCGAGTGGGACGAACAACGATGCGAAGGGAAAAATAGGAGGGGGAAAATTTTCTGATTTTTTTGTAATTGATGTAAAATATTTTTTTTTGGATGAGTTAGTTTAGTTTTGAACTCGGTCGATGCCTTTCATTTTGGTTGTGACCAAAAGTTTTTTTTTGTGATATAGCATTAAAAATTTTTGCTTAAATTTATTTTATATCAGTGAAAAATCTTTCTTAATAAATATAAGATATAAATAAATATACAATAGTATAATTGGATAACTTTTTTCTTTAGTTGTGAATATGTAAAAGACAAAGTTAATAAAATTCACTGTGAACTAAAATTAGTATGATTCAAATATAACTAAAACAAAACATAATTTTAATACAAATTAAAATTAGAAAACTGTTAAAATTTTAAGATTCATTAAATGTTCAATAAATAAAAAAAAAAAATATTTTTAATTCCGAGTGGTGTTCTTTTCTTATTTCGGCGGAAAATTAGATAAAAATTTTCTTGTCGAGTCATTCGAATGTTGATGGTGTTATGCATGGAATGTTCAATGCGCTACTTCTTTTATAAACATATAATGCTAATTAAAATCAGTGAAAGTTAAAACTGGAATCGTTATAAAATAAAATAAAGTAAATCGGTATATGAAACATAAACGCCTGTTTGCTATCAACAATTTTGGTGATAATTTACGTTACACCCTCCATTTTGTGTTATCCGGACGTCAATCCTTGTGTTGAGAAAACAGCAGTGACCATTCCCGCCCGTGGGGGCAGGCAATCAATTGTTTGAGGGGGATCCTGCGTCGGCGCTGGTTGCGGTGTGGTCGGACGGGCCATAAAAACAGGTACCAAAAATTTAGGAGAAAACCAACTGTAATTTCGGCAATTTTTTTTGTTGTTACAGTTAGTTTTCCCCCAAGTATTTTCCTTTTTATTATACAGTGCTGGTAAAAAAAAATTGGGCAAACATATTTTGTTACAAATTGGAGTCTTTTTTTGCTAAAATTACAAAACTTTTGAAAGCAATTGGCTTATTGTTTCATTTTATATACATGTATGACGGCGGAAACGACATAATGTCTTATAAATCTAAAAATTTATCAAATTCAATGAATCAGAGGTGTATCGCTGTAATAAAAGCAAATGGCGGTCCAACAAAATATTAATATTAAAGATAGAATTTCTATAAATCAGTAAAAAACAAAAAAAAAATTAAATAATAAGTGTTTAATTTATTCCATTACTTTAACTCCAATCAGCGCATTTTGAAAATTTTGGCATTTTTCGGGTTTTCCCCCTAAATTGCAGGTAAATTTTTTTTTTAAAAATATTAGGTCATACATGTATTTAAAATGAAACAATAAGTCAATTGCTTTCAAAAGTTTTGTAATTTTAGCAAAAAAAGACTCCAATTTGTAACAAAATATGTTTGCCCAATTTTTTTTTACCAGCACTGTATATATATTTATTTTGCGATCATATTCTCAATTCGTGGTGGTGCACCGATTTGGTGGAAACTTCACACAGAGCAATTATCCCGCCAATTTCTCTTTTTCTCCGTTGTTTTGAGTGATTGCGTTTGGAGTTTTCGCGGGTTTTCTTTTTACTTCGCTTCCGCTCGGTTGTCCGTTTTTGGGTGTGGTTCGACCACATAACGGTTTATTTGTTTCAGGTATTTTTTTGTGTTTTCCCTAAATTTTCTTAAAACAGTGATAGTGAAAGTGAAATCTAACATTAACGTAGAATCAGTTTTAACGTAATTTAACTTACCTAATTTTCAATTTTTTTTACTTTTACCGTAACAGAACTTTTCTTTGAATTCTTACTGTAGTGTGCTAAGCCGCACCATGTGCGCGTAAATAAATAATTGATCGAGTGATGTGAGGTGGGGGTCATGTGAAGGGTCGGCCTTTTTCCACCCTTTTCCGTGCGTGCCGTTCGTTCCTCCAGGACAGGCTGTGCTGGAGGGCGGCACGCCACATGAGTTGATCGCGTCGGGGTGACAGTCTCCGTTCCGGGGGATTGTCGCTGGGATTGTCATGCGGGCGTCCTTCCCTCATAGTGGCATCGGTGGCCGTCGCGACTGGGAAACAGCATCCCAGTAGACGGGCCGATGAGGGGAGGCCCGTGTGGCAGTCACGGCGGTAGTCGCCTGGGAATGAGACAGTCACTCCGAAACGATCATTCCCAGCTTATTATTTTCTTTTGCCGCTGAGGCCGTGACAATTTAATTTTTAATTTCCATTTGCCCCTCTAATTTTGTTCTTCATGCGGTTATTCAAGCATGAGAATTATGTCTGAAAACCCCCCACGCCGCACCGTGAGCTCTAGCCAGCTACTATACCGCATCAGACCGCTATTCTCATGTCTGTTAACGTAATCCCTTTTGGGGGATCCGTTACAAATATTTAAATGGCATTCAGTAGCTACGGGTTTAGAAACTAAAGCTGAAGAAATTCGAACAGCTATATTAATGGCGGCGATTGGATTGGATGCAGTAAATGTGTACAACACGTTTAACCTCACGGATGATGAAAGCAAATCGTATGACGCAATAGTGGCTAAATTCGAGACATATTTTACACCTAAAAGGAATGTAATATATGAAAGATATTCATTTAATAGAATGCAACAACAAGATGGCGAAACGATAGATGAATTTGTTACTAAAATCAAGGCTCAAGCAATAATTTGTGAGTATGATACGTTAGCTGATACTCTCGTCCGATACAAAATTGTGATTGGGATTTTGTCAGATACGGTACGTGAAAAATTACTCTCCGAAGATAGACTCACTTTAGATAGAGCAATAAATATTTGCAAATCTAGTGAAATAGCCTTAAAACAGTTGAAGGACATTAAGGGTGAACATAACATCGATGCATTAGCTAGAAAAAACGTGCTAAAAAAATCGCCAACCGATAGCGACGAATTTGATTGTACCAGGTGTAACACGCGTCATGGGAAAAAATCCTGTCCAGCATATGGTAAAAAGTGTGCAAAGTGCAATAAAAAAGGGCATTTTGCAAAGTCATGTCGGGTTAAAATTGATAAAAGCAATTGTAAAAATAATACCAAGAACAAAGTTCGTTCTGATACAGTAAAGTCTAATTCAGTTGAAGAAATTGAAATGTTCGTGAATAGTGTGTCCAATGATGATAAAGACTGGACTGAGGTATTAAAAATTAACGACATAAATCTAAAAGTAAAATTAGATTCAGGTGCACAGTGTAATGTTTTAAGTAAAAATATTGCAGAAAAATTAAAAGCCAAAGTGAATCGATCAAGCACAAAAAGGTTAGTCGCATATAATGAGCAAAAAATAAAGGTTCTTGGCGAAATTATAGTAATGTGTATAACGAAATATAATTCAACACCAAAAGAAGTAGTGTTTAAAATAATAAATGAAAATTTTATGTCAATATTGGGAAAAAAATTCACACTTTAAAATTCTACACTTTCATCAGCACCGGAAGTACAGGGTGGCTGAGACCAAATGTTACTAACTTCACTCTGCTGTCATTTGTGTAGTTGTCATTTTCGCGCATTAATTTTTTGACAGATTGAAGTTTGGTTAGTTGTTTATATGTGGTCAATAAATAATTGTTCTAAATTAATATCTTAATAAAAAAATCGTAATGGAATTCAAACGTAATAGTGTAATTGCACTGTATTTGGGTGGAAATTCACAAACAGCAATAGTTCGTCAGCTCCAGCATTTGAATGTGAATAAAATGTTTGTGTATCGAACCATAACTCGATACAACGAAACTGGTAGCATCGCTAAACGCAACAGAGGCGGTCCTAAAAAGACAGCAACATCAAAAGAAATGATACGAAAGGTGAAGAAACGAATCCAACGAAATCCTCGTCAAAGTGCCAATCAATTAGCCGCACGTCTACATGTTTCACGATACAGCATTCAAACCATATTGAAAAATGAACTACACTTGAAGCCCTACAAGATACAAAAAGTTCAAGATCTTACGGAGGCACAAAAAAAAGTTAGGCTTGAAAGAACACGAGCATTGAAGGCCTTGGCCGAACGTGATGAGATTCCAAAAATTGTCTTTTCTGATGAGAAAATTTTCACCATTCAACAGCATGTGAATAAACAAAATGATCGTGTTTGGTTAGAGGACAAGTCCAACGATAATTTGGACACAAGAGTTGCCATGCGCAAGCAATCACCAGCTTATGTTATGGTTTGGGCTGCAGTTACTGCAGATGGATGCACTCCTCTGGTTTTCATCGAACATGGAGTCAAGGTAAACCAAGAGATGTACCGCCAAAAGATCCTAAACGATGCTTTGCTACCTTGGGCACGTAAACACTTTGGTACGAACCGTTGGACATTCCAACAGGACTCGGCACCGTCACACAAAGCTCGAGCGACACAGCAATTTTTACAAAATTGCGTTCCGCGGCTGATTTCGTCGAAAGAATGGCCACCATATTCACCAGACTTGAATCCCATGGATTTCTCCATATGGTCCATTTTGGAGAGTAAGGTGTCCACTAAAAAATACGAAAGTGTTGATGCATTGAAGTCAGCTCTTGTTCGAGAATGGAATAAAATTCCGCAAGCCCACGTTCGGTCAGCATGCAATGCTTTCTATGGAAGACTGAATCAAATAATCAAAGCCAAAGGAGGTCATATCGAGCAGTAACATGTTTTTCATAAAATGTAATATGTTTTCAACATATTCCACGAAATTTCAATAAAAAATAATCAAAATTAAAAAAATTACAGCGTTTTCATTTGGTAACACTTGGTCTCAGCCACCCTGTATTTAGCGAGGCGATGAATAATATACTGAAAAATATAAGCGGAGTAGAAATTTCTATGGATGACATACTTATCCATGCACCTACTAAAGAAAAGTTGGCACAGATTACGGAAGTAGTACTGAGGATATTGAGAGAAGCAGGACTGCAACTAAACAGAGATAAGTGTAAATTCCAAGTTCAAACACTTAAATTCTTGTGTCAGCTTATATCACCTGCCGGTCTCTACCCCAGATACTGAAAAAATCGAAGCAATTTATAAGTTAAAAATACCACAAAATGTGAAAGAACTTCAGCGAATGTTGGGAATGGTGACCTACTTGAATAAATTTATACCAAATCTAACAAAAATTACCGAACCATTAAGAGAATTGTTGGTAAAGCAAAATGCATGGGTTTGGGCGGAACAACATGACAAAGCGGTGGAAAATATTAAGACAGTGTTGTCTACACCTCCATTACTTTGGTTCTATGATGTCAATAAGGATGTAAAGTTATCTGTGGACAGCAGTTCAAAATTACTAGGATTTGTACTTATGCAGCATAATCAACCGATAGCATACGGAACCCAAGGCATTAAGCAATTCTCAGAAAAACTATCCACAAATTGAAAAGGAAGCGTTGGCTATAAGAACCGCCTGTAAAAAATTTCATCAATTTATTTACGGTAAAAAGCTAACTATTGAGACGGATCACAAGCCATTAGAAGTAACTTACAAGAGACCAATAGAAGAAGCTCCAGGCAGATTACAACGTATAGTGTTTGATACGCTCCAATATTCGCCTAAGGTGATATATATCAAAGGTACTGATATTCCAATAACGGATACGTTGAGCAGAGATTGTACACATGATAATGAAGAAATAGACGACGAAGAACTGGAATTTCAAATAATTTTGGCAATGTCCGACAAAGCTATATCCGAATTTGTAGCTGCTACTAGAGAAGATCGAGAGCTACAAACACTCATTACATTTATTCTCGGTGAATTTCCGGATGATAAAAAAAAATCTTCCAAATGAAGTAAAACCATATTTTAATTTTCGTCATCAGTTAAGTCATGAGAGTGGTATAGTGTTTAAAGAGGAAAAGTTTGTAGTTCCTCAAAAATTAATCAATAAAACGATTGAAGAGACACATACTGGTCATTGGGGAATAACGAATACAATGCGCAGGGCTCGACAATTGTTATTCTGGATTGGTCAAGCTAAAGATGTCCAAGCATACGTGGAGAAGTGTTCAGTTTGTCAAAAAACTCAACGTTGTAATGACAAAGAATGTATATTACCAAAAATAATACCATCTCTTCCGAGTACTTATTGATTGCAAACAACTATTCGGGTTATATGGATTTTAAAAAATTGGAAGTGACTACGAGCGACGAAATAATTAAAACATTAAAGAGTTGGTTTAGTGTTCATGGTATACCGCAGATATTGGAATCGGACAATGGTCCTCAATACAACTCAAAACAGTTTCGTGATTTTGCAACGATCTGGAAATTTGAGCACAGAATTTCTAGTCCAAAATTTCCGAGGTCTAATGGTTTAGCGGAACGAAGAATATGCTAAAAAATGTTGTATAGACAAAACTGAAGTTGAACTGGCGTTACTTAATTTTAGAAATATGCCAAGAAATGAATCGATTGGATCACCGAACGAGAGATTAATGAGCCGAGTTACACGGTCAACTATTCCGTCTTAATTTGATCAACTAAAGCCTAGGGTTATTACTAATGTAGCTGAAGAGTTAGAACGTTTACGCCTGGCTCAAAAGTATTATGCGGATAAAACGAGGAAACCAGCTGCACCACTAAAAGCAGGAGATCAGGTTAGGATACAAATCGGACCAAGAGATTAGTAATCTGGCAATATTATCAAATCAGCGGGGAAACCAAGGACATTTATAGTTGAAATAGACGGTCGAACATATCGAAGAAATTCGCATCATCTTAAAAAAACTTCAGCAAATATTCAGAGTGATGCCACCATCATCCCAAACTTACCGTCAGCCAATATAGAAAGTCCAGCAGTACCAAATGACAAACAAAGGTCATTTAATATAGATAATATTACACTGAGATCTACTGGTGGACCAATACGAAATGTTCCAGAGCAACATAGGTATAGAACCAGATCTGGTAGAATATCAAAACAACCTATTAGAATTAAAATTTCAATTGTGTATTATATAAAAAGAGGGATGTAACATAAATATGTAACCTTGCATAGTATACTCATCTTGGTAAATAGAAACCTAGTATGTATGGAAAACCTTGTTATATTAAATACAAAATAAATGCGCATCACTCTTGTGCTAACCTTAAAACGTATCTAATACTTTTATCATTATCTAACTATAACCGGTATAATTATCATATTACAAATACCTCCTAGTTCAACGGACATATTTTGATAGTCTAGTTTAGGGAAATTAATTCGCGAGAAAGAAGTGGAAGGTCGCTATATCGTAAAACAGATATATTAACCGAGGCTATGATTGGAGGATGATAATTATCAACTCTAGTTAACAAGTAATCATATATTCTGATATTCAAATCATGCGCATCAATATTTGAAAGAACTAGATCCAAAAATTCGATTCTGAACATTTTTCACATGGTTGAATTGTGCCAACAGAGTTAGTTCAAGAGTATCTATTAGGTATGCCGCAGTGCGCCCTTCATAGTTCGATGCAAATATATATGTGAATTAAAATCTCCAAGTAGAATAAACTTGGTACCTGTATTAGATATATTAACCACATCTAACAAAGGGTCAAGGAATATCTTATAATCACGAAAACAAATACCTACTATATATTAAAATAAACAACACACACAATCAATGAAGAACCAGTACCAATGCTCACTTTGACCCACACGTCATCTATAACATGTCAGTTGTTCAAACCAGCCAGTCTAACAGGTTCCAAATCTTTATGCATATCAATAAGGGAGCCATCTCCATCCCGTTTCACATGACAAACAAAGTTACGATCCTTCCTAAATACATGGTATCTTTCGTCGAAAACTTCCGCGGAATTGATTGCCTCATTCAACCATGTCTCAGTCAGTACAGAAAGATTTAAGCTTCGTCTTCAGACCCCTGGTATTTTGGTAATAAAACTTGCGAAAAAAAAGCAAAAATATGAAATAATCTAAAGAGAAAAAGAAAATGAAAATTAATTAACTATACTAATAATACTAAAGAAGAATTTAAGATTATTGTAGTTTCAATAAATCTGCATGAGATGATATCTTAGCTGGTGCAAGATCCAAATGTATTTGTAAAGGGATTGATTGCTTCCTTGTTTTGTAGCAGTTGTTTGGCTTCGTATAACAATTGTTTCTTAGCTGGTGATAGGTGCTCAACAATAAAAATGTTTGATTCAACATGGAAGGCAATATCGGAAGCTCTGAATTTTTTTTTTCCAATTTATAACATTTAAGCGCATATTCTTTTTTAAATTTTGAAAAAAAATCAACTGTGATGGGCTTAATATTATTTCTTGTTTTTGTCCGAAACGCATGTTTAATGTCTGCCTTAGCCAGCCAGATCAGTAGCACCTACGTAATGAAATATTACAATGAGATGATGTGCTAGATCTTCATTTGTAGTATATGGAACTCCATATATTTGTAGATTCGAAGAATAACAATGACGCTCAAGTTGATCCACACGATTATTCACCACCGATAGTTCCCTTCTCAGCAAAGTGCTTTGGTTAGACAATGTTTCATTCACTAAGTTGCAATTCGACACTTAGACTATAGGAGCTTGCTAACTAAGACTAACTATTTTTTCGCCGATTGAAGACAACGAGTTCGAATAACGAGTTCGCTGCTGAACAAATTCATTATGTTTGTAATTTAACGCATCTACTTATGTCTGCTTTCATAGCTAGAAAAATTTAGTTAGCTCCCAGCTTAGTTTGTACAGTCGGTGACTCAGCATAAATACAATCCATACATTTCCAATTAAACATATCAGCCTGTAAGTACTCAGCCAAAATAACTTGCAAAATTTGAGCGCAGTTGATGTAAAAAAAACTGTTGCATTGGAAGCACCTTATGTTATCACTTTTATTGTTCCTAATGACACGAACTCTTAGCCAATTTTGTAGGTAACTATAGACAGGTAATGAGAGTATTGACTTGGTAATAGTTAACTTAGAATCACGTTTATTGTTTTAATTTTTTCAGATTATTGTCACAAGTAAATAACAGTACATTAAATCCACAATCTATGAAACAATAACATATCTTTAGAATTGACGCACAAGGTTTTAACAATATATTTATTATAAGCTTATGACTTTACCAGTTAGAATATCGTAGAAACCTTCCGTAACAATTTTTATCATGGAAAATTCCATTTTAGTACAGTTAGACATTGAGCTATAAATTTAACTTATTCTATTACACACTAGGTGTCACCGTCACAATATAATACTGTTACGTTTTTGCCTTGTCAAATAAGGTTCGTATCACTGGATTGTGAATAAACCCAATTAAATTTAATTTATCACCAACGAATTTATTTATTTCACACAAGAATTATTACAACACAGTTTATTAATACAAATTCACAAAATCACTTTATATAAATTATTCTCAAATTTTACTGTTCACTTATAATTTTTATTTCCACAAAAACACTTTTTAATTCACTTTTTAATTCCTTTTTAATCTTTACTCTTTCGCTTACCAAAAATTACTTATTCTTACAACTTTACACTATCGCGTTCCAAATACTAATAAATCCAATTCGATCTTGTTCGCCTTTTTATATACACAAACCAAGCTTCTCGAAAGTTCACGACTTTTCCAGTTGGAATAGCGTAGAAACATTACGTAACAATTTTTATCATGGAAAATTCCATTTAGTACAGTAAAACATTGAGCTATTAGTTTTACTTATTCTATTACACACTAGGTGTCACCGTCACAATACTGTTACGTTTTTGCCTTGTCAATCAAGGTTCGTATCACTGGATTGTGAATAATACAAAATCAATTTAATTTATCTCCAACGAATTTATTTATTTCACAAAATTTATTACAACACAGTTTATCAATAAAAATTCACAAAATCACTTTATATAAATTATTCTTAAATTTTACTGTTCACTTATAAATTTTATTTCCACAAAAACACTTTTTAATTCACCTTTTAATTCCGTTTTAATCTTTACTCTATCGCTTACCAAATATTACTTATGTCGAATTCTTTTCGTTTTTTCAAATCAATATAAATTTTGTGGTGCGAAAAGTACACGAAACCAAATTGATGTTTTTTTTGACGTTACTAACAACAACAAAAATAGAAACTTCATTTTGTATTTGTCAAAGTTGTGAATATACGAGTTTTTTGTGTCTTGATTTTAAATCATTTTAATTGTTGTTTAATTATTTTAATCGTTTAAATAAAATTTTCAAAATAAACAGTTTTCTCCGTCTCGATTTTTATTATCCTTTTGTTTGTTTGTTGTGTTTAATTATTTTAATCGTATGAAATGTTTTCAATATAAACAGTTCTTTTCCGTCTCTTATCCTTTTAATTGTTGTGCTTAAAATTATTTTAATCGAATTAAATAAAATCAAGGCACAAAAACTCTAATTGACAACTTTGACAACTAAAAATTGACGTTTCTAATTTGTTGTTGTAGTTGATTTATGAAAAAATATACATTTCGTAAAATTGATGTACATCGAAAAAACATTGATGTTTTTTGACGAAAAGAACATGATTTTCGATGTACATCAATTTTTTTGATGTTTTTTGGCGAAAAGAATTTAACATTAGTAACGTCAAAAAAACATCAATTTGGTTTCGTGTACTTTTCGCACCACAAAATTTCATTGATTTGAAAAAACGAAAAGAATTCGACATTTTTGTATCTTGATTTTTAATCATTTTAAACTATTTTAATCGTATTAAATAAAGTTTTCAATATAAACAGTCTTTTCCGTCTCGATTTTTATCCTTTTATTTGTTGTGCTTAATTATTTTAATTGAATTAAATAAAGTTGTCAATATAAACAGTTTTTGCCGTCTCGATTTCGAATCGATTTTTATAGTGTTTTGTGTCCGAGTGTATTCAGTGTTTTGTTTTGAAATTTGAATAAAATAAATATATAATTTATACGAGTAGAACAATTATGGAAGAGATAATTGCGGAATTGGTGGCATCTTCATCGTCAAAATTAAAATAATTAAACACTACAAACAAACAAAAGAATTTTGGTATACAAACGGTTACTCCAATGTTTTGGATACATATTTCAAGATTTGCTTCTAATACTCCTGAGGACGACATCCTGGCTATGGCAAAAACTTGTTTAGATACAGATAACTGTAAAATTTCTAAATTAGTCCCAAAGAATCACAATCTGAATGATTTGGAATATGTGTGCTTCAAATTGGGGTTTAAGGAAGAATTGCGTGGTAAGGCTTTGGATCCTGCTACTTGGGCAACTGGTATTTTGGTTAGAAAATTTGACAAAAAAAATTTTCGGGCATCTCTAACTCCACGTGTGAAATTTCGGATACCAGCTGTAATCGACACACCACTTGTATAGATGACAACATTTTTTTACATAATTATAATATGTATACAGGCTCAATCGATGAAGCTAATCAAGCTGTTCCAGGTGATAATTTGCAGGTACATAATAATTCTTGTTTAAAGTTTGGTCATTTGAATGTGCGCAGCTTGGTAAAACATTTTGATGATATAACTATTATTTTACAAACATATCAATTTGATATTCTTGCCTTGACTGAGACTTTGCTTAGTAGTAAGATTTCTAACAAGTCGCTTCAAATTAATAATTATAAACTGCTACGATCTGATCGAATAAATAATAATTGGGGTGGAGTTGGTCTTTATTTTT
This sequence comes from Tipula vernalis, assembly GCA_958295665.1. Taxonomy (NCBI): domain Eukaryota; kingdom Metazoa; phylum Arthropoda; class Insecta; order Diptera; family Tipulidae; genus Tipula; species Tipula vernalis. Next base: position 12,002,834 of record OY282559.1, on the reverse strand, counting down.
GGGCCACTTTTAAGGTTAAAAAAATATTCTCTGGTTCTTTGGGTAAAGTAGATTATCTAGCATCTGAACTTACTGGGAGTTTTGGTAAAATTTTAATTTTTGTTATTTCCAACCCACCTCCTGCTTGTAGTAATGATATTAACAGTTTACAAACAATTTTTGCTGAATACCTAATAAGCTATGAAAAGATTTTCTGCTGTGGTGATTTTAACTTCAATATGATGGTTAATAATCAACTAGAAGCTTGTTTGAATTTGCATAATTTATGTTATTTACCTTATAGACCCACTAGGATCAACAGTCTTTTGGATCTGATAATTTTGTACGTACCTCCTGATAGACATAATATTATTTCATTTGGCCAGGCTGCAGTTCCTGCTATTTCTGATCATGATTTGATTTTTGCATCTTATAAGTTTTCTCGTACTAGGGATCAAATTTCTTATACTGTTGTTCCTGATTATAAAGCTATAAATCACGAGCATTTTGTAAATAATTTCTTTTCGTTAGATTGGTTTAATATGTACAACTATTCCGATGTGAATGACATCCTTGATATATTTAATTCAAATTTCTTACATTTAGATTTAGCTTGTGTACCCCGGAAAAGTATCATTAATAAATGCCCTACTGCACCGTGGTTAAATTCATATATATTAAATTTAATGAAATGTAGGGATTTGGCTCATAACAAATATAAATTGTATGGGTTGGATGCTGATTTGACAGCTTTTACATTTTTTAGGAATAAAACTGTTAAAGGCATCAATCAAGCTAAACAAAAATTTTATTTTGAGAATGCTCATAACTCTAAGACAACGTGGAATAATTTAAAAAAACTAGGTGTTTCAAGCTCTACAGGTGATGCAGCCATTGAATTTTCTGCGGAACAAATCTTGTCTGGGATTTGTAATATTTGTGATTCTACTGGGGTTTTGCCTTTACCTGATATTGATTTCTGTAGTTCTGAAACCTTTGTATTTGATTGCGTTGATGAACTTATAGTGTTGAATGCGATTCGTGCAATTAAATCAGATTCGAAAGCTTATGATATGGTAGACTTCAAGGTACTAAAATTATTTATTGATCTGTTCCTGCCTCTTATAACATTCATTATAAATCAATGTTTGACAAAGTCTGTGTTTCCTGATTTATGGAAGATAGCTTCTATCACACCACTACCTAAACAGGATGTTATTTCTATACTGTTAAAGTTAGCCGAAAGTTGCCAGCCGAAAGTGAATAGTCGATAATGCAGATTGTGTTAGTCCAGCCGAAAGTAAAAAAAAATGGTAAGGCAGATTGTCTAATCCCAGCCGAAAGTTTCCAGCCGAAAGTTAAAAGTCGATAATGCAGATTATGATATAATATTCAAGCCGAAAATAAAAAATTTAGTAGTTATCGCCGAAAATAAATAGGATACATAGAAATCTATAAACATACATTTTTGTAAATAAATTTACGTGTAAAACTTTGCTTCGTAGAAAATATCGGAAAATCAGAAGAATATACAAAATTGGAACAAAATCAGCCTCTAGAGTATATATCTAAAGCTGAATCGTTTTTATGTGATTTATCAATAGCTGTCGAATTAATAAATTCAGTTCAAGTTTCCTGTGGGAAATCTCGGAAAATTCGATTTTCCAAAAATTATTAGAAAATTTGTATAAAATCAGCCCCTAGAGTGTTATATTTGGAGATGGATTCAATTGATGTGATTACTCAATAGCTATCGTAGGAAAAAAATTCAGTTCAAGTTTCCCGTGGGAAATCTCGGAAAATTCGATTTTCCAAAAATTATTAGAAAATGTGTATAAAATCAGCCTTTAAAGTGTTATGTCTGGAGATGAATTGCATTGATGTGATTTATCAATAGCTATCGCAGGAAAAAAATTCAGTTCAAGTTTCCCGTGGGAAATCTCGGAAAATTCGATTTTCCAAAAATTATTAGAAAATTTGTATAAAATCAACCTTTAAAGTTTTATGTCTGGAGATAAATTGCATTGATGTGACTTGTCAATAGCTATCGCAGGAAAAAAATTCAGTTCAAGTTTCCCGTGGGAAATCTCGGAAAATTCGATTTTCCAAAAATTATTAGAAAATTTGTATAAAATCAGCCTTTAAAGTGTTATGTCTGGAGATGAATTGCATTGATGTGATTTATCAATAGCTATCGCAGGAAAAAAAATCAGTACAAGTTTCCCGTGGGAAATCTCGGTAAATTCAAAAAAGTTTCCAGCCGAAAGTAAGAAATGGATAAAATTATTAGAAAATTTGTATAAAATCAACCTCTAGAGTGTTATGTCTGGAGATGGATTCAGTTGATGTGATTACTCAATAGCTATCGCAGGAAAAAAATTCAGTTCAAGTTTCCTGTGGAAAATCTCGGAAAATTCGATTTTCCAAAAATTATTAGAAAATTTGTATAAAATCAACCTTTAAAGTGTTATGTCTCTAGATGAATTGCATTGATGTGATTTATCAATAGCTATCGCAGGAAAAAAAATCAGTACAAGTTTCCCGTGGGAAATCTCGGAAAATTCAAAAAAGTTTCCAGCCGAAAGTAAGAAATGGATGAATAAAATCAGCCTCTAGAGTGTTATGTCTGGAGATGGATTGAATTGATGTGACTTGTCAGTAGCTATCGCAGGAAAAAAATTCAGTTCAAGTTTCCCGTGGGAAATCTCGGAAAATTCGATTTTCCAAAAATTATTAGAAATTTACGAAATCGGAAAAACGAATTTTTCAAGATTTCCCACCGTAAACTTGGACTGAATTTTTTCCTGCGATAGCTTTTGACAAGTCACATCAATCCAATTTACCTCCAGACATAACACTTTTTAGAGGCTGTTTTTTTCATCCATTTCTTACTTTCGGCTAGAAACTTTTTTGAATTTTCCGAGATTTCCCACGGGAAACTTGTACTGATTTTTTTTCTTGCGATAGCTATTGATAAATCACATCAATGCAATCCATTTCCAGACATAACACTCTAGAGGCTGATTTTATACAAATTTTCTAATAATTTTTGGAAAATCGAATTTACCGAGATTTTCCACGGGAAACTTGAACTGAATTTTTTTCCTGCGATAGCTATTGAGTAATTACATCGATTAAATCCATCTGCAGACATAACACTCTAGAGGGTGATTTTATTCATCCATTTCTTACTTTCGGCTGGAAACTTTTTTGAATTTTCCGAGACTTCCCACGGGAAACTTGTACTGATTTTTTTTCCTGCGATAGCTATTGAGTAATCACATCAATTGAATCCATCTCCAGACATAACACTCTAGAGGCTGATTTTATTCATCCATTTCTTACTTTCGGCTGGAAACTTTTTTGAATTTTCCGAGATTTCCCACGGGAAACTTGTACTGATTTTTTTCCTGCGGTAGCTATTGATAAATCACATCAATGCAATTCATCTCCAGACATAACACTTTAAAGGCTGATTTTATACACATTTTCTAATAATTTTAGGAAAATCGAATTTTCCGAGATTTCCCACGGGAAACTTGAACTGAATTTTTTTCCTGCGATAGCTATTGAGTAATCACATCAATGCAATTCATCTCCAGACATAACATTTTAAAGGCTGATTTTATACAAATTTTCTAATAATTTTTGGAAAATCGAATTTTCCGAGATTTCCCACAGGAAACTTGAACTGAATTTTTTTCCTGCGATAGCTATTGAGTAATCACATCAATTGAATCCATCTCCAGACATAACACTCTAGAGGCTGATTTTATACAAATTTTCTAATAATTTTTGGAAAATCGAATTTTCCGAGATTTCCCACGGGAAACTTGAACTGAATTTTTTTCCTGCGATAGCTATTGAGTAATCACATCAATTGAATCCATCTCCAGACATAACACTCTAGAGGCTGATTTTATTCATCCGTTTCTTACTTTCGGCTGGAAACTTTTTTGAATTTTCCGAGATTTCCCACGGGAAACTTGTACTGATTTTTTTTTCCTGCAATAGCTATTGATAAATCACATTAATGCAATTCACCTCCAGACATAACACTTTAAAGGCTGATTTTATACAAATTTTCTAATAATTTTTGGAAAATCGAATTTTCCGAGATTTCCCACGGGAAACTTGAACTGAATTTTTTTCCTGCGGTAGCTATTGAGTAATCACATCAATTGAATCCATCTCCAGACATAACACTCTAGAGGCTGATTTATTTTCGGCTGGAATGTCAATAACATAATCTGCATTATCGACTTTTCACTTTCGGCTGGAAACTTTCGGCTAACTTTAACAGGGTGTTATTTCTGGTATTGGTGATATACGTCCAATTAGTATTTTGTCTGCTCTATCTAAGGTCTTGGAAAAAGTTATGCAATTGCAGATCCAGGAGCACCTTAATAAATTTGATTTTCTTTGTAAATATCAATCCGGGTACAAATCCGGCTGTAGCACTACTACAGCCCTTGTACATATTGTTGATGATCTGTCGTCTACCTTAGACAGTAGAAATTCGATGGCTATTTTGGTGCTCTTGGATTTTTCTAAGGCATTTGATTGTGTTAATCATATCCAGTTGTTACAGAAGCTATATTTGTATTATAAGTTTTCCAATTCTGCTATTATGTTGATGCATTCGTATTTATGTAATCGTAAGCAGTTTATGTGAGGTGTGGTGATGATCATTCTTGTATTGCGGGGATACTTGCTGGAGTGCCTCAGGGATCCATATTGGGTCCTTTGTTATTTTCTATTTATATAAATGATCTATCATGGCGAATCCTAAATTGTCGGTTTCATCTGTATGCCGACGATTTGCAACTGTATATTGGTGGTAACTTATCATAATTGAATGAAATTGTTTTGCGACTTAATTCTGACCTTAGAAATATTTCTTTATGGGCCAAGAATAATTCACTTTCAATTAATCCAGGTAAAAGTAAAGCATTGTTTCTTTCTAGAAATACTTCTCTTAATATTAGACCTGTGCTTTATTTGGACAGTGATATCATCTCATTTGTTCCAACATTAAACAATTTAGGGCTTATACTGAACTCAAATCTTACTTGGAACGACCATGTGCGCTCCTTGTGCCAGCGTATTAATTATAGCTTGTACACGCTTAGGTTGATAAAAAAGTTTTGCCCTGTTAACTTAAGAATTTATTTAATTAAAAGCTTGGTTGTACCCATTTTCAGCTATTGTGATGTAATTTATAACAAATGTGATAGTTCCTCAAGACGTATACTTGAGGTTACATTTAATAATTGTACTCGATATATTTATGATCTTAGAAAGTTTGATCATATCTCTGAGTATAAAGATATAATTCTTGGATGCGACTTGTTTCAATTGTACTGCTATAGGACTGTCGTTTTTATGTTTCGTGTAGTTAAATCGGGCATGCCATTGTATTTGCATGAAAAATTAAATTTTTCCCAGTCACTGCGCACAAAGAATGTTAACTTGCCTGTTAACAGAACTAATGTTAGGAATAATTCAGCATTGATAAATGCAATTATCACCTGGAACAGCTTGCCTTTGGAGCTGAAATTCATCAGCTCTTTAGGCTTATTTAGAGCTGATGAATTTCAACTCCAAAGGCAAGCTGTTCCAGGTGATAATTGCATTTATCAATGCTCTTTAGGCTTATTTACCCGTGGCGTACTGCAGCTATTGGGGGGGTCACAGGTGGTGGATAGTGGACGGCCTATCGATAGGTAGGTTAGCGGTGAATTAAATAAGCCGTCCCAATCGCAGTCCAGCTGGTGGGAGAGTCTCAGGGAACTGGGGAGTGGTTAACCTCAGTTCATTAAATTCTGAGTGCCTACGATGCCCAGCATGGAAAGGCGAACAGATGGCGCCAGAAAACCATCGACCAATAACCACGGCGGACTGGGCGTCGTGTCCTCTCTGCACCTCCGGAGTCTCCGCTGGTGATGAGTGGGGGTACCCCTATAAACGGGTGACGCGGGGAATGGAATGGATCCCATTGGATTGGGCTCTCCATGTGAATAGGTGAAATGGGGAGAGAATGTGGGCGGAGGGAAGGGGGTGGTGGGAGGCCGCGGTGCTAGTGAGCCGAATGGGCTGAATTAAGGTATTAAGCGACCCGTGCTGATGATCAACTAGGCTGGGGGCCTATTTAACAAAGCCCAGTCGCTAACGGAGCCCTCTGGATATCTGGCGACCTCCAGTTGTATTTAGCCTTACCTGCGTATTCGGATCTCTGCGCAGGCGGACCTCTATTTCTCCGATACTCGTGGGAATCAGATGGAAAGATCGAACACCGAAAAAACAAAGGGCACCGGCTCTCCTCAAAAGCCGGTATCAGTGAATGGAGGTACCTCGAACCAGACGGGTGGGGCCTCTAAAGTTGCAAAGGGGGTTGGCTCTAGGGCAAAAGTCCCGGGAGTTAGCGGTACCAGCGCAGCACAGGGGAGTGGGACGAGAGACATTCCTCCGGCGAAAAAAAGATACAGGAATCGCCGCTCGGCATTCCGAATTCTCGAGAAGTGGGCTGCGACCCCCGAGGGGCAGCTTACGGAAGAGCAAAGAACATCAGTAGCTTGGGCAAGGAGCACTGTGGGCTGCGGAAGCTCGGAAAGGGACCATATGTCGAAAAGACAGCGGTCCCAGGACGAGGTGGAAGTAGTCAACAGCAAGCGGGCCAAGTTGGTGACTGAAAGGAAGCCGAGCTCCAACTCAGGAACAAAGCTGTTCAGCGATGTCCTGAGGGAGCATGTGTTGATGCTAGCCGTCATTGACGAAAGTCAAGAAGATGGGAGCATCACGGCGGAAAAATGGAGGTTGGTGTATAATGCACTCAACCTCGTCTTTTTAAAGGTCCTGGGTGAAAATCCGGGACCTCCCCCATCCTGCAGAGATGCGGGGTGGTATCAAGGGCGTGTGAAGATGACTGCTTGCTTGGACTCTAGATCTGTGGATCTATATAAAAAGGCTATAGCCAAAGTACGGGAGGTGTGGCCAGGCGCAAAGCTTGCGGCAGTTAGTCGGGAGGAAATTCCCAGCAGCCCGAGGGCACGTGTCTTGCTGCCATCCGAACCGGCTAGCCCTGACGAGGCTTTGGAAATCATTCAGGCCAGTAACCCGAGTCTTCCGACCGGAAATTGGAAGATCGTCAAGCAGGAGGAGGCGAAGGGGGGCTCGAAATTATCAATTATGGTAATAAATAAGGAGTCCCTTGCCCTCCTGCACAAAACGAAGGGAGTAATTGACTTCGGTTTCGGGTCAATTACTCTCAACGTTTATAAAAAGGATGGGGCGGAAGCGCGTACGGGAGGCCAACCGGAAGATGGTGGCAACCCGCCCAGGCCTGAAGGGGGTACCAGCAGCATGGGGGGAGAAGCTGAAGGTATGGGGGAGAGTGAAGCCGGCGACCTCGGCCGGACAAGGCCTCCCTTGAAGCATAAGGAGGGGTACATAAGCGAAGGAGCTGGTGTACCGATGGAGGAGGCTGTCGGCAGCCCGGCCAGACGGGTCGGCACTGACAAGTCCTCTACAGAGGGTATGAGGGGTGGCGAGACGGGTGGATCCGGCGCACCCCAAAATACTGAGAAATAATATTCCTGCGGTAGCACCCAACATGTTGGAACCCAACATGTTGGAGAGAATAAACAAAGCTACTATTGCTTTGTACTCCTGTAGGAACGCCATTGGTCATAGATGGGGTCTGAAGCCGGAGCTGGTACACTGGCTCTACACCGCTGTAGTGAGACCTTTACTCATGTACGGGGTGGGTGTTTGGTGGCCAGCTCTGGACAAGGTAACATATAAAAGTAAGATTGGGAGGGTGCAAAAACGGTCTGTATGCTTGTTAGCAGGGCATTGAGGTCGACACCGACAAGTGCCTTAGATGTTATGTTATGTTGCACCTTCTTCCGGTCGACATTTTTGGCAAACAGATGGTGGCAAATACGGCTGTACGACTTGCAGCCGTCTCTCAGTGGAGGTGTATTAGTATAGGACACATAATGTGATATCCTCAGATGATATCGCAATCTATGTGGACAGTCAAGCGGCGATCCGGTCGTTAGAATCGGTGTCTTTGGCGTCACGGGTGGCGTTGAGTTGCCATTCATCTTTAAATGAGATGGGTGAGAATTTCAATATCCAGGTAATCTGGGTCCCAGGTCACTCGGGCGTCATGGGAAACTGCAGGGCGGATGAACTTGCTAGGCATGGTACGACTCTCCAGCTGCAACCGGAAAGGACAACTCTGGGGGGTCTATTACAGGGCTTAGACAAGCACTTGGGAAGCAGGCGCTATCTTTAGCGGGGAAAGGTGGTCTAACACCCTCACCTGTAGAGTTGCAAGACAAGTTTGGCCACAGCTGGACTTGGGGCGCACTAGGGCATTAATATCCCTACGCAGACGTGAATTAAGAACGGTGGTAGGAATTTTCACAGGACACTGCCTTTTTGGAGAACATGCAAGAAGGCTGGGTCTAGAGGCAAATGACTTCTGCAGAAGCTGCTTGGACGAAGAGGAGGAAGAGACGTTGGTCCACTTCCTTTGCTCGTGTCCAGCATTGGCATTCAGAAGGCACAAACCCTTGGATAAGTTCAGGATGGACTGCTTCTCGGATCTCGAAAACATTAAAGTCTGAGACGTCTTACACTACATAAGTAGCTCGAAATGGTTCCAATAAGAGTAAGGGGGATATATTCTGTGGTGTCACAATGGACCTTAATCGGTCTAAGCGTGCCTAAGCAGCCACTCCAACCTAACCTAACCTAACCAAGTACATAAATAGGCAAAAAGATGGCGAATAAAACTAAATGAAACTATATCAGTTCACATCAACTTTAGAAATAGTATCGTAAACGAACACAGCTAAATATATTGGCATGACCCTGGATGCTAACTAAGACATAAATACAGAAAGATGTATTGTCTAATGAGAGGGAACTCTTCTTTGCCAACATTCAATAAGCTTCTACGTTGTAAGCAAATATTGAAACCGATTTGGACTGATGGTATCCAGCTTTCTCACTCAGTGAGAAGGAAATTCTTCGGATTATTCGACGGAACATGCGGGCAGGGCTACAGGATAAGCTTGCAGATGTTAAAATTGATAGTGTCGATGAACTTGTCAGGAAATGTATGGCTTGCGAAGATACGTGGAGTCGGACAGGGTTTATACCAGAATTGATGTGTCAATCACGGAAGTTTGTAAATTCAGCCGATATAGATAACCAGGATTGGGGACCAAGTTACAATTATGATCCTTCCATGTTACCTTCCACGTCCCACAATATCCCCTGCAAATCTCGACAAATGTCTACAAATTACACTCTTTTGACTCGTAATAGAGGGGAGGGTAATTTTTCAAGACCGATGGCTAACTCCAACTATGGCGTAAATGCTAATTCCGTACCTAATCATCATTTCAATAACGATTTTAGAGGAAATCGTCAACAAGATCGGACAATTAGGTGTACGGGTTGTAATAAGCAGGGATATCGACGAGAACAGTGCTTCAATTGTAATCCGCCTTCGGAAAACTGGAGAGTGGGGGCCCGATCCTCCAAGGTATCAGACCCCCAGAGCAACTACAATCAGGTCGAAGCAGCCTCCAATACCGACCCCGAGTTACTCCAACGCCAAGAGTAAATATTGCATCCACGTTTCCCAATATGTCAACTTCGAGGATAGGTGTTAGTAACTCTTCGAATTCTTGTACTCGCAGATCAAACCGTAATAAAGAATACTGGAGACAACGCAAAATATCTAAAAAAAGTATTACAGCATCGTTAATCGCCACCCCGGGCGATTCTCGGCCTTATGCGCAATTAGACATTTTAGGGAAGACATACGTTGGCCTATTAGATAGTGGTGCAAATGTATCTTTATTAGGAAAAGGTTCCGAATATTATTTAAATCATCGCTCAGTCAACTTTCACTTATTTCCTTCCTCGATAAAGACAGCAAATGGTCAAAAAGAGTCTGTACTTGGGTATATTAAGACCGCTATCTACTTTGCGGGAAGAACCAAACTAATCACCTTTTACATTTCACCTAATTTGACGCAAGAATTATATTTGGGAATGGATTTCTTTCAAGCATTCAATCTTACGAATACAATTTCTCCATCAACCACCTCCACAACTGCAGAATCGGCTAGTTCTAACGATAAAACCTTGTTAGGTCCTGATCAACAGCTATCTGAACTGACTGCTGAAACTCCAATAGACGTACCAAAACATATTCTGTCCGAAGAACAACAAGCCATTCTGAAGGACGTCATTCGGAAATTTCCATCGTCAGCTGTTTTGGGACTTGGTCGTACTCATTTGGTTACACACAGTATAGATGTCGGAAACTCTAAACCAGTAAAACAGCGCCACTATGCGGTTTCACCTGTAGTTCAAGCTGAAATTTACAGCGAGCTTGACCGCATGTTGTCTTTGGGCGTTATTGAAGAGAGTTGCAGTTCGTGGAGTTCACCCGTCACTCGCGTGCGCAAGCCGAATGGCAAAGTACGACTATGTCTTGATGCACGGAAGGTGAACGAAGTTACGGTTAAGGACGCTTATCCCCTTCCACTCATCGATGGTCTGCTGGGGCGTCTTACTAATACCAGATTCATTTCGAGTCTGGATTTGAGAGACGCTTTCTGGTAGATTCCTCTCGATGAGCAGTCGCCGGATAAGACGGCGTTTTCGGTGCCGGGCCGACCGTTCTATCAATTCACGGTTATGCCATTCGGTTTGTGCAATTCACCACAAACAATGTGCAGACTAATGCACCGGGTGATACCCCACGAACTGCATCATCGGATATTTGTTTACTTAGACGACTTGCTGGTCACAGGCGAGACCTTTCACGAACATATTTCTCTTTTGACTTTGGTTGCCGGGTTTCTCAAAGATGCTAGTTTAACTATTAACCTCGAGAAGAGTAAATTTCTCCTGAAAGAAATAAAGTATCTGGGAATCATAGTAGGGGATGGGATTATTAAGGTGGATCCCGAAAAGGTGTCGGCGATCACAAATTATAATAGGCCAAAAACGACAAAACAGGTTCGACAGTTTCTTGGTGTCACCGGCTGGTATCGCCGTTTTATGCTTCAGTATGCCGAGCTTGCAGAACCGCTTACTCGACTTCTCAAAAAGCACCAGAAATTTCAATGGACCGATGAGGCTGAAACTGCCTTTTGTAAATTAAAATCTGCTCTGTCCTCATCGCCTGTTTTATGTAACCCAGATTTCACCAAACATTTTTATATTGAATGCGACGCCTCTAAAGTTGGTGTCGGAAGTGTTCTTTACCAAAAATCGGACAGCGGCGAGGACCATCCTATTGCATTCTTTTCTAGAAAATTAAACGGCGCACAACGTAACTACAGCGTTACGGAATTAGAATGTCTGTCGGCCGTATTAAGTGTAATGAAATTCCGACAATATGTGGAGGGGCTGCCTTTCACCATCACCACAGACCACGCTAGTTTAAAGTGGTTGATGGAGCAGAGGGACCTCTCCGGAAGACTCGCCCGATGGAGTTTGAAACTCCAAGGGTTTAATTTCCTTATAAAGTATAAGAAAGGTCGCGATAATGTAGTTCCTGATGCCCTTTCCAGAAATACTTTTGATCTATCTGACGAGGATGGTTTAGTTTGTGACATGCTTTGTGACGTGACGATCGACCAATTTGATGACGATCCTGACTACCTCAATTTAATTAAAGTTTTAACCGATAACCCGTTATATTGCAAAAATATGAAAGTGACGGATAATCGGATTTACTGCAAACCATCTAGTTCTCAGAAGAATCAAAGTTTGTCGGATATTCCAGAGTGGAAGCTTTACATCCCTCTATCTCAAACTCTGCCTTTAGTAGAACGTGCCCACTGTCCACCCGAGGCTGCGCACTTTGGCTTCAGGAAAACTCTGGAAATAATCCAACGATACTATTATTGGCCCGGAATGATTAGGGATATTCATTATTTTGTCATGAAATGTGACTAAAAGAATGCAAACCTACTAATTCATTGTTGCGAGCACCCATGGGAATTTTTTTCGAAGTTAAACGACAATTCCAGAAAATTTTCATAGATTTTCTTGGGCGATATACTAGGTCCAAAGATGGGAATTGCTACATTCTTATCGCTGTAGATCAATTTTCTAAATTTGTTTTTTTGGAACCTATGCGTGCCGCAACATCCAAAAATGTCTGTAAGTTTCTAGAAAATAGAGTGTTCAATGTCTTTTCGGTACCTGAGATTGTTGTAAGCGACAACACTAAGCAATTCACCTCGAAAGATTTCTTGGATCTTACGTTAAAATACAGAATACAACACCAATTTACCCCTAAGTACCACCCTCAAGCTAACGCCAGTGAACGTGTAAACCGATCGGTGTTAAGTGCCATTTGAGCCTACGTGCTAGATGATCATTCGAACTGGGACAAAAATATTCATACCATTGGTTCGGCGCTACGAAATGTAATTCATGACAGTACCACGTTCTCACCTTATTTCCTCACCTTTGGCCAACATTATATTGGTCACGGTTCACAGTATGGTATCCTCCGACAACTTCAATCTCTGGATGAACGTGACTGTGAGTTAACGGTGATGGAGAGGCTAACGTTGGTTCAACAGAAAGTAATAAATAACTTACGCAAGGCTTATCAGCAGAGTAGCAAACGCTATAATTTGAGATCTCGTCCACATAATTATAAAGTTGGTCAAGTGGTATTTGTAAGAAATAATATACAGAGTGATGCTGCTAATAAAGTATCAGCAAAATTATGTCCTAAATTCAAAAAGGCTATTATCTATAAATGCATTGGTAATGTGGCCTTTGAGTTACGCGATATGGACAACAAACCAATAGGGATTTACCATTCTAACGATTTACGTCCGTAGAATAGGTTTTTGTTGATTTTTTTTTGTCGGTGTACCCGGCTTAATGAGACTTTCTCATGGGTGAAGGTCGTCCCCACGATTTTGTAACGTTGAACATCGCTACAACGTCCAAATGTTTAACTCCCCTGACCTTTTACTGGGTGAACACACACACTTGCGAAACCTTAAAATTCACGGGAAAAACTGGTTTCAATCAGGAGAAATTATTAGATTGTTCCGTTTAAAATTTTTTTTTGGTTAGATAGCGGTGCCTATAAAAGAGACCATTTGGTTGTTGCTGGGCAGAAAAATAAAACAAAATTTTGGAAGTTAGTTAGTAAAAATCAGTCAGTGAGCTGATTACTGGATAAAATCTTTAAAAAATTTTTTTTTTTTTAAATCAGAGAGATAAAAAGTTTGAATGGCCGTGGTTTGTTAGTGAAAAGGTTTTTTTTTGCACAATACAATATTGTGAAAAAAAAAAAAAAAATAAATAAATAAAGAAACTTTGAAATTAAATCTGTTGTGAGTTCATGTTCAAATGAACGAAAAACAAAAAAAAAAAAATAGAAAAAGATTATCGAACGATATAACGTGAACTGCGACCGGTAATTTTATGGTGTCAGTTAGTTTTGAGAAGAAAAATTGGTATATATATTTTTTTTTTGTAGATATTAAAATGATTGTAAACACTTGCCCAAAAATTCACCAAGCGTCAGAATAATTATTATAGTAATTATTTTCGCGTGATTCACCAGCTTACTCCCTTGACGCCCTGTTATTGGCTGCTGCTACTCAACTAACTCGACCGTCATCTAATTTCTCCCCTCTTTCTATATACATATATATTCGTTCGTCCACTTTCGTCGTCCACCGGTATTCGTCGTGTACATGTTGTTGTATTCTACTCTATCGTTTATACCGGCGATGATAAGTCTCAGTAGTAGTATTCTAATCCTCTTTCCCCTATATACTTGTCTATATATCTTCCTATAAACCCTACAACCGACCCAATCAGTATTTCACCGCGCCAACCGTCAAAAGGAGAGAGCAATGTGAAATCACCATGCCCTAAACACCAAATACGCCAACTTCGAACTGAAGGGATTTTTCAGTCATTACAGCTCGGCCAACCTACTATTTCACTGCCCCCAGTGAACTTCAACACATGCCTCATATATTGTTCACTCAGCATCAGTCAGACTGTGTTATACGAGCATCAGGTCCAGCTTTGACCTCTGAGCAATCATTTACAGCTTTAATTGCTACGCTTCCCTTGTTATCACCGTCTCACTGAACGTCGGTTCTACAGCATACCCCGATCACCAACTATAACAAAAGAATTGACCCCCATGAATTTCACATAATTCATGCGTGGTATTTACAGCCATAGTTTTCGTTCATATTCAGCATAATGAACAGGAAAGCTTAAAAACGAACACGCGTAACTTTCTTCAATTACACAACAATATTTTATTCAGTTAACATAATAATTGAATTAATTCAGCAGCTCAAATTATATAATGTAATAAAATTCAATAATTTTCATAACATTTTTTTTTTTTTTTTTTTACTCCATATCCATGGTGTCTGAATCTTCGTTTCGATCATCTGAGTCGTCATCAAAGTTTAAATCCTCTAATTTACACCAAGGTTTCATCCGATCTGCCGACTGAACGCCCTCATACGGTTTCTGCGTAATCTGAGTGTTGTTTGTGTCTGTGACTACATATCTATCGTTATCAAGCACCGTTTTAATCTGGTATGGTCCCCTGTATCGAGGTTGAGTTTTTTTCGAAACCCCGGCCAGTGGTTGCTGCCTGATCAATATAAGGTCTCCCTCTTCGTACGTCCTTGGAGATCGGTGAGTTGCATTGAATCTGTCAGCATATTTCGTTTGCTTCTTTAACATTTGCTGACATATTCGATCCCTCAATTCAACCATGGAAACATTAGTTTCAATCTCACCATGCAACTCCTCTTGTAAAGCAATCAAAAGTTTATTCTTCAATATACTTTTAGGCGTATAACTCAATAATAGTTGTTGCGGAGATTCACCAGTCACCGAATGCTTTAGACTATTAATTCCCCATTGGATTGCTGTAATGTGTTTATCCCAATCTATTCCTTCGGCATCAGTTGACATTGCTGATATAGCTGGAGAAATGGTTCGAAAATATCTCTCAATTTGTCCATTTGCCCTAGGAGTTTGAACAGCTGTTGCTACATGTTGGATTGCGTTCTCTTCACAATATTTTTCAAACTCTTTAGACATAAACGATGTTCCTCGATCCGTGATAATCCTTGTGGGCATACCAAAGTATTGCGTAGCTTCATCTAACATCTTAATAACCAGTCCTGTTTTCGTGGTTCTTACAGGTTTTAAAATTAGGAATTTGGTGAATGTGCAAACGATCCCTAAAACATACAAATTCCCGCTTTTGCTCTTAGGGAACGGTCCCGCGTGATCCATATGAATGGTGTGAAATGGAATTGGTTCTCTCTCCACCACATGTAAGGTATAATTCGTTTCATCCCTTCCACGTTGATGATATAGGCATTCCACACAGTTGGCTATATATCTTCTCACAACTGATCGCATCGCACTGAACCAAAAATATTTTCTAATATATCCGAGTGTCCTCTCGAGACCACCATGGCCCAAATCATCATGAGCCATCTTAATTACTCGCCATCGAACGCCACTTGGAACCACAAACTTCTCTCCATCATCACACATTCTATAAACTCGTCCATCTTTCAGTTTATAGGTATCTACATATGATCTGGTCTTGCTATCGATTCTATTCGTTCCATCCAATACCTCTCTTAAGTGAACCAGGTGTGGATCTTGCTGCTGCAATGTTGCAAGCCAGTCATACTTGTCAATACCAATCGACAACACCCTATCACTAACCGTATCACAGTTATGGCCAACCTCATATGGGACACGGCTCAAAGCATCCACATGGGCCATTTGTTTACCGCTACGAAACTCCAACTCATAGTCAAATTCTGATATACGAAGCCACCATCTAGCTATTCTGGGATTTATATTCTTGAGTTAATCTCAGTGAGTTACAATCGGTAACTACTTTGACATGTTTGTTCAGTAAATAATGCTTAAAACGATCGAGACTTTCAACTACAGCCAAAGATTCCAACTCGTAGCTATGGTATTTCGATTCACTTTCTGTCGTCGCTCTGCTAAAATATGATAACGGCCTCATTTCTCCATTTGTTTCTTTCTGCAATAGAATTCCCGCTAACCCATGGCTGCTTGCATCAGTGTGAAGCTCATGATCCGCATTCACGTTATACAAAGCTAGTAGCGGTCGGTTCACTAATATTTCCTTCAATCGGTTAAATGCCCTGTCCTTTTCATCATCCCAACCAAATGGAGTGTCTTTCCTCAATAGATCGTTCAATGGTCGTGCTATATTTGCGAATCCCGGAACAAATCTTCGAAAATAACCACATAATCCCAAGAACTGTCTCACCTCTTTAATCGTCTCTGGCTTTTTGAAATGTTCTACAGCTGCTATTTTTGCTGGCCCCGGTTTAATTCCCTCTCCCGAGATTTCGTGTCCCAGGAATTTAATCTCAGTCTGTAAGAAGTTGCACTTCGCTAAGTTTATAGTGAGACCCGCTTTAGTCATTTCGTTCAACAACTCTTCTAAAATTGCCAAGTTTTCCTCGATTGTCTTGGTGGCAATTAATACATCATCCATATAATGAACAAGGTTATCCGAATTTTTCAGACCGAGACAAAGTTTCTTCATTAGTCTCATGAAAACAGCTGGTGCGTTCGACAGACCAAATGGCATTCGGTTATACTCGTAATGGCCATCAGGGGTCACAAATGCCGTAAGGTGTTTTGACCTCTCGGAAATACCAATTTGGTGATATCCATTCATCATGTCCAAATTCGTGAAATATTTCCTATTGGCTAGAGAATTCAATGTTTCTTCAACATTGGGTACTGGGAAGTTCTCTTTCTTGGTGATAGAATTCAATTTTCGGAAATCAACGCACATTCGGTACTCACCGTTCTTTTTTGGAACCAGTAACACCGGACTAGCATACTCCGAAGCCGATTCTCGAATAATGCCTTGTTGTAATAACGTGTCGACAATTGTTTTTATTGTAGATTTCAATCCATATGGCACTTTATAAGGACGATAATTGATGATTTCATTACTTTTCAATACTATTTCCATCTCCAGTAGATCCGTTCTTCCAATTTCATCTGATGTCAAAGCCACACAATTGCGATATTTATTTAATAGTGATAATACCAATTCGATCGCGGCGCTCTTTGAATTTTCCCCGATATTAAGGTCGCATACTTCTATTGGTTCACAACTTGAGTCAGCATTTGTATTATGCTTCTTCACAATTTCAAAGGTTTTGTATGACTTAACAATCTGTACATCTGGCCTATCAAATAAATCACGTCCGATGATAACAGGGTAATCCTGAGAAGAATCATCCACCAAAATTAATTCAATATCGAACGTTTTATTTTGTAATGTCAATTTGCTGTTAAATTTCCCTAACGACTGAACTCTACTGCCACCGAATCCCTTCAAAATCATTACGTGCGGTTCGATCTTCCATTTATTTTGGTTTACAATGCTCTGCCAAATGGTAGTACAGCAACTTCCCAAATCCATGAAAGCGACTAATTCCATACCTTCGATCTGAATCAGAATATGATATTCATCTTTCGGATATTTGTCCAGATTATTGATGGTCATTTGTTTTAACCTACAGTCGTTAGCCAGATGTCCCTCTTTTTTACAATTAAAACAAATTCTCACTTTGCATGGGCAACTATTCGCTAAGTGGCCAAGTTCCCCACATTTGAAACATCTACGGACATTGGTTTCAATATTTCTACGAATAACTTCTTTATTTTTATTCACATGACAAGGACGACGTTTATGATTATATGGGTTAAACCGTTGAGTTTTCAATTCAGCACTGTTAAATTCTTTTCTCGAGTTATTAGAAATCCGGTTCCGATTACCAACTTGTATATCAACAGCTTCAATCTTTTTAATTTGTTTCAGTAAGTCATACATGTCAACACAGTTTGAAGCCAAGAGAACGCCCTTTAAATGTTCATTATCTAATCCCGAAATGATATACCGCATGATTGCTTCATCAGGTAAACTGATTTCCTTTCCCAGGCTAACAATTTCGTAAAAATAATTTTCAATGCATTCATCCATTTTCCGTCTACGGCTCATTATCTTGAATAATATGTCGCCATCATTACAACACTCGGGAAAACTCTTAATAATTTCGATTTTAAAATCTTCCCAGGAACAAATTTGGCTTTGTACTGCAGTAAACCAAAAACTTGCTGGCCCTGACAACCTGAGTGACGCGTAAAATAGAACACTCATGTCGTCCCACTGATAATTTATTTTCAAACGTTCAACATGTCTTACTTATGTACCCGCAGACAATTTACGGTTTTGTTGAGGATCAAACATTGGGATCAAAACACTGACTTCGTTAATTCCCATACGAAAAGGTTTTTTACTCAC
Source organism: Tipula vernalis (assembly GCA_958295665.1). Lineage (NCBI taxonomy): Eukaryota > Metazoa > Arthropoda > Insecta > Diptera > Tipulidae > Tipula > Tipula vernalis. The sequence continues at coordinate 11,984,419 of OY282559.1, read as the reverse complement.
CTGAGATGCCTGTACCCCAGTTGTGTTCATTCCCGACGAACGACTTTCATCTTCTAGACGATCAGGTAATTCAATTTCCGAAATCACATTTTCGCCAACACGATTCATTTGCGATCGTAAAGTTTCGTTGTCTTTTCTCAAACGACCCATTTCCGCCATTGCTGTATCTAATTGAGCTGTTACTTCTTTCAATTGTCTCGCAATCGCCATTTTGACTATTAAACACTTTGATTTGATTTTGTTTTTGTCTTTTGTTATTATTTTTTTTTAATTAATATTACGCAATACGACACGCGAATGTACGACCCCACATCTGAACTGTAAACACTTGCCCAAAAATTCACCAAGCGTCAGAATAATTATTATAGTAATTATTTTCGCGTGATTCACCAGCTTACTCCCTTGACGCCCTGTTATTGGCTGCTGCTACTCAACTAACTCGACCGTCATCTAATTTCTCCCCTCTTTCTATATACATATATATTCGTTCGTCCACTTTCGTCGTCCACCGGTATTCGTCGTGTACATGTTGTTGTATTCTACTCTATCGTTTATACCGGCGATGATAAGTCTCAGTAGTAGTATTCTAATCCTCTTTCCCCTATATACTTGTCTATATATCTTCCTATAAACCCTACAACCGACCCAATCAGTATTTCACCGCGCCAACCGTCAAAAGGAGAGAGCAATGTGAAATCACCATGCCCTAAACACCAAATACGCCAACTTCGAACTGAAGGGATTTTTCAGTCATTACATGATAGTTTTTAAAAATTAGATTACTAAAGTTAAACAGTAAGATTTTTGAAGTTAAAGTGAAAAAATATATAAAACTCAAAATAATAAAACAAAAAAAAACACCAATCTTAGTGCCTAAAATATCCTAACATAAGATTTGGTAGAGAAGTGACAAGGACGCTCTACCTAATGTGCTACGAACTTATAATGTGTATTAGTTAAAATTTATAAATTAAATCAAAAAGAAAATAAACAACAAGAAGTAATGATCGAGATAAAACTGATTAAGAATATGTTATTAAAATTATAGTAACTGTGAAAGTGGTGTAAAAAAGCAATATGTCAGTGCTAGTGACCGTGTATCTAGAAAAAAATATATCTAAAAACATTAAATAAAAAAATAAAAAAATAAAAAAAAAATTATTTTAAAACAAAAACTAAAACAAATGAATTGTGAAAAACTATTTGAAAAAAAAAATAAAATAAAATACGATTTTAATTAGTGCCAAAAGGTTCCCTAGTTTAAAGACAGTGAGTGATAACTGCAATTTTCTTAAAATGGTGCACCTAAATCTAGAACATTTAACCAAAATACTAAAATAGATGGATCGATGGCCACGACCATCTTATTAAGATAAGAATTTTTTTTTATTATATTTCTTTCGCTATACATATTTAAGACTTTATTATATTATATTATATTATATGACGTTTTTTATTTTAATTTAAGTTAAGTTGCGATTATTCATTTCAATATTTAGGAATAATTAATTATTACATTTTTTTTTTTGTTTGTGATTTGTTCATTTCAATTACTGAAATTATCTAAATTAATTTCCTTGCGATTTAATAAATAATTATTGCTATAGTAAATGAAGTCAGGATCATAATTAGTTAAGGAAGTCATCTTCAAATTTTCAATGTACCTATTTTTCTTTCTCACTTTATTTTTAACGGTTACGGAATAATTAGTTATTTAAAGATCCAATAAATGAGGAGTTCGTTTTGCTTATTATACTGAATTTTTCTATTTTTATGGTTTTCGCTAAGTTCGTTCGAATTCGCTAAAATTGTCGCTTTTTCAGGTATGAGATCGTAAACGAGTTATTTTGAGGATGAGGTTGGTGAGCGTGATCGCTACCTTCGGCGGTAAGTTGTTCCTACCTTATTGTTCCCTCCTGGACTTATTGTTACCCTAATCCTTATTGTGGTCTAGCAATGCTCCTATAAACCTTCGGAAAACCCCACCCCATCCTGAGCTCTAGCCGGCTTACTACGACCACACCGAAGCTCTGTATAGGTGAATAAATTTTCAGTAACGGATGGCATTCAAGTAAGTAAAAAAAAAAAAAAAAAAAACACTTTTGGAACCGAGATTTTCTCGTGACCCAGTCATGCCACCACACATTCGTTACAGAAGAAAGGATCCGTCAATATGTGAACATTGAAGCAAACCCACTCCTAAATAACAAGAATTTAGTACGCAGACTTAAAAGAACCAAACTTTTTGAGCTGGTGTAATTGTTAGGGTAAATAGCAACTGTGCTAATTTGAAGATGAGGTTTACTACAATTTACCAGATACTATATGGAACGCCAATGGGAAAAAGCCATCGATTAATATCAGAATCAAAGTGCTCTTTTGTCCAAAATAACCGATAACGATATATAATTTATGATAATGGACACCCGGGAATTTTAATTGATTGTAAATTCAGTTGATTGTTATCGCGATAGCATTCGAACTACTACAACCGCACAATGGTGGATTCCCAGTATTGCCTAAGTTTACTTTTTCAAAAATGTTTTTTTGATAACAAGTACTTCATTAACAATTTTTTTGCTTTAGCGATAACAGCTTTACTCGAGTTTAGTGAATAAGTTTAGTTTCTTTGTAAGAGTCTTCACCTAATAGACGTTGTGTTTACAGTGGGTGCGGTATGAGTGGAAAAAAAAAAAATTTTGTAACGTCTTACGATGAAATTAATCGATTTTTGGATGATTTCCCATATGAAAAAAATAACGGCGATGCAATATTTATTCATGAATCAATAATAGGCTTAGTTCACAAGCGTTTATTAAACCATGGATACTCTTTAACGAATGAAACAGCTTGGAGTTATGATTTAAATATTGGTGAAAAATGTTATAAAATGTTTTTAGTTTGGATACATCGTGATGTACTAATAAGTTCGAAACTTCATATGATCGTATCGGAATCGAAATATTCATGCCCATGGAATCCGGATACTACAATTTACACCACGTTAGATAAATTTCATTTGGTTGAGGTAAACTTTTTGTGATAAGATTACAAGAATTTTTTGTAACATATTTAATTTTAATTTTTTTGTTTAGAAATTTATTAAAGAAAACAACCTTGAACGATTTTTGCCAATAATTGGCACCGAAACTAATCGTTTATGCGTTGAGGCTGATTTAAAATATGCAGAATTCACTAAAGAGGTTACCATCACGGATTTTTTACCGAAATTTCGTACATTTCTCGAAAAGAATGACTACAAATTGCCAAATACTTATTTTGTTTGCCGTGGATTCAAATACTTGAAGCCGAGCTACTTAGCCTACCGAAATAAACCGTACTACAATCCGAATACGATTACGCATATATTATTGGTATTGAACTATCATCGAACACAATCGAGAAAGGGCAACAATATTTTTAATATTTTTGATCTGATTGCTATGAAAATGGCGATCGATGACAACCGCTTCAACTACGATAATTGTGAATTCCATAGATTAATAAATCGCAAGCTGCACGAAATGTCAACTGACAAAAAAAAACCTCTATATTACTGCGAGAACTTTCAATTTGAATAAATATCACGGTGATATGGGCATTTTAGGATATTCTGAGGAAGTTTACCAATATTTAGTAACGCATTTCTATTCACATTTCGATACCATTAAGGTTTATAGCAATTATGGAACTTTTAAAATAAAACCTAAATTTATTTCCAATATCACTGCATTGTTGAGCCGTCCACTTTATTGCAACAAACTTCATATCGGTTTTAAAACTTTAAACGAGCACAATTCTGATGTTTTAACGAAAATTATTAAAAATAGAAATACAGATTTTTTACGCACCTAAACATTTGATACAGAAAAGAAGCTGGAAAATAAAATTGTTACGAATACAATCGACAATTTTGAAAATATCCTCCCTAGCCGGGACCTACATTTTAAAGGGAAAAATTCAAAATATTTCATTGAAAATTTATTAAACTGGATGAGATTCACGATGGGTTCGCGCTGGGATAATTGCGATTTACGTTTTATAGAAACCCAAATTCAAGGTGCATCCGTGTTGCGGGGCTTAACCATCCGGATGATACTCTTAAAAGAAGTGCGAATCACTTGTAAACTATTGCGAGCCCTGCACCATGTCAAATACGAAATAATTAAATTGAGTAAATGTTATTTGGAAAATGATCCGGAAATATTTATGTTACTGGACTCACTCGGTGGTGATCGTTATATTCAAATCAATATCGAGGATCATACATTGGGGATTTTATTTGAGTCGATCCAAAAGATTTTGATGCAGACGGGCCGCAAAGAATTTCAATTTCAAAATTACATAACCGTCTACTATAAGGAGAGTAAATTCGAATTTATCAATTTGTCATGTTTCAAATTTTTTATAAACGAGGATGGTTCGAAACTCGAGGTTTGTGATTTGTATACAAACGAGACTGTTAATCTGTTTGATTACTTTTATAAGCCAGAGGCGGTATTAAAAGAAAGATATGATTTTTATAATTAAATTGATTTAATGCAAAATTAAAAAAAAAATTGTTTTAATTTGGTTGTCCGATTCCGTTTTCGGCTTTTTTATTTATGGCGGCGATTAGTGGAGTGAGAAGGTGAATCACTGAAGATAATTTTTAAATTCCGTTCAGCTCGCACACGAATTATGATACGCAACAAACATTAAGATGGTTCTCAAATAAACGAACTAAGCGAGAGATGCTCTGGAGTGAGTTCTCAATCGCAACACAATCCTAAACGCAGTCACCAAATGAACGGCCAACCCAGCCATCAATTAAATCACCAAATCAATCCTTAATTCACTTTCAAATCAACCCTTATATAATTCACTAACATAACAACTCACACCCCAATGCAAGCTAACTAAATCCTAACTGTACGTCAACTCAACTCAACTTAGCGCGACCCAAATCTCAACCCTCTGCTTAACTCTACACTTATATAAACTCAACTCATTCTAACCTTCCACTTAATCCTAAACTCGACCTCAAATTAATCGCTAACCGAACTTCTCTTTCAAATCCAACTCAATTTCAACTCAAACCCCATACCTCCCCCTCCCCTATTACCATCATACCGGCATACGTACTGTCGTACAAACCTTAAACAATCATTTCATCATACCATTATTCCATTATACCATCATACCATCATGATACCATCGTGACGTCGAACTATCTCACCATCATATCATGATGTATATCTTACCATCAATCCACCACACATTCATGCCATCATACCATCATATCATCATAAAATTGTACCATCGTACCATCTATCATACTATACTATCATATAATCATACACTCATACTGTCACTACAGCATTGCAGTCGCTGGATCATGACGGCTGGGAGCCTGCTTGCTCACTCCCTAAAGCCGCCGGTACTGGGGTTCCGAATCCCTGCACCGTAACATACAACCCATAGCATTTTATACCTACTGCCAGGTATGAACGCAGCCGCCCCTGACATGGAGAACAGACGCTGACCAGAGAGCCGCCCAATATGAGACAGACGCTTCCGGGTTTCTGTGTACTTATAGCGGTATACGCTCGCGTTGTTTGCCATAGAAACTTCACAGGATTAAATGTAACCTTTTCAGCACATCCTCCGCTTCTACCGCTCGGTCGGGGACTGCTTATTGGTTATTCGCAGCTAACCTATATATCTATAGACCGTTCAGCTATCCGCCACCGTGCTGACCCACCCGGAATGGAATCACGCACTGAGAGAGAAAGCATCTTCGGGAAAAGTGCAAAAGTAGAGCGATCTCCAACCACTAAACCACTACCATCAACGAGTAAAGCTGTAGCTGTATCGACCATCAGTGCATCAGAAGATTAAAAGCATGATCTTAAACTTGAAGACACTTTATAGGCATGCCACGGATAGCCTGAAGGAAAAGGGTTTGATCGAGAGTAAGGCAGAAGCGGTAGGGCAGAGCAAGGCGACACAAATGACACAAACATCTCCTAAGGTTAGCAACTGCTACGGTACGAAAGAAGATGAAACTAGTGCTACAGAGCAGGCCCAATAGGTGGCATCTGTTAAGAGAGGAAGGGAAGATGGAAGCCCGGCGACTCAGACTAGGAAGAGGAAAAAAGCAGGAAGAGTCAAAAACAGCTGCTCTAGATTCATCGCGTCCCCACTCTAGTAATACACTGGACGATGTGCTCGAGGAGACGCCAGAGGTAGAAGCTCCCTGGCTCCATGTAGGAAGGAAAACCGGAAACGTAAACAAAAAACCGCCTCGGCCGGATGCAATCCTCATTAGTAAGGGTGAGGATATAACCTACGCTCATATCCTTAAGAAGATCAAAGACGACGCTGGCCTCAAGGGATTTGAAAAACAATGTAGCCCGAATAAGAAAAACGGCCAAAGGTGAAATGCTTTTTCAATTAACAGAAGCTAAAACAACGCAAACTGCGACGGTCACAACTAAAGAGGAGATCCACCAGGCAATAATTAGTAAATTCGAGGGATTCAATGATCTTGATGTAGGCGTAGTGAAATCGCTTAGAGAAGCATATTGCGGTACAAAAACAGCTGTACTGGCTCTACTCTTCGCACTGGCTAAGATGGCTATCGCAGCGAATCAAATTCGCATTGGATGGGTAGTTTCCCGAATCAGGGAGAAAATGAGACCACCAGTAAGATGCATTCGATGCTTTAACTTTGGACACAGAGCCGGGGAATGTAAGAGCACTGAGAATAAATTCAAGGCTTGGTTACCTATGTCATGGTAAAGGCCAGTCTACCCACTTAGTAGGGTCTAGAGAATGCCTAGCTTTCAAGAGATCGCCACAAAACCCTGAGCTATGATTTTGTCGCAGTTAAACCTTAACCACTCTGAGGTAGCGCAAGACCTATTAGCCCAGACAGTGCGCGAGCTAGGGGTGAACAATTGAACATTGCCATTATTAGTGAGCAATACAGGAATATGAATAGTGCTAAATGGGTGACTGATACTACGAACAGAGCGGCTGTTTGGTCTTGTGGTCATTTCATATTACAAGAACCGGGGTCAGGTATCGAGGCTGACTTCACCAGAGTGAAAGTTCAAGGAATCCATATATATAGTTGCTACGCCTCACCAAATATCCCAATTGAGCAGTTCGAAATCTTTCTGGACCGTCTGGTAGCTGATGCTCTAAATCGCAAGCCTGTCATTATTGCCGGAGATTTTAATGCCTGGGCGATCGACTGGAGACGTCATGCACAAACCGAAGAGGGCAGGTTCTGATGTAGGCATTCTCGGTACTAGATGTCGTGCTTTGTAATGTAGGAAAGTGTAGTAGAGGTAGACCTTACCTTTGTCAGTGAGGGCTTTGGAGCAAGTCGTGGATCAAGAACTGGGAAGTCAGCGAGCGTTACACTCAAAGCGACCATCAAGCAATCATAATTAAACTTAATACCTGGAAAAGCGAGCCACGAGAACAAGCTAGGAAATTTGCTGGATGGAAGTCAACGCCTTTCGACCAAGAATCTTTTCTACTGATGACTAAGGATATCAAACTGCTTGGATCTATTAACGATAAGGTAAGCCAATTAACAACTGGCATTATTAAAGCCTGTGATGCAAAAATGACCAGAAGATTTGTAGGTCGCCGTATTTTCCCAGTTTACTAGTTCGGTTGGTCTCCAAAACGAATTTCGTGAAGCTCGTAGGAGGCGCTGTTTTGCTGAACTGTGCGGGGAGGTGGATCGCGACCCCTCGGGCAGACCCTACAAGCTAATAATGGGCAAGCTTAGGCGTCCATAAAATGAAGCCCCGACCTGTGCCAAAACAATGAGGGAAATTGTTTCCAGTCTTTTTCCGCAACAATTCGGAAAGATCCCAGAAATCGAACGAAGATTGGAAAGTGAAACAGTGAGTGCCAGAAATCTCCTTTGAAGAGCTGAATGTGGTTTGTTGTAGGATTGGAGTTAACAAAGCCCTGGGTTCGAGTAAAATACCAAATGTGGCAGTAAAAGCGGCAATTACCGCCAAACCAGGAATATTCCTCGAGGTGTATAATCAATGTCTAAGCGAAGGCATATTCCCGAAACCGTGGAAACTACAAACCCTGGTCCTGATTCCTAAAGCTGGTAAGCTACTCGACCAACCGTTAGCTTACCGCACTATATGTCTGCTCGATACGATGGGGGAAGGTGTTTGAGCGTATAATATGCAACAGGCTTGATTCATATATTGGAGAAATTGGTGGTCTCTCGGATAAGCAGTTTGGCTTTAGGAAGGGCCGATCTACCATTGATGCGGTGGAACTTGTCAAAAACATTGCTCAAAGTGCGATCGAGGGAAAGAGATGGAAATGTGGCAAGAAAAAATATTGTGCTGTGATTACGCTCGACGTTAAGAACGCATTTAATACTGCTAATTGGAAAGAAATCCTCTTAGCCTTAAAAGAGATGAATGTCCCACTCTACTTACAGAGAATTGTTAGGGATTATTTCATGAATAGAGTACTGAAATATGACACTAGGTGGCATACCCCAGGGTTCAGTTTTGGGGCCGACGCTGTGAAACATCATATATGACGGTGTACTCAGACTCGATTTACCTAAAGAAGCACTGATCGTAGGATTTGCTGATGACATTGCGATAGTCATTGTTGCTAAGGAGATAGAGGAAATTCTACTCATATGGTTGGAGGTACTTGAGAAAGTTGAAAGCTGGATGTCAGCTGTAGGTTTGATGCTGGCACAGCATAAAACTGAAGCACTTCTTATCACAAGCAGGAAAACTAAGGAGTCAATATCTCTCCAAATGATGGATCATGAAGTTCTGTCGACGTCAGCTATCAGAGATCTGGGAGTGATGATGGATGCCAGACTTTCGTTCAAGGATCACATAGAATTTGTCAGTAACAAGGCAGCAAAGGCTGTTTTTATGCTCTCTAGGCTAATTCCAAATGTAGGTGGTTCAACCTACAAAAGCAAGAAACTCCTATCGAACGTGATTACCTCTATTATGCTATATAGAGCACCAGGTTGGGCTGAGGCGCTCAATGTACCGAGCTATAGGAGCGTAATCACGGGGATGGCGATTTTTATCTCACCCAGTTCCTCGCAGGTCACGGATGCTTTCGAGCATATTGTGTGCAGGTTTAAAATTGAAAACAGCCCGGACTGTCCTAATTGTGTTGGATTGGCTGAGGACGTTGAGCATGTTTTTTTCCATTGTCCCAGATTTGACGTTCCGAGGAAACAGATGGCTGAGAAGCTGCGAGTTGAAGTAAGCCCGAGCAACTGTGTTGGGGCAATTGGAGCGCAGTTAGCGATTTCGCCGCCACTGTGATGAGGTACCTACGGGTGCTCGAATCGAACCGTAACAGTAGAGGGTAACAGCGCAAGCTAAATCCACCTGACAGTGGTACCAGGGGGGCAAGGGATACAGTGGCGGGGGTCTGGGATATTTTAGTGGGTAGTCGAAAAGAGTTCCACACTCCCTGGAGTCAATATCTCTCCAGGGGTTCGTAAATGAATTTTTTCCCCAGATCCTTACAAAACAAACAAAAAAAAAAAACACTCATACTGTCAGGTTACGATAAGATCATACCATCATATACTCATGAGTTGCTCAAAACACAGTTTTTAACTATTTCAAAATCGTGTGAGTAACGGGGGGTGGGGGGGAGGGAGGGGGGGGGCAAGCACCAAATTTATTGAAATCTTGCCAAAAATGGAAAATATCCGACCTTCTGTCTGGATGTCTGGATTTCTGTAACCAAGCCAGTAAGAGATCGCCTTGTTCGATATGGATTTTTGGGAGTTTAGTTGGGGTTGATTTAACCGTTCAGTTGGGGATTTAATAGGCGTTTGAGTGGAAATTTCAGTTGGAAGTTAGCTTGAGTTGTTCTCAGTTGGGATGATGTACGCATGTAGTTCGTCGTGTTGATTTGCGGATTGAGTTGTGTTGGGTGTAGGGTGTTAAGTTGTTCTTGAGAAAGGGATTTAGAGGTTAGAATGTACCAAAGCAGTTTTTGATGTGTGTTGATTTAGGGATTTAGTTGAGCATTGAGCTTGGGGTTGAGTTGAGGGTTGAGTTGGGGCTTAATATATTGAGATTGGGTTGAGAGCTAAGTTGATAGTCCAGTTGGGTTTAAATACGGGTTGAATTGAAGTTGAAGCTGAATTTGACACAGGTTGAGTTAGCTTGAGCTAGAGTTGAGTGAGGATATCAATTCAGGAATTATTTGAGGATCGAGTCGAGTTGATATTAAGTTGAGCTGATATTAGATGAGTTTAGGAGTCCTTTGAGTTTTCGGACGTTGAGTTTTGGGTTGAGTTGAGGATTAAGATTTGGGTGAAGTTAATGTTGTGTTAGAGCTTTGATTTATAGGGATTGAGTTGGACGTTGAATTTCAGATTGAGTTGAGGGTTAAGCCAGGATCTGGTTGAGGTTAAGTTGATACTAGGGTTAAGTAGAAGGTTAGACTGTGTTGAATAGTTTGGGCCTTTAGTTTCGACATGAGTTTACGTAAGCACACCATATCTGATCCCTTCGATTAAACTGATCCGATGCAATACAAAGCATGGCCAAAGTCATTTTAAACTCTTCACCTTCATTGGCTTGTATTGTAAAAACTTTGAACGCTGTAACCTAGGAATCCCTGAAAGGGCACCCAGTTGTTAGTTTAAATCGCGGAAACAAGGAACATTTGCAATTTTCTCTCAGTCTTCGATAAAGTGGTTGCAGAACAAGTTCGGGCTTGTCAGTCAAAACCAAATCGAAAATTTGATTGTAGGAAAGATAACGACTATCAACTAGAAATGAAATGTCGATTATCCAGTTGCCATTGTCTAAGATAAAGTACCACATCCGGTCCTTTTTTAAAATGTCCTGAAAATCGTTGCTTTTCTTCTGTAAAGTCAAGAAATTTCAGGGCCTTTCAGAAAACTTGTCCCGAAATCTGTACCTGAATGAAACAATGAAAATTTTGAGCTTTTCAGTGAAATTATTCACAAATATGAGGATCTGAAGAACCGCAAAGAAATTGTTGTACAGTAGAATTGAAAAATTAAAAAACAAATGACACTTCCGAGGAGCCTGTATGAGAAGAAGCCAAACAGCCAATCAAGTAAGCAGTCGGCGACGATCCACGCTGAGATAGGATTATGAAAAATATTGACACAATTAAAACAAAAACTCGTATTCCAACTTGATAACTAATTTAATTTCAAAGTTCTCTCTCATCTGTATCCAAATCCTCGAGCCGTGGCCTACAAAAATAACCAAATATGTCAACAATTTCGTTTGTAGACAAATTATAGGTGATAATTTTTATTCTGTCCTGGTCAAAACAAAATTTATATTGGTTCAATTCAATAAATTCATATTCACACTCTAAATAGAAAATGGTTATAGAACTTTGAAATTGAAATGTATCGCGCCCCGTCTGGTTCAGTATCATTTTAATGGAATCCATTAGATCACCAAATGTATTTTCATCACTGTTAATTTCAATATACCGATCTCCGCTAAGACCTTCGAGTAGCACAAAAACATTTGGATTATTTTCGATAACACATTTGCCCATCTTAATTAACTCAAATTTGACTTCACTTAATGCTTCCAATAATTTACAAGTGATTCGCATTTTCTTTAGGACAATCAAGCGTACCGTCATATCTCGCAATATAAACGGATGCTTAATATTTGTTCCATTAAATTTTAGCTCATAATTAGGACACTGTGATCCAATCGTTTGTTTTAACCAATTAAAAAAATTCTCTATAAAACAGACTGAGTTTGTGCCAACAAATTTTAGAATACGCCTCGGATGAGGTACTAAAGTTTTAACGGAACCCGTATTTACTGCATCAAATTCCAATTCACTACTCGTATTAAACGCTATGCTTGGTTGATATCCTAGATGTTGGTAAGAAAGTATATCGAGCAATACATTTGATTTGTGCCCCTTTAAATCAGTCACATCTATTTCCAGCTTTTTAAAGTGTCCCATCAATAAATCGCTAACACTTTTAATTTGCCGTAACGGGACTTTAAAAGTACCGCTCTCGTGAACCACGACACGATCAAAATAGCCAGGATAGTTTACTATCAAATATTGGTACATTTCCTCAGAATAGCCTGAAATCGCTAAATCGATGTGATAATCAACCAAATTGAAACGTTTCGATTTTATGTAGATACGGTGTGCTGACATCTCGTTAAGCTTTTGGAAAATTAATTTATTAAATTCACAATTCGTATACTCGAAACGATTATCATCGATCGCCATTTTCATTGTAATCAAATCGAAGAGATTAAAAATTTCGATCCCCATTTTTGATTGTTCCCGATGATAGTCGAGCAGCATCAAGAGTTGAGTAATTGTATTCGGATCGTACTCGTAGTACGGATTGTAGTGCTTTAGGAAGCATGGTCGCAAAAATTTAAATGCCCGGGTCGCAAAATAACTATGCGGCATCTTATAATCGTTTAGCTCAAGAAATGTACGGAATTGGGCTAATAGATCATGTGTAACGTCACTCGTGAATTCCACCACCCTTATATCATGCGGAATGCATAAACGAGTCGTATCGATCGATCTATTGCATACGAATCTTTTTAGTTTGTAATTTTTTATAAACTCTTCGATCAAATAAAAATGTTCCACGGTCGTGTATACCGTAATATTCGATTCCCAGGGAAATGAGAATTTTGATTCGGATACGATCAAATGCATTTTGGATTTTATCATTGCATCCAGATTAACCCAAACCAAATACATTTCATAAATCACGTTTCCAATACGCAAATTGTATGGCCAAGTATTTGCATCTGTATTTTGCCAACCCGTCAGTCCAATTTTCTACAAATACAAAAATATTTAAATTATTAACAAACCGCATGGTTTGGTTTTCGTTTCGGCCCTCTCTCGTCAGCTAACCTCACTAAATTTTGACAATATCGTCTTGTGGATAAATATTGCACCGCCATAATTCCGTTCGTACGGAAAATCGCCCAAAAATTGATTAATTTCATCGACACATTTCACGACCTCGTGGCCTGCCATTTTAATTCGTTTTTTTTTTGTTGTAAATGTCCGGACCAACGTAAGTAGTTTAATAATGGGAAATAAGTTTTCTAATGTCAAGTGAAAAAGGGTCAGGACCGAATTTTGTCTATCAGCTTCTTGGAGCAATGTAGTTTTCACTGCTGTTTGGATAACCTATTGGGACAGCTAATGGCCTTAACACTTTTTTGGTATTTGATGTTTCAACACAGTATCAAGGCTTGCCTTTTGAGTTTCTTTCTGTCTTCTTTGACTAAATCGAAGCTGAAATAAAAGTGACGAAAGATTGAGATTCGAAATTAGTTTGTGCTTATGAACTGTTTGTGTTCTTGGTCAGTTTAATGACATTTTGCATACCAATGTAACACAGGTAATTTACAAGCTTTTTACTGAAATATTAAGGAGATTTCGATGTCTGATGTAAAGGATGCCTAGGATCACTTGTTTGAAAGAGGCATATCTTCGTTTTTTGTGACTACCTGCTTTATTCGGCTCATTTGACCCATTGAGACAGATTATGGCTATATCTCTCGTTGTGTCCGGAAGCTCGAAAATCCTCGGGAAAGTGGAATTCATATATCGACTGTTACCGCTTCTCTAAAAGACCTTTCAAACCATCCTCATAACACGTTGGTGGACATTGTAAAACCGTTTTTATATCTGTCGAAGTACGTTGTAATTAAATTTTTGGTCAGTGGAGAGAACCGAACTCTGGACTGTCGCATGGTAAGAAAATATCTAACCATTGTTCAACATTCGAAGATTCGTACAATCAACTAGGCATTCGTAATATCAGGCAGATTCAGAAAGATTTATTACCTGGAAATCACGAAAGGCATAATTTCGACGATCTCAATACATTAAAATGTGATTTCGCGTTTTTGTAAATGTTGCTGTCTGGTGTTACGGGCAGCAATTTAAGAAAACCGCTGGGACCGTAAACATAAACACTTTCGTGTTTGTAGGGAAATTACATACTAAAACTTGAACATTTATATGGGTTTAACCTGAGCTCAGTCTACAGAGGTGATTTTAGAATATTTTTTTTTTTTTTCAAATGCTTTAAATAAAATCACCAACTCTTGTCCATAACCACCATCGACTTGACTAAAATTTTTTTTTTCTTACCATCAAACATGAGTATTTAAATGAAACCAACGGGATCAACAATTAAATTTTGCATAAACACCGAAGGTGAATTGTGCAATTTTGGGTGGGAGCTGAAGGAGAATCAAAAACAACAAGTGTAACGATAATATTTAATTTTGCGATTACAGTACCACCTCAGTAACGATTTAAAATGCACAGTATCGTTACACTGGATTGAAGAAAATTTTGAATAAGAAAAATCGAAAGACACAATGCCAAAAAAGTCGATTTCGTAATGTTAAAAAATGTGGTGGGACAATTTTCATTTTGATTGCTCGATTATTTCTAAATCAACTGTGCTATAGCCCACAAGTTTTTGGGCGGCAAAAATCTAAAATGGTCCGATTACGATGGTTGATACCTCTATCAATAGGTTTCGGGACCTGTAATTGCTGTGACAATTTTCATTTTGATTGCTCGATTATTTCTAAACATTTCTTAGAAAATTCAATTTTATTGAAAATCAACTGTGCTATAGCCCACAAGTTTTTGGGCGGCAAAAATCTAAAATGGTCCGATTACGATGGTTGATACCTCTATCAATAGGTTTCGGGACCTGTAATTGCTGTGACAATTTTAATTTTGATTGCTCGATTATTTCTAAACATTTCTTAGAAAATTCAATTTTATTGAAAATCAACTGTGCTATAGTGGGTGGTGCTAAAATCTCTCAAAATCAAAATATCGAATTTTAGAATATCGTCGAAAAATTTCTCGAATGACATGTTCTCTGAAGTCTCCATGTGTCTGAAATACATTCGTCGTTCTAAACCAATTCAACGAATTAAGCCAACAGAAGCTCAATTTGAAACAATCGATGAATACAAAATTTCGCTAATAATCATTAAAACATAAAAAATTGTGAATTCGAATCCCGAATAGCTAGTGTAATTTTGTGAAATTATTTTCACCTCTGTAAATAATTTTATTAATTATTCGGGCTTCGAGATAATTCCAGGTTTTGTTTGCAAGATTTTAAGATTCGATATTTCGATTTCGAGGTGTCGGATTTCGATGTAACGAAAATAGTCGGTTTCGAGATTTTATAAAATGTTTTTGGGTTGGCGACCAAATTATGAATTACAAAATCCCGAAATAACAAAAAATCCCTAAAAATCAAGTTTTTTAAAAATAAAAAATGTTTGAAATATGATTTTAATTCGTTTTATACCTTTTTCTAGAGAATGGGGGCGGCCGCCCCCAAACCCCCGCTTTGACGATTTTTAAAAAATCTAACATACATCATCAATCATTCTAACATAATTATTCACTTACTAAAATAGAGGACTCCCCAAAACCGCTTAGCATCGGACCCTTTGCGCAAGTAAGGATGACAAGAAAACGTTGTAAAAATATTTCCGTTTGTATTTCACATACTAAAATAAAAAACTCCCCAAAGCCGCTATTACCATTATTATTAATGAAGGGCCATGTGGGCATTTAGCCACCTCACACTGCGACCTCAAAGACTTTTTCGGCTTGAACCCTGCTTAAATATCCGTCCAGTTAATATTCAGGATCTTAATGAACCTGATAATACTGCCGGCCGGTACGTGATACATACTATCTGGGCTTATTGCTCCCCTTCCTAGCTGTTTACCACAACATGCAGTTCTGCTAGAAAGACGGGAGCACTGTTGGTACCCAAGGACTTCAAGAGGGCTGTCCACTCCCATATATTTCTACCACTGCCCCGTCTTCCGTTTGATTTTATACTTACGAGTTGCTGGAAATTGAAAGTCACATGCAGTTAAGCCTGCGCCAATTGGCCTTAGTTAACCCTCTTCTCCTTAGCATTGGTCCTTTCCGCGCCAGAATGACATGAAATTATGTAGATTCCCTTTGTTTTCCTATTGTAGTTAACAAAAATTTAATGGGTCTTCCTTTTCGACGGGGCAGTCTACTTTGTATTTTTCGGTATTTACTATCGGGATTTTTTCGTTTGGGAATATGATGGTGTCCCATGTTTTTGTTAGTAAAGGTTCGGGTTGTACTAAATCTCGAAAATCAGACAAATTTTCACAAAAAAAAAAAAAAAAAACACACAATCTCCATGAAAAGTCTCGACACATTAAAATAAGGACAAAATTCCGAAAATTAGATGTCAAAAATTTAAAGGAAACTCGAACTGGATAAAATTAAAAAAAAAACTCGAAAGACACAATCTCAAAAATATGTAAACGTATTAAAACATGTCTGTATTGGACAAAATGTCGAAAGAAAAAATTCGAATTGGCCAAAATTTTCAATAAAAATTGAAAGACCCAAAAACTGGGAAAAAAAATCTCGACACATTAAAATATGTTTCAATATCTTATAAAATGCTGAGCTAGCAAATTGAGCAAGAAAGACGTCAGGCGAGAGATAAACTATTTTATAGAAATACACGAGGAAGTTAGAGATAATTTCCCTCTAAAAAGCAGCTACGTTTTCTTAATTTTAACTACAAATCTATTAAAACTACTTCAGTAAAATGTTTTTTTCGATCTTAAAACAATCACGACAAAATCTAACTTTGTTCCTAATTCGCTGCTAGAATTCTGAACTCGTGTAATTCAGTCTGTTTTGTGTTCTCCGTGAGGTTTGTTTGTACCAAGACAAATGGTTTTACGTACAGTAATTCGAGATTTTTGTTTTCGATGTTGTGGCCTTTCGATGTTTTTTTTTTTCGAGATTCGGGATTGTATTTTCGAGAAATTGGTTTTGCAAAATTTGTTTTTCTAGATATTATGATAAACCTGTTTCACGTGCAGAGACGGATTTGTGTTTTTGATTTGGAAGCCGGTAGAGGTATTGGTGGCCACGCCTCTATCTCACCCCTACTCCACCCCGAAAAAAAATCTCAAAACTAAAAAAAATCAAGTTTTTTAAAAATAACAAATTTTTGAAATATTACTTTAATTCGGTTTAGAGAACCGGGGGATAACGCCCCCAAACCGCCGATATGAAGAGTTATTGAAATTTGAATATTTTTGAAATATTTGTGTTTTTTAATAATTATTCAGAACAGAACTCCCTAAATCTGCTTAGCATCGGGCCTTTTGCACAAGGATGACAGGAAAAAGCCAGTTAGCATTGTTCCTCGGCACAAAGATAAGAATAAATTATGTAAAAATTCTGGGCTGGCTGGGCTTGGTGGCACGTACACGGGAGGTTCAATTTTCGATGACTATGAATGCCACATAAATCTGTCTGTAATTGCTGGATGGCGTTCGTTATGTTGACTTTGAGGGCATAAATTAAATCGCACGATCCCGTTGGTCACTTCAGATCGCCGCCGCGCGAAATAACCATACTCTCAAATCGCTTGTGCAGAATGTCCATCGCGGTGTGGCACGTAGCGCCTCAAGAAGTTTCTTATTATCGATGTGTAGCGCTCGGCGGTGACGGTTATGACAAGGCCTATTTCGCTTTGGGAAAAATACGGATCGATGATTCATGATTCCGCCAGACCAAAATACGCACCAAACAGTGACTTTCTCGGGATGCATTTGGTGCTAATATATTTCGTGTGGATTGAATTGCCCCAAGTCCGGCAAATTTGGTTGTTCACATATCCATTCATCTAAAAATACATCATCGCTAAAGAAAATTTTTCTGGCGAAATTTGGTTTATAAGAAATTTAATTAAAAATCATTTGTCTGTTGAGCATATAATGTATTGGTTTATAGGTTATAAAAGTTTGGGAAACTGAGGTTAAAAGAAAGAGTCGAATATGTATGTGTAAAGAAATAAAACAGATGTTTAATGTAATAAAGAAAAACGTAAATAAAAGGGAATTGTGAGTTGATACGTTGAAAGAGAAACAGCTTATTGTGTTTGATGAAATTAATTTTTAAATCTCCCAAGATTGCGCTATCATAAAATAAATAGGTTGCCGATTGTCAATAACTATCCTATAGGTTCAACTTCCAACTGCTTCAGAGCCCAATCAGCGAACATACGGCGCTGTCTATGGTCGTTTATCATAAGTTCCTGGGTTAGTTAAATTCGTAGAAAGGGCAAGAAATCGATTGCATCGGGTTTTATCGTACACTCTCATACACACCAGCGATGTTTTTAACAAACCTTGCGTTTCGGTAACGTACGGGTATTGGCTGATTATTTATCGAACCGGTTAACCCGAATTAGACCACCAAACGTCAAACAGTCGAATCGACAGAATGGTTGTGGCGATGATAAAAATCACGTAATGCACGGAACGCTTCTCGAACGGAGCACTGATTTTGACGTTGTTCAACGCTATAACCTTCCATTTGTGTACACTATTGAACAATTCACAACATATTTGACAGATGTTGCTCAAAATCGCGCAGGCGCCAATTTTGAAAGACCCTTTACTATTACATTTTGCCATCCATGTGGAAAACAACAACAAATCTAACCGCTATAATTACCGCTATAGTGCCATAATCTGTTTTTCTTGACATTTGACAACGACAAAGAAACCACATGCTCAAATGAACTGGCATCTCAAAATACTCGACCACTGCTATAACATCTCTCCTCTAGCAATTATTCTTCTTCGACAGAATAATTATTCAAACTAAAGTTTTTGTAACGAGCATTAAGCTGTAAAACAGATTCAATCAATATTAGAGGGTTAAAGAAACAAATTTTGGTTGACCTGTAAATATGTTTAAATGACAATTTTTCCTCCTAAAGGTTACAAATTTCACCTACCCAAATAACCAGCCGAATTTATTATGTTTTACAAACTTTACGGATTAGTCTGTACCTTTTACGAATATAGAGATTAAAGGATAGAATTTAATCCTTAAATGAAAGAACCATAACACCACCAGCAAACAATTTCAAAAAAACTTTAAACTAATTAAGACAATCCACTGGATGTGGTGTGGCGGAATAATCGTTTTTGGTATACACAAAATGTACGTAGGTTTTTAAATTTTATTTACATTAATTCGCCCCTTTTTTGTTACGTTGCTTTCCGGTAAAAGACAAATAAAATTAAATTGGCAGACAAACGAATTTTTGTGTTATTGTGGGCTATGTATGTTTAACTCTGGCAATTACAATGACACGTGTTCCCTTACACCAAAATGTTCAATACAAATAACTGCAAGAATCTCATATACTTTGTTCTACTTTATTGACCTCCCCTTGTCATCTGTCACAAGACAAACACAAAACAAAAGAAAAAATCACGACACACACACACACATATTTTATGGTCGTAAATAACAATAAAACTCATTTAATTTTTTGGGTGCGAACTTTACCCCTCACCCCTTACTCTAAGCAAAATCTTTTCAAATCAGGATAATAACGAATTTTAAAAGAATTTTCCCACCTGTTCATTTTCAGACTTCCCACATAAAAATAAAAAAAATAAAAAAAACACGTAAATGTATTTTAATTTTTGTCCAGCGTCGTATAACACCCCCCCAATTTAATGAAAAGCACCTTTCACGGTTGTAAAAAAGAAAAATCTCAGTTCATAAATTTTCCGTTTTTTGTTTTTTTGTTTTGCTTTTATCATTTAATTTCCTACAAAACAAAAAAAAACTTTGGTGCTTATGTTTTATTCTCATGTTTTGTGTTATTAAGAATAACGTTTTGGACAAAATTATTTATGTTTGGGAAATTTTTGCCGGCAAATGAAAAAAAAAAAAAAATAAAAGACGAGAAAAACGATTAAAACTACACACACACACGCATACATTGTAACAAAATCTTTGGTCACTAGGGTATATTTACAAAATAACGGTTTCGGCTTGGGTGAAGTGGATTGTGTTGTATGTATCAAGAATTTCAATTGGGAAAATTAAATGTTTAATCGTTTAATTTAATTTACCGTTAAGAGAATGTAGAGCAAAAAAAAATAAAAAAAAAAATAAAAAGGATAAATGGACGATAAGAAATGAAACATTTTAAGTCAACTTTAATTAGGATATTCGGTTTTTGTAGTGTAACATAAACCAGGTGTGTGAGAGGGGGTTACTTTTACGTAAATAAAAAGGTTAAAACATTTTGTGGAAGAGTGATTTAATTGTAGTCGTAAATTTTATTTACTTTTTTTTGCTATTCACTTTTTACACCCGTCGTACATATACACACGTTTATGGATAGGAGAGTGATTGATTTATGGATTTCAAAAGAAGTTGAAATCGGATATAAACAAGGATAGTACACGGCCTAGAGAATTCTCGAGACTTTGTAAGAATTTTTAAATCTCGTTTCTCTAGAAATAGTGTTTTTATCTCGGGAATTTTAAAAACACTAATTTAATTTGGATTGCACTAAAACATTTTTCTTGGAAAAATAATTGAAATACAAACTGCATACAAGTTGTCTGGCACTAAAGATATTATTTGGAAGGGGTGATAAAGAACAACATTTTGGAGTGTTATCGGGGAGTGTCGAATTTTGACCAGTCGTCAGAACTTATTTATTTGATATATGTACATATACAGAGCTGAAGCTGATGGCATCAGTAGTTGAAAAAATATGGTTAAAATGCTTTAAATTTCTGTTATATTTTACGTATGCAAAATTAAAACTATAACATTTAATAAAACACTGTTTCCTAATACGTAATTATTATCTATTCTTTATTATTTATGTATATATTTATGACCTGTTTCGCTCGTGGTTTATCTAGTAATGAATCAAGAGAAGTAGTGATGATCTGAAAGGGATATATTAAGATATCTCTCTCATTCATATTATGATAGTATCACCTATACATCCCTATAGTACCATCTCTACATCCCCTCCTTTTTATATAATTTATTTGATTATTTTAACCCACACTTGAACAATAAATTCTATTATGATTTTATTCCTTATCTGAAATATAACTTTTTATATTATACATTATTCCATTTTTTTTTCAAACTAAAATTTTAAATTTTTATTTCGTTATTTAATATAATTTTTAATAGCCTGTATTCTCTTCTTTAAAAAGATTTTAAATTTAACTTAATTAACTGTTGGCTTAAATTTTTTATTGGACTTAATTTTCATCCTTATTTACTTTATCGTCGTTGCTTGGTTCGGGGCATAAAAATAAACCAGAGCCATAATCATAATGACATATTTTTTAGAAGCTTTTTTAGTGGTATAACTTTTCAGTGATTTCCTTAGGAAGCCATAGTAAAAATGGTGTTTTTTAGCTTCAAGTTTTTCAATGAAAAAAGCAAAAATATTATAAAATGTTTATGTAGTATAACAGTTTTCTACATATCTTTAAGAACAATATACAAGAAGGCTCATTGGTATTAAATAAATATTAATTGCCGAAATTTTAAAATTAAATTACGAGTATGTCTAAAATATATTTTTTCAAACTTTCATTTTGAAAAATACATCAAAGTTGGCTCTGACGAATTAAAATAATACTTGCTAAATTTATATTTAGTTTTACTAGTGTACGTAAGATGTCTAAGATGTTTACAGAAAATTACGAAAAAAAATTATTTAATCACAAAATTATCACACGTTCCTATATTTTGTGAATTTGTTTTGCCTTTCCAACAATTGTTTTACTTGAAATTTTCTCAGGTGGTAATTTTTGGAACGATTTTTCCAAATTTTTACGGCCATCACTGCCATCTATGTAATGTATATTGACTTAATGACCAAACGGATTGTAGTAAGCTTTTATTTCAATTTGACCAGAATGCTGTTGTTATGAAATTTTTTATATTTATTACAAGAAAATGAAAATGATTTACTTAAACGACATTCATATATGTTGAAATTCAAACATTTACGAAAGTATTTCAGAAATAATGGTTAAGAATTTGTAACGTTTTCATTTAAAAATTTGTTTTAAGAGAGAAAGTGATTTCCCATATGTTTTATGTGTTTTACTATGAACAGTTTCGTTTTTTCATCGTTTCTAATTCCCTTATAAAAGCTTCGTTTTTTTGAGACAAAAAAATCAAACAGAGCTTTCAATTAATCTAATCTATGTACATACATTTTCCCAACACAAAAAAAACAACTTTTTAACTATTTTTATCTAATCGTGTACTAGTATATTGAAAATATTTCTTTTGTTAGTTTCAAAATTGAAAAATTCGATTTTTAAATTGCATTCTTATCATAACGAAAGCCAATATTTATTACTGGAATATACCTACGTACAAATTTCATGAATAAGATGTAACCTTTTAGAGAGATAACCTGATTGATTAAAGTGCTTTTAGAAATTGTTTTGATTTGGTATATAGTATTCAAAATGAAAGTTTGTTCTTTTTTACTATAGTCGATGTACTCCACTTTACAATATTATTAGACATTTTTTCTAATAGCCTTAGCATTTTTCATTTATAAATTGTCAACATATCCTTGAGGCGAATGATTTATTTTTCAAAAGTTCAATAAACGTACATAAATATTGATAAAACATTTAGTAGAAATATTTTTCCAATATAGCATCGATTATTAAATAAATTTTGTGCATTTGGTTATTGAACCGAATTTTTAATCATCGTTCATAAACAACAATTTATTAATAAATAATATGGGAAAGAAGGTGGATTTCCGAAACCAACATCACAACTAAAGAATCACGTTCCAAACCACTATAAACAATTATGGTGTGTCTGTATATATAACAAGAATTCCGTCCATAAGTTAAACCGTTATAATTATTTTCTAGAAAAAGTTTTAATTAGTAAGAAAAAATTCTTTTAATTAGGGATTTTTACAGTTTAAAAGCTTTTAACGTTTATTCGTATAAACAGTCAAAAAAAAAACTTAATGCATTTATGTGTTGGCGATTTACAATACCTCGTTCATAGTTGTTAAAATCTTAATAATTTAATATATAGGTCAAAAGCACGATTCTTTAATATACGGTGTGGTTAAGAGGTAAATAATTTTGTAGCTTTTGTATTTTAGACAGATGGGTAAACAATCTTAGATTTACAGAGAAATCGGAGGTTATACTTACAAACATTTTCTAAGTCGTACTTAACTTAACTTTCAATGCCCCAATTAAAGATAATGATGGTGTCAACAGTACAAATATCCCATTAAGCTATAACAACAATTATCATAATTACAAAAGTCTTAAAAAGAAATCTCAAAAAATCTTTCAAAATTCATTTTTAGATTTTTGCCGCCCAAAAACTTGTGGGCTATAGCACAGTTGATTTTCAACAAAATTGAATTTTCTAAGAAATGTTTAGAAATAATCGAGCAATCAAAATGAAAATTGTCACAGCAATTACAGGTCCCGAAACCTATTGATAGAGGTATCAACCATCGTAATCGGACCATTTTAGATTTTTTGCCGCCCAAAAACTTGTGGGCTATTATAGCACAGTTGATTTTCAACAAAATTGAATTTTCTAAGAAATGTTTAGAAATAATCGAGCAATCAAAATGAAAATTGTCACAGCAATTACAGGTCCCGAAACCTATTGATAGAGGTATCAACCATCGTAATCGGACCATTTTAGATTTTTTGCCGCCCAAAAACTTGTGGGCTATAGCACAGTTGATTTTCAATAAAATTGAATTTTTCTAAGAAAAGTTTAGAAATAATCGAGCAATCAAAATGAAAATTGTCACAGCAATTACAGGTCCCGAAACCTATTGATAGAGGTATCAACCATCGTAATCGGACCATTTTAGATTTTTGCCGCCCAAAAACTTGTGGGCTATAGCACAGTTGATTTTGAATAAAATTCAATTTTCTAAGAAATGTTTAGAAATAATCGAGCAATCAAAATGAAAATTGTCACAGCAATTACAGGTCCCGAAACCTATTGATAGAGGTATCAACCATCGTAATCGGACCATTTTAGATTTTTGACGCCCAAAAACTTGTGGGCTATTATAGCACAGTTGATTTTCAACAAAATTGAATTTTCTAAGAAATGTTTAGAAATAATCGAGCAATCAAAATTAAAATTGTCACAGCAATTACAGGTCCCGAAACCTATTGATAGAGGTATCAACCATCGTAATCGGACCATTTTAGATTTTTTGCCGCCCAAAAACTTGTGGGCTATAGCACAGTTGATTTTCAATAAAATTGAATTTTTCTAAGAAAAGTTTAGAAATAATCGAGCAATCAAAATGAAAATTGTCACAGCAATTACAGGTCCCGAAACCTATTGATAGAGGTATCAACCATCGTAATCGGACCATTTTAGATTTTTGCCGCCCAAAAACTTGTGGGCTATAGCACAGTTGATTTTGAATAAAATTCAATTTTCTAAGAAATGTTTAGAAATAATCGAGCAATCAAAATGAAAATTGTCACAGCAATTACAGGTCCCGAAACCTATTGATAGAGGTATCAACCATCGTAATCGGACCATTTTAGATTTTTGCCGCCCAAAAACTTGTGGGCTATAGCACAGTTGATTTTCAATAAAATTCAATTTTCTAAGAAATGTTTAGAAATAATCGAGCAATCAAAATGAAAATTGTCACAGCAATTACAGGTCCCGAAACCTATTGATAGAGGTATCAACCATCGTAATCGGACCATTTTAGATTTTTTGCCGCCCAAAAACTTGTGGGCTATAGCACAGTTGATTTTCAATAAAATTGAATTTTTCTAAGAAAAGTTTAGAAATAATCGAGCAATCAAAATGAAAATTGTCACAGCAATTACAGGTCCCGAAACCTATTGATAGAGGTATCAACCATCGTAATCGGACCATTTTAGATTTTTGCCGCCCAAAAACTTGTGGGCTATAGCACAGTTGATTTTGAATAAAATTCAATTTTCTAAGAAATGTTTAGAAATAATCGAGCAATCAAAATGAAAATTGTCACAGCAATTACAGGTCCCGAAACCTATTGATAGAGGTATCAACCATCGTAATCGGACCATTTTAGATTTTTGCCGCCCAAAAACTTGTGGGCTATAGCACAGTTGATTTTCAATAAAATTCAATTTTCTAAGAAATGTTTAGAAATAATCGAGCAATCAAAATGAAAATTGTCACAGCAATTACAGGTCCCGAAACCTATTGATAGAGGTATCAACCATCGTAATCGGACCATTTTAGATTTTTTGCCGCCCAAAAACTTGTGGGCTATTATAGCACAGTTGATTTTCAACAAAATTGAATTTTTTAGAAATGTTTAGAAATAATCGAGCAATCAAAATTAAAATTGTCACAGCAATTACAGGTCCCGAAACCTATTGATAGAGGTATCAACCATCGTAATCGGACCATTTTAGATTTTTTGCCGCCCAAAAACTTGTGGGCTATAGCACAGTTGATTTTCAATAAAATTGAATTTTTCTAAGAAATGTTTAGAAATAATCGAGCAATCAAAATGAAAATTGTCACAGCAATTACAGGTCCCGAAACCTATTGATAGAGGTATCAACCATCGTAATCGGACCATTTTAGATTTTTGCCGCCCAAAAACTTGTGGGCTATAGCACAGTTGATTTTCAATAAAATTCAATTTTCTAAGAAATGTTTAGAAATAATCGAGCAATCAAAATGAAAATTGTCACAGCAATTACAGGTCCCGAAACCTATTGATAGAGGTATCAACCATCGTAATCGGACCATTTTAGATTTTTGCCGCCCAAAAACTTGTGGGCTATAGCACAGTTGATTTTCAATAAAATTCAATTTTCTAAGAAATGTTTAGAAATAATCGAGTAATTAAAATGAAAATTGTCACAGCAATTACAGATCCCGAAACCTATTGATAGAGGTATCAACCATCGTAATCGGACCATTTTAGATTTTTGCCGCCCAAAAACTTGTGGGCTATAGCACAGTTGATTTTCAATAAAATTCAATTTTCTAAGAAATGTTTAGAAATAATCGAGCAATCTAAATAAAAATTGTCACAGCAATTACAGGTCCCGAAACCTATTGATAGAGGTATCAACCATCGTAATCGGACCATTTTAGATTTTTTGCCGCCCAAAAACTTGTGGGCTATAGCACAGTTGATTTTCAATAAAATTGAATTTTTCTAAGAAATGTTTAGAAATAATCGAGCAATCAAAATGAAAATTGTCACAGCAATTACAGGTCCCGAAACCTATTGATAGAGGTATCAACCATCGTAATCGGACCATTTTAGATTTTTGCCGCCCAAAAACTTGTGGGCTATCATAGATAGCACAGTTGATTTTCAATAAAATTCAATTTTCTAAGAAATGTTTAGAAATAATCGAGCAATCAAAATGAAAATTGTCACAGCAATTACAGGTCCCGAAACCTATTGATAGAGGTATCAACCATCGTAATCGGACCATTTTAGATTTTTTGCCGCCCAAAAACTTGTGGGCTATAGCACAGTTGATTTTCAATAAAATTGAATTTTTCTAAGAAATGTTTAGAAATAATCGAGCAATCAAAATGAAAATTGTCACAGCAATTACAGGTCCCGAAACCTATTGATAGAGGTATCAACCATCGTAATCGGACCATTTTAGATTTTTGCCGCCCAAAAACTTGTGGGCTATAGCACAGTTGATTTTCAATAAAATTCAATTTTCTAAGAAATGTTTAGAAATAATCGAGCAATCAAAATGAAAATTGTCACAGCAATTACAGGTCCCGAAACCTATTGATAGAGGTATCAACCATCGTAATCGGACCATTTTAGATTTTTTGCCGCCCAAAAACTTGTGGGCTATAGCACAGTTGATTTTCAATAAAATACAATTTTCTAAGAAATGTTTAGAAATAATCGAGTAATTAAAATGAAAATTGTCACAGCAATTACAGATCCCGAAACCTATTGATAGAGGTATCAACCATCGTAATCGGACCATTTTAGATTTTTGCCGCCCAAAAACTTGTGGGCTATAGCACAGTTGATTTTCAATAAAATTCAATTTTCTAAGAAATGTTTAGAAATAATCGAGCAATCAAAATGAAAATTGTCACAGCAATTACAGGTCCCGAAACCTATTGATAGAGGTATCAACCATCGTAATCGGACCATTTTAGATTTTTTGCCGCCCAAAAACTTGTGGGCTATAGCACAGTTGATTTTCAATAAAATTGAATTTTTCTAAGAAATGTTTAGAAATAATCGAGCAATCAAAATGAAAATTGTCACAGCAATTACAGGTCCCGAAACCTATTGATAGAGGTATCAACCATCGTAATCGGACCATTTTAGATTTTTGCCGCCCAAAAACTTGTGGGCTATCACAGATAGCACAGTTGATTTTCAATAAAATTCAATTTTCTAAGAAATGTTTAGAAATAATCGAGCAATCAAAATGAAAATTGTCACAGCAATTACAGGTCCCGAAACCTATTGATAGAGGTATCAACCATCGTAATCGGACCATTTTAGATTTTTGACGCCCAAAACCTTGTGGGCTATAGCACAGTTGATTTTCAATAAAATTCAATTTTCTAAGAAATGTTTAGAAATAATCGAGCAATCAAAATGAAAATTGTCACAGCAATTACAGGTCCCGAAACCTATTGATAGAGGTATCAACCATCGTAATCGGACCATTTTAGATTTTTGCCGCCCAAAAACTTGTGGGCTATAGCACAGTTGATTTTCAATAAAATTCAATTTTCTAAGAAATGTTTAGAAATAATCGAGTAATCAAAATGAAAATTGTCACAGCAATTACAGATCCCGAAACCTATTGATAGAGGTATCAACCATCGTAATCGGACCATTTTAGATTTTTGCCGCCCAAAAACTTGTGGGCTATAGCACAGTTGATTTTCAATAAAATTCAATTTTCTAAGAAATGTTTAGAAATAATCGAGCAATCAAATTTTTGACGCCCAAAACTTGTGGGCTATAGCACAGTTGATTTTCAATAAAATTCAATTTTCTAAGAAATGTTTAGAAATAATCGAGCAATCAAAATGAAAATTGTCACAGCAATTACAGGTCCCGAAACCTATTGATAGAGGTATCAACCATCGTAATCGGACCATTTTAGATTTTTGCCGCCCAAAAACTTGTGGGCTATAGCACAGTTGATTTTCAATAAAATTCAATTTTCTAAGAAATGTTTAGAAATAATCGAGTAATCAAAATGAAAATTGTCACAGCAATTACAGATCCCGAAACCTATTGATAGAGGTATCAACCATCGTAATCGGACCATTTTAGATTTTTGCCGCCCAAAAACTTGTGGGCTATAGCACAGTTGATTTTCAATAAAATTCAATTTTCTAAGAAATGTTTAGAAATAATCGAGCAATCAAAATGAAAATTGTCACAGCAATTACAGGTCCCGAAACCTATTGATAGAGGTATCAACCATCGTAATCGGACCATTTTAGATTTTTTGCCGCCCAAAAACTTGTGGGCTATAGCACAGTTGATTTTCAATAAAATTCAATTTTCTAAGAAATGTTTAGAAATAATCGAGCAATCAAAATGAAAATTGTCACAGCAATTACAGGTCCCGAAACCTATTGATAGAGGTATCAACCATCGTAATCGGACCATTTTAGATTTTTTGCCGCCCAAAAACTTGTGGGCTATAGCACAGTTGATTTTCAATAAAATTCAATTTTCTAAGAAATGTTTAGAAATAATCGAGCAATCAAAATGAAAATTGTCACAGCAATTACAGGTCCCGAAACCTATTGATAGAGGTATCAACCATCGTAATCGGACCATTTTAGATTTTTGACGCCCAAAAACTTGTGGGCTATAGCACAGTTGATTTTCAACAAAATTGAATTTTCTAAGAAATGTTTAGAAATAATCGAGCAATCAAAATGAAAATTATCACAGCAATTACAGGTCCCGAAACCTATTGATAGAGGTATCAACCATCGTAATCGGACCATTTTAGATTTTTGCCGCCCAAAAACTTGTGGGCTATAGCACAGTTGATTTTCAATAAAGTTCAATTTTCTAAGAAATGTTTAGAAATAATCGAGCAATCAAAATGAAAATTGTCACAGCAATTACAGGTCCCGAAACCTATTGATAGAGGTATCAACCATCGTAATCGGACCATTTTAGATTTTTGCCGCCCAAAAACTTGTGGGCTATAGCACAGTTGATTTTCAATAAAATTCAATTTTCTAAGAAATGTTTAGAAATAATCGAGCAATCAAAATGAAAATTGTCACAGCAATTACAGGTCCCGAAACCTATTGATAGAGGTATCAACCATCGTAATCGGACCATTTTAGATTTTTGCCGCCCAAAAACTTGTGGGCTATAGCACAGTTGATTTTCAATAAAATTGAATTTTTCTAAGAAATGTTTAGAAATAATCGAGCAATCAAAATGAAAATTGTCACAGCAATTACAGGTCCCGAAACCTATTGATAGAGGTATCAACCATCGTAATCGGACCATTTTAGATTTTTGCCGCCCAAAAACTTGTGGGCTATAGCACAGTTGATTTTCAATAAAATTCAATTTTCTAAGAAATGTTTAGAAATAATCGAGCAATCAAAATGAAAATTGTCACAGCAATTACAGGTCCCGAAACCTATTGATAGAGGTATCAACCATCGTAATCGGACCATTTTAGATTTTTGCCGCCCAAAAACTTGTGGGCTATAGCACAGTTGATTTTCAATAAAATTCAATTTTCTAAGAAATGTTTAGAAATAATCGAGCAATCAAAATGAAAATTGTCACAGCAATTACAGGTCCCGAAACCTATTGATAGAGGTATCAACCATCGTAATCGGACCATTTTAGATTTTTGCCGCCCAAAAACTTGTGGGCTATAGCACAGTTGATTTTCAATAAAATTCAATTTTCTAAGAAATGTTTAGAAATAATCGAGCAATCAAAATGAAAATTGTCACAGCAATTACAGGTCCCGAAACCTATTGATAGAGGTATCAACCATCGTAATCGGACCATTTTAGATTTTTGCCGCCCAAAAACTTGTGGGCTATAGCACAGTTGATTTTCAATAAAATTGAATTTTCTAAGAAATGTTTAGAAATAATCGAGCAATCAAAATGAAAATTGTCACAGCAATTACAGGTCCCGAAACCTATTGATAGAGGTATCAACCATCGTAATCGGACCATTTTAGATTTTTGCCGCCCAAAAACTTGTGGGCTATAGCACAGTTGATTTTCAATAAAATTCAATTTTCTAAGAAATGTTTAGAAATAATCGGGCAATCAAAATGAAAATTGTCACAGCAATTACAGGTCCCGAAACCTATTGATAGAGGTATCAACCATCGTAATCGGACCATTTTAGATTTTTTCCGCCCAAAAACTTGTGGGCTATAGCACAGTTGATTTTCAATAAAATTCAATTTTCTAAGTAATGTTTAGAAATAATCGAGCAATCAAAATGAAAATTGTCACAGCAATTACAGGTCCCGAAACCTATTGATAGAGGTATCAACCATCGTAATCGGACCATTTTAGATTTTTGCCGCCCAAAAACTTGTGGGCTATAGCACAGTTGATTTTCAATAAAATTCAATTTTCTAAGAAATGTTTAGAAATAATCGAGCAATCAAAATGAAAATTGTCACAGCAATTACAGGTCCCGAAACCTATTGATAGAGGTATCAACCATCGTAATCGGACCATTTTAGATTTTTTCCGCCCAAAAACTTGTGGGCTATAGCACAGTTGATTTTCAATAAAATTCAATTTTCTAAGAAATGTTTAGAAATAATCGAGCAATCAAAATGAAAATTGTCACAGCAATTACAGGTCCCGAAACCTATTGATAGAGGTATCAACCATCGTAATCGAACCATTTTAGATTTTTGCCGCCCAAAAACTTGTGGGCTATAGCACAGTTGATTTTCAATAAAATTCAATTTTCTAAGAAATGTTTAGAAATAATCGAGCAATCAAAATGAAAATTGTCACAGCAATTACAGGTCCCGAAACCTATTGATAGAGGTATCAACCATCGTAATCGGACCATTTTAGATTTTTGCCGCCCAAAAACTTGTGGGCTATAGCACAGTTGATTTTCAATAAAATTAAATTTTCTAAGAAATGTTTAGAAATAATCGAGCAATCAAAATGAAAATTGTCACAGCAATTACAGGTCCCGAAACCTATTGATAGAGGTATCAACCATCGTAATCGGACCATTTTAGATTTTTGCCGCCCAAAAACTTGTGGGCTATAGCACAGTTGATTTTCAATAAAATTCAATTTTCTAAGAAATGTTTAGAAATAATCGAGCAATCAAAATGAAAATTGTCACAGCAATTACAGGTCCCGAAACCTATTGATAGAGGTATCAACCATCGTAATCGGACCATTTTAGATTTTTGACGCCCAAAAACTTGTGGGCTATAGCACAGTTGATTTTCAACAAAATTGAATTTTCTAAGAAATGTTTAGAAATAATCGAGCAATCAAAATGAAAATTGTCACAGCAATTACAGGTCCCGAAACCTATTGATAGAGGTATCAACCATCGTAATCGGACCATTTTAGATTTTTGCCGCCCAAAAACTTGTGGGCTATAGCACAGTTGATTTTCAATAAAATTCAATTTTCTAAGAAATGTTTAGAAATAATCGAGCAATCAAAATGAAAATTGTCACAGCAATTACAGGTCCCGAAACCTATTGATAGAGGTATCAACCATCGTAATCGGACCATTTTAGATTTTTGCCGCCCAAAAACTTGTGGGCTATAGCACAGTTGATTTTCAACAAAATTGAATTTTCTAAGAAATGTTTAGAAATAATCGAGCAATCAAAATGAAAATTGTCACAGCAATTACAGGTCCCGAAACCTATTGATAGAGGTATCAACCATCGTAATCGGACCATTTTAGATTTTTGACGCCCAAAAACTTGTGGGCTATAGCACAGTTGATTTTCAACAAAATTGAATTTTCTAAGAAATGTTTAGAAATAATCGAGCAATCAAAATGAAAATTGTCACAGCAATTACAGGTCCCGAAACCTATTGATAGAGGTATCAACCATCGTAATCGGACCATTTTAGATTTTTGCCGCCCAAAAACTTGTGGGCTATAGCACAGTTGATTTTCAATAAAATTCAATTTTCTAAGAAATGTTTAGAAATAATCGAGCAATCAAAATGAAAATTGTCACAGCAATTACAGGTCCCGAAACCTATTGATAGAGGTATCAACCATCGTAATCGGACCATTTTAGATTTTTGACGCCCAAAAACTTGTGGGCTATAGCACAGTTGATTTTCAATAAAATTGAATTTTCTAAGAAATGTTTAGAAATAATCGAGCAATCAAAATGAAAATTGTCACAGCAATTACAGGTCCCGAAACCTATTGATAGAGGTATCAACCATCGTAATCGGACCATTTTAGATTTTTGCCGCCCAAAAACTTGTGGGCTATAGCACAGTTGATTTTCAACAAAATTGAATTTTCTAAGAAATGTTTAGAAATAATCGAGCAATCAAAATGAAAATTGTCACAGCAATTACAGGTCCCGAAACCTATTGATAGAGGTATCAACCATCGTAATCGGACCATTTTAGATTTTTGCCGCCCAAAAACTTGTGGGCTATAGCACAGTTGATTTTCAATAAAATTCAATTTTCTAAGAAATGTTTAGAAATAATCGAGCAATCAAAATGAAAATTGTCACAGCAATTACAGGTCCCGAAACCTATTGATAGAGGTATCAACCATCGTAATCGGACCATTTTAGATTTTTTCCGCCCAAAAACTTGTGGGCTATAGCACAGTTGATTTTCAATAAAATTCAATTTTCTAAGAAATGTTTAGAAATAATCGAGCAATCAAAATGAAAATTGTCACAGCAATTACAGGTCCCGAAACCTATTGATAGAGGTATCAACCATCGTAATCGGACCATTTTAGATTTTTGCCGCCCAAAAACTTGTGGGCTATAGCACAGTTGATTTTCAATAAAATTCAATTTTCTAAGAAATGTTTAGAAATAATCGAGCAATCAAAATGAAAATTGTCACAGCAATTACAGGTCCCGAAACCTATTGATAGAGGTATCAACCATCGTAATCGGACCATTTTAGATTTTTGCCGCCCAAAAACTTGTGGGCTATAGCACAGTTGATTTTCAATAAAATTAAATTTTCTAAGAAATGTTTAGAAATAATCGAGCAATCAAAATGAAAATTGTCACAGCAATTACAGGTCCCGAAACCTATTGATAGAGGTATCAACCATCGTAATCGGACCATTTTAGATTTTTGCCGCCCAAAAACTTGTGGGCTATAGCACAGTTGATTTTCAATAAAATTCAATTTTCTAAGAAATGTTTAGAAATAATCGAGCAATCAAAATGAAAATTGTCACAGCAATTACAGGTCCCGAAACCTATTGATAGAGGTATCAACCATCGTAATCGGACCATTTTAGATTTTTGACGCCCAAAAACTTGTGGGCTATAGCACAGTTGATTTTCAACAAAATTGAATTTTCTAAGAAATGTTTAGAAATAATCGAGCAATCAAAATGAAAATTGTCACAGCAATTACAGGTCCCGAAACCTATTGATAGAGGTATCAACCATCGTAATCGGACCATTTTAGATTTTTGCCGCCCAAAAACTTGTGGGCTATAGCACAGTTGATTTTCAATAAAATTCAATTTTCTAAGAAATGTTTAGAAATAATCGAGCAATCAAAATGAAAATTGTCACAGCAATTACAGGTCCTGAAACCTATTGATAGAGGTATCAACCATCGTAATCGGACCATTTTAGATTTTTGCCGCCCAAAAACTTGTGGGCTATAGCACAGTTGATTTTCAACAAAATTGAATTTTCTAAGAAATGTTTAGAAATAATCGAGCAATCAAAATGAAAATTGTCACAGCAATTACAGGTCCCGAAACCTATTGATAGAGGTATCAACCATCGTAATCGGACCATTTTAGATTTTTGACGCCCAAAAACTTGTGGGCTATAGCACAGTTGATTTTCAACAAAATTGAATTTTCTAAGAAATGTTTAGAAATAATCGAGCAATCAAAATGAAAATTGTCACAGCAATTACAGGTCCCGAAACCTATTGATAGAGGTATCAACCATCGTAATCGGACCATTTTAGATTTTTGCCGCCCAAAAACTTGTGGGCTATAGCACAGTTGATTTTCAATAAAATTGAATTTTCTAAGAAATGTTTAGAAATAATCGAGCAATCAAAATGAAAATTGTCACAGCAATTACAGGTCCCGAAACCTATTGATAGAGGTATCAACCATCGTAATCGGACCATTTTAGATTTTTGCCGCCCAAAAACTTGTGGGCTATAGCACAGTTGATTTTCAATAAAATTCAATTTTCTAAGAAATGTTTAGAAATAATCGAGCAATCAAAATGAAAATTGTCACAGCAATTACAGGTCCCGAAACCTATTGATAGAGGTATCAACCATCGTAATCGGACCATTTTAGATTTTTGACGCCCAAAAACTTGTGGGCTATAGCACAGTTGATTTTCAACAAAATTGAATTTTCTAAGAAATGTTTAGAAATAATCGAGCAATCAAAATGAAAATTGTCACAGCAATTACAGGTCCCGAAACCTATTGATAGAGGTATCAACCATCGTAATCGGACCATTTTAGATTTTTGACGCCCAAAAACTTGTGGGCTATAGCACAGTTGATTTTCAACAAAATTGAATTTTCTAAGAAATGTTTAGAAATAATCGAGCAATCAAAATGAAAATTGTCACAGCAATTACAGGTCCCGAAACCTATTGATAGAGGTATCAACCATTGTAATCGGACCATTTTAGATTTTTGCCGCCCAAAAACTTGTGGGCTATAGCACAGTTGATTTTCAATAAAATTGAATTTTCTAAGAAATGTTTAGAAATAATCGAGCAATCAAAATGAAAATTGTCACAGCAATTACAGGTCCCGAAACCTATTGATAGAGGTATCAACCATCGTAATCGGACCATTTTAGATTTTTGCCGCCCAAAAACTTGTGGGCTATAGCACAGTTG
The DNA here is from genome assembly GCA_958295665.1 of Tipula vernalis. Taxonomy (NCBI): domain Eukaryota; kingdom Metazoa; phylum Arthropoda; class Insecta; order Diptera; family Tipulidae; genus Tipula; species Tipula vernalis. The sequence goes on along the minus strand of OY282559.1, from coordinate 11,949,356 downwards.
ATTTTCAATAAAATTCAATTTTCTAAGAAATGTTTAGAAATAATCGAGCAATCAAAATGAAAATTGTCACAGCAATTACAGGTCCCGAAACCTATTGATAGAGGTATCAACCATCGTAATCGGACCATTTTAGATTTTTGCCGCCCAAAAACTTGTGGGCTATAGCACAGTTGATTTTCAATAAAATTGAATTTTCTAAGAAATGTTTAGAAATAATCGAGCAATCAAAATGAAAATTGTCACAGCAATTACAGGTCCCGAAACCTATTGATAGAGGTATCAACCATCGTAATCGGACCATTTTAGATTTTTGCCGCCCAAAAACTTGTGGGCTATCACAGATAGCACAGTTGATTTTCAATAAAATTCAATTTTCTAAGAAATGTTTAGAAATAATCGAGCAATCAAAATGAAAATTGTCACAGCAATTACAGGTCCCGAAACCTATTGATAGAGGTATCAACCATCGTAATCGGACCATTTTAGATTTTTGCCGCCCAAAAACTTGTGGGCTATAGCACAGTTGATTTTAAATAAAATTCAATTTTCTAAGAAATGTTTAGAAATAATCGAGCAATCAAAATGAAAATTGTCGCAGCAATTACAGGTCCCGAAACCTATTGATAGAGGTATCAACCATCGTAATCGGACCATTTTAGATTTTTGACGCCCAAAAACTTGTGGGCTATAGCACAGTTGATTTTCAATAAAATTGAATTTTCTAAGAAATGTTTAGAAATAATCGAGTAATCAAAATGAAAATTGTCACAGCAATTACAGGTCCCGAAACCTATTGATAGAGGTATCAACCATCGTAATCGGACCATTTTAGATTTTTGCCGCCCAAAAACTTGTGGGCTATATATAGCACAGTTGATTTTCAATAAAATTCAATTTTCTAAGAAATGTTTAGAAATAATCGAGCAATCAAAATGAAAATTGTCACAGCAATTACAGGTCCCGAAACCTATTGATAGAGGTATCAACCATCGTAATCGGACCATTTTAGATTTTTGCCGCCCAAAAACTTGTGGGCTATAGCACAGTTGATTTTCAATAAAATTCAATTTTCTAAGAAATGTTTAGAAATAATCGAGCAATCAAAATGAAAATTGTCACAGCAATTACAGGTCCCGAAACCTATTGATAGAGGTATCAACCATCGTAATCGGACCATTTTAGATTTTTCCCGCCCAAAAACTTGTGGCTATAGCACAGTTGATTTTCAATAAAATTCAATTTTCTAAGAAATGTTTAGAAATAATCGAGCAATCAAAATGAAAATTGTCACAGCAATTACAGGTCCCGAAACCTATTGATAGAGGTATCAATCATCGTAATCGGACCATTTTAGATTTTTGCCGCCCAAAAACTTGTGGGCTATAGCACAGTTGATTTTCAATAAAATTCAATTTTCTAAGAAATGCTTAGAAATAATCGAGCAATCAAAATGAAAATTGTCACAGCAATTACAGGTCCCGAAACCTATTGATAGAGGTATCAACCATCGTAATCGGACCATTTTAGATTTTTGCCGCCCAAAAACTTGTGGGCTATAGCACAGTTGATTTTCAATAAAATTCAATTTTCTAAGAAATGTTTAGAAATAATCGAGCAATCAAAATGAAAATTGTCACAGCAATTACAGGTCCCGAAACCTATTGATAGAGGTATCAACCATCGTAATCGGACCATTTTAGATTTTTTCCGCCCAAAAACTTGTGGGCTATAGCACAGTTGATTTTCAATAAAATTGAATTTTCTAAGAAATGTTTAGAAATAATCGAGCAATCAAAATGAAAATTGTCACAGCAATTACAGGTCCCGAAACCAATTGATAGAGGTATCAACCATCGTAATCGGACCATTTTAGATTTTTTCCGCCCAAAAACTTGTGGGCTATTATAGCACAGTTGATTTTCAACAAAATTGAATTTTATAAGAAATGTTTAGAAATAATCGAGCAATCTAAATAAAAATTGTCACAGCAATTACAGGTCCCGAAACCTATTGATAGAGGTATCAACCATCGTAATCGGACCATTTTAGATTTTTGCCGCCCAAAAACTTGTGGGCTATAGGACAGTTGATTTTCAATAAAATTCAATTTTCTAAGAAATGTTTAGAAATAATCGAGCAATCAAAATGAAAATTGTCACAGCAATTACAGATCCCGAAACCTATTGATAGAGGTATCAACCATCGTAATCGGACCATTTTAGATGTTTGCCGCCCAAAAACTTGTGGGCTATAGCACAGTTGATTTTCAATAAAATTCAATTTTCTAAGAAATGTTTAGAAATAATCGAGCAATCAAAATGAAAATTGTCACAGCAATTACAGGTCCCGAAACCTATTGATAGAGGTATCAACCATCGTAATCGGACCATTTTAGATTTTTGCCGCCCAAAAACTTGTGGGCTATAGCACAGTTGATTTTCAACAAAATTGAATTTTCTAAGAAATGTTTAGAAATAATCGAGCAATCAAAATGAAAATTGTCACAGCAATTACAGGTCCCGAAACCTATTGATAGAGGTATCAACCATCGTAATCGGACCATTTTAGATTTTTGCCGCCCAAAAACTTGTGGGCACAGTTGGTTGATTTTCAATAAAATTGAATTTTCTAAGAAATATTTAGAAATAATCGAGCAATCAAAATAAAAATTGTCACAGCAATTACAGGTCCCGAAACCTATTGATAGAGGTATCAACCATCGTAATCGGACCATTTTAGATTTTTGCCGCCCAAAAACTTGTGGGCTATAGCACAGTTGATTTTCAATAAAATTCAATTTTCTAAGAAATGTTTAGAAATAATCGAGCAATCAAAATGAAAATTGTCACAGCAATTACAGGTCCCGAAACCTATTGATAGAGGTATCAACCATCGTAATCGGACCATTTTAGATTTTTGCCGCCCAAAAACTTGTGGGCTATAGCACAGTTGATTTTCAATAAAATTCAATTTTCTAAGAAATGTTTAGAAATAATCGAGCAATCAAAATGAAAATTGTCACAGCAATTACAGGTCCCGAAACCTATTGATAGAGGTATCAACCATCGTAATCGGACCATTTTAGATTTTTGCCGCCCAAAAACTTGTGGGCTATAGCACAGTTGATTTTCAATAAAATTCAATTTTCTATGAAATGTTTAGAAATAATCGAGCAATCAAAATGAAAATTGTCACAGCAATTACAGGTCCCGAAACCTATTGATAGAGGTATCAACCATCGTAATCGGACCATTTTAGATTTTTGTCGCCCAAAAACTTGTGGGCTATAGCACAGTTGATTTTCAATAAAATTGAATTTTCTAAGAAATGTTTAGAAATAATCGAGCAATCAAAATGAAAATTGTCACAGCAATTACAGGTCCCGAAACCTATTGATAGAGGTATCAACCATCGTAATCGGACCATTTTAGATTTTTGCCGCCCAAAAACTTGTGGGCTATAGCACAGTTGATTTTCAATAAAATTCAATTTTCTAAGAAATGTTTAGAAATAATCGAGCAATCAAAATAAAAATTGTCACAGCAATTACAGGTCCCGAAACCTATTGATAGAGGTATCAACCATCGTAATCGGACCATTTTAGATTTTTGCCGCCCAAAAACTTGTGGGCTATAGCACAGTTGATTTTCAATAAAATTGAATTTTCTAAGAAATATTTAGAAATAATCGAGCAATCAAAATGAAAATTGTCACAGCAATTACAGGTCCCGAAACCTATTGATAGAGGTATCAACCATCGTAATCGGACCATTTTAGATTTTTGCCGCCCAAAAACTTGTGGGCTATAGCACAGTTGATTTTCAATAAAATTCAATTTTCTAAGAAATGTTTAGAAATAATCGAGCAATCAAAATGAAAATTGTCACAGCAATTACAGGTCCCGAAACCTATTGATAGAGGTATCAACCATCGTAATCGGACCATTTTAGATTTTTGCCGCCCAAAAACTTGTGGGCTATAGCACAGTTGATTTTCAATAAAATTGAATTTTCTAAGAAATGTTTAGAAATAATCGAGCAATCAAAATGAAAATTGTCACAGCAATTACAGGTCCCGAAACCTATTGATAGAGGTATCAACCATCGTAATCGGACCATTTTAGATTTTTGTCGCCCAAAAACTTGTGGGCTATAGCACAGTTGATTTTCAATAAAATTCAATTTTCTAAGAAATGTTTAGAAATAATCGAGCAATCAAAATAAAAATTGGCACAGCAATTACAGGTCCCGAAACCTATTGATAGAGGTATCAACCATCGTAATCGGACCATTTTAGATTTTTGCCGCCCAAAAACTTGTGGGCTATAGCACAGTTGATTTTCAATAAAATTCAATTTTCTAAGAAATGTTTAGAAATAATCGAGCAATCAAAATGAAAATTGTCACAGCAATTACAGGTCCCGAAACCTATTGATAGAGGTATCAACCATCGTAATCGGACCATTTTAGATTTTTGTCGCCCAAAAACTTGTGGGCTATAGCACAGTTGATTTTCAATAACATTCAATTTTCTAAGAAATATTTAGAAATAATCGAGCAATCAAAATGAAAATTGTCACAGCAATTACAGGTCCCGAAACCTATTGATAGAGGTATCAACCATCGTAATCGGACCATTTTAGATTTTTGCCGCCCAAAAACTTGTGGGCTATAGCACAGTTGATTTTCAATAAAATTCAATTTTCCAAGAAATGTTTAGAAATAATCGAGCAATCAAAATGAAAATTGTCACAGCAATTACAGGTCCCGAAACCTATTTATAGAGGTATCAACCATCGTAATCGGACCATTTTAGATTTTTGCCGCCCAAAAACTTGTGGGCTATAGCACAGTTGATTTTCAATAAAATTGAATTTTCTAAGAAATGTTTAGAAATAATCGAGCAATCAAAATGAAAATTGTCACAGCAATTACAGGTCCCGAAACCTATTGATAGAGGTATCAACCATCGTAATCGAACCATTTTAGATTTTTGCCGCCCAAAAACTTGTGGGCTATAGCACAGTTGATTTTCAATAAAATTCAATTTTCTAAGAAATGTTTAGAAATAATCGAGCAATCAAAATGAAAATTGTCACAGCAATTACAGGTCCCGAAACCTATTGATAGAGGTATCAACCATCGTAATCGGACCATTTTAGATTTTTGCCGCCCAAAAACTTGTGGGCTATAGCACAGTTGATTTTCAATAAAATTCAATTTTCTAAGAAATGTTTAGAAATAATCGAGCAATCAAAATAAAAATTGTCACAGCAATTACAGGTCCCGAAACCTATTGATAGAGGTATCAACCATCGTAATCGGACCATTTTAGATTTTTGCCGCCCAAAAACTTGTGGGCTATAGCACAGTTGATTTTCAATAAAATTCAATTTTCTAAGAAATGTTTAGAAATAATCGAGCAATCAAAATGAAAATTGTCACAGCAATTACAGGGCCCGAAACCTATTGATAGAGGTATCAACCATCGTAATAGGACCATTTTAGATTTTTGCCGCCCAAAAACTTGTGGGCTATAGCACAGTTGATTTTCAATAAAATTCAATTTTCTAAGAAATGTTTAGAAATAATCGAGCAATCAAAATAAAAATTGTCACAGCAATTACAGGTCCCGAAACCTATTGATAGAGGTATCAACCATCGTAATCGGACCATTTTAGATTTTTGCCGCCCAAAAACTTGTGGGCTATAGCACTGTTGATTTTCAATAAAATTGAATTTTCTAAGAAATGTTTAGAAATAATCGAGCAATCAAAATGAAAATTGTCACAGCAATTACAGGTCCCGAAACCTATTGATAGAGGTATCAACCATCGTAATCGGATCATTTTAGATTTTTGCCGCCCAAAAACTTGTGGGCTATAGCACAGTTGATTTTCAATAAAATTCAATTTTCTAAGAAATGTTTAGAAATAATCGAGCAATCAAAATGAAAATTGTCACAGCAATTACAGGTCCCGAAACCTATTGATAGAGGTATCAACCATCGTAATCGGACCATTTTAGATTTTTGCCGCCCAAAAACTTGTGGGCTATAGCACAGTTGATTTTCAATAAAATTCAATTTTCTAAGAAATGTTTAGAAATAATCGAGCAATCAAAATGAAAATTGTCACAGCAATTACAGGTCCCGAAACCTATTGATAGAGGTATCAACCATCGTAATCGGACCATTTTAGATTTTTGCCGCCCAAAAACTTGTGGGCTATAGCACAGTTGATTTTCAATAAAATTCAATTTTCTATGAAATGTTTAGAAATAATCGAGCAATCAAAATGAAAATTGTCACAGCAATTACAGGTCCCGAAACCTATTGATAGAGGTATCAACCATCGTAATCGGACCATTTTAGATTTTTGCCGCCCAAAAACTTGTGGGCTATAGCACAGTTGATTTTCAATAACATTCAATTTTCTAAGAAATGTTTAGAAATAATCGAGCAATCAAAATGAAAATTGTCACAGCAATTACAGGTCCCGAAACCTATTGATAGAGGTATCAACCATCGTAATCGGACCATTTTAGATTTTTGCCGCCCAAAAACTTGTGGGCTATAGCACAGTTGATTTTCAATAAAATTCAATTTTCTAAGAAATGTTTAGAAATAATCGAGCAATCAAAATAAAAATTGTCACAGCAATTACAGGTCCCGAAACCTATTGATAGAGGTATCAACCATCGTAATCGGACCATTTTAGATTTTTGCCGCCCAAAAACTTGTGGGCTATAGCACAGTTGATTTTCAATAAAATTGAATTTTCTAAGAAATATTTAGAAATAATCGAGCAATCAAAATGAAAATTGTCACAGCAATTACAGGTCCCGAAACCTATTGATAGAGGTATCAACCATCGTAATCGGACCATTTTAGATTTTTGCCGCCCAAAAACTTGTGGGCTATAGCACAGTTGATTTTCAATAAAATTCAATTTTCTAAGAAATGTTTAGAAATAATCGAGCAATCAAAATGAAAATTGTCACAGCAATTACAGGTCCCGAAACCTATTGATAGAGGTATCAACCATCGTAATCGGACCATTTTAGATTTTTGCCGCCCAAAAACTTGTGGGCTATAGCACAGTTGATTTTCAATAAAATTCAATTTTCTAAGAAATGTTTAGAAATAATCGAGCAATCAAAATGAAAATTGTCACAGCAATTACAGGTCCCGAAACCTATTGATAGAGGTATCAACCATCGTAATCGGACCATTTTAGATTTTTGACGCCCAAAAACTTGTGGGCTATAGCACAGTTGATTTTCAACAAAATTGAATTTTCTAAGAAATGTTTAGAAATAATCGAGCAATCAAAATGCAAATTGTCACAGCAATTACAGGTCCCGAAACCTATTGATAGAGGTATCAACCATCGTAATCGGACCATTTTAGATTTTTGCCGCCCAAAAACTTGTGGGCTATAGCACAGTTGATTTTCAATAAAATTCAATTTTCTAAGAAATGTTTAGAAATAATCGAGCAATCAAAATGAAAATTGTCACAGCAATTACAGGTCCCGAAACCTATTGATAGAGGTATCAACCATCGTAATCGGACCATTTTAGATTTTTGCCGCCCAAAAACTTGTGGGCTATAGCACAGTTGATTTTCAATAAAATTCAATTTTCCAAGAAATGTTTAGAAATAATCGAGCAATCAAAATGAAAATTGTCACAGCAATTACAGGTCCCGAAACCTATTGATAGAGGTATCAACCATCGTAATCGGACCATTTTAGATTTTTGCCGCCCAAAAACTTGTGGGCTATAGCACAGTTGATTTTCAATAAAATTGAATTTTCTAAGAAATGTTTAGAAATAATCGAGCAATCAAAATGAAAATTGTCACAGCAATTGCAGGTCCCGAAACCTATTGATAGAGGTATCAACCATCGTAATCGGACCATTTTAGATTTTTGCCGCCCAAAAACTTGTGGGCTATAGCACAGTTGATTTTCAATAAAATTGAATTTTCTAAGAAATGTTTAGAAATAATCGAGCAATCAAAATGAAAATTGTCACAGCAATTACAGGTCCCGAAACCTATTGATAGAGGTATCAACCATCGTAATCGGACCATTTTAGATTTTTGCCGCCCAAAAACTTGTGGGCTATAGCACAGTTGATTTTCAATAAAATTCAATTTTCTAAGAAATGTTTAGAAATAATCGAGCAATCAAAATAAAAATTGTCACAGCAATTACAGGTCCCGAAACCTATTGATAGAGGTATCAACCATCGTAATCGGACCATTTTAGATTTTTGCCGCCCAAAAACTTGTGGGCTATAGCACAGTTGATTTTCAATAAAATTGAATTTTCTAAGAAATATTTAGAAATAATCGAGCAATCAAAATGAAAATTGTCACAGCAATTACAGGTCCCGAAACCTATTGATAGAGGTATCAACCATCGTAATCGGACCATTTTAGATTTTTGCCGCCCAAAAACTTGTGGGCTATAGCACAGTTGATTTTCAATAAAATTCAATTTTCCAAGAAATGTTTAGAAATAATCGAGCAATCAAAATGAAAATTGTCACAGCAATTACAGGTCCCGAAACCTATTGATAGAGGTATCAACCATCGTAATCGGACCATTTTAGATTTTTGCCGCCCAAAAACTTGTGGGCTATAGCACAGTTGATTTTCAATCAAATTCAATTTTCTAAGAAATGTTTAGAAATAATCGAGCAATCAAAATGAAAATTGTCACAGCAATTACAGGTCCCGAAACCTATTGATAGAGGTATCAACCATCGTAATCGGACCATTTTAGATTTTTGCCGCCCAAAAACTTGTGGGCTATAGCACAGTTGATTTTCAATAAAATTCAATTTTCTAAGAAATGTTTAGAAATAATCGAGCAATCAAAATGAAAATTGTCACAGCAATTACAGGTCCCGAAACCTATTGATAGAGGTATCAACCATCGTAATCGGACCATTTTAGATTTTTGACGCCCAAAAAGTTGTGGGCTATAGCACAGTTGATTTTCAACAAAATTGAATTTTCTAAGAAATGTTTAGTAATAATCGAGCAATCAAAATGAAAATTGTCACAGCAATTACAGGTCCCGAAACCTATTGATAGAGGTATCAACCATCGTAATCGGACCATTTTAGATTTTTGTCGCCCAAAAACTTGTGGGCTATAGCACAGTTGATTTTCAATAAAATTCAATTTTCTAAGAAATGTTTAGAAATAATCGAGCAATCAAAATGAAAATTGTCACAGCAATTACAGGTCCCGAAACCTATTGATAGAGGTATCAACCATCGTAATCGGACCATTTTAGATTTTTGCCGCCCAAAAACTTGTGGGCTATAGCACAGTTGATTTTCAATAAAATTCAATTTTCTAAGAAATGTTTAGAAATAATCGAGCAATCAAAATAAAAATTGGCACAGCAATTACAGGTCCCGAAACCTATTGATAGAGGTATCAACCATCGTAATCGGACCATTTTAGATTTTTGACGCCCAAAAAGTTGTGGGCTATAGCACAGTTGATTTTCAACAAAATTGAATTTTCTAAGAAATGTTTAGAAATAATCGAGCAATCAAAATGAAAATTGTCACAGCAATTACAGGTCCCGAAACCTATTGATAGAGGTATCAACCATCGTAATCGGACCATTTTAGATTTTTGCCGCCCAAAAACTTGTGGGCTATAGCACAGTTGATTTTCAATAAAATTCAATTTTCTAAGAAATGTTTAGAAATAATCGAGCAATCAAAATAAAAATTGTCACAGCAATTACAGGTCCCGAAACCTATTGATAGAGGTATCAACCATCGTAATCGGACCATTTTAGATTTTTGCCGCCCAAAAACTTGTGGGCTATAGCACAGTTGATTTTCAATAAAATTGAATTTTCTAAGAAATATTTAGAAATAATCGAGCAATCAAAATGAAAATTTTCACAGCAATTACAGGTCCCGAAACCTATTGATAGAGGTATCAACCATCGTAATCGGACCATTTTAGATTTTTGCCGCTAAAAAACTTGTGGGCTATAGCACAGTTGATTTTCAATAAAATTCAATTTTCCAAGAAATGTTTAGAAATAATCGAGCAATCAAAATGAAAATTGTCACAGCAATTACAGGTCCCGAAACCTATTGATAGAGGTATCAACCATCGTAATCGGACCATTTTAGATTTTTGCCGCCCAAAAACTTGTGGGCTATAGCACAGTTGATTTTCAATAAAATTGAATTTTCTAAGAAATGTTTAGAAATAATCGAGCAATCAAAATGAAAATTGTCACAGCAATTACAGGTCCCGAAACCTATTGATAGAGGTATCAACCATCGTAATCGGACCATTTTAGATTTTTGCCGCCCAAAAACTTGTGGGCTATAGCACAGTTGATTTTCAATAAAATTGAATTTTCTAAGAAATGTTTAGAAATAATCGAGCAATCAAAATGAAAATTGTCACAGCAATTACAGGTCCCGAAACCTATTGATAGAGGTATCAACCATCGTAATCGGACCATTTTAGATTTTTGCCGCCCAAAAACTTGTGGGCTATAGCACAGTTGATTTTCAATAAAATTCAATTTTCTAAGAAATGTTTAGAAATAATCGAGCAATCAAAATGAAAATTGTCACAGCAATTACAGGTCCCGAAACCTATTGATAGAGGTATCAACCATCGTAATCGGACCATTTTAGATTTTTGCCGCCCAAAAACTTGTGGGCTATAGCACAGTTGATTTTCAATAAAATTGAATTTTCTAAGAAATGTTTAGAAATAATCGAGCAATCAAAATGAAAATTGTCACAGCAATTACAGGTCCCGAAACCTATTGATAGAGGTATCAACCATCGTAATCGGACCATTTTAGATTTTTGCCGCCCAAAAACTTGTGGGCTATAGCACAGTTGATTTTCAATAAAATTGAATTTTCTAAGAAATGTTTAGAAATAATCGAGCAATCAAAATGAAAATTGTCACAGCAATTACAGGTCCCGAAACCTATTGATAGAGGTATCAACCATCGTAATCGGACCATTTTAGATTTTTGCCGCCCAAAAACTTGTGGGCTATAGCACAGTTGATTTTCAATAAAATTGAATTTTCTAAGAAATGTTTAGAAATAATCGAGCAATCAAAATGAAAATTGTCACAGCAATTACAGGTCCCGAAACCTATTGATAGAGGTATCAACCATCGTAATCGGACCATTTTAGATTTTTGCCGCCCAAAAACTTGTGGGCTATAGCACAGTTGATTTTCAATAAAATTCAATTTTCTAAGAAATGTTTAGAAATAATCGAGCAATCATAATGAAAATTGTCACAGCAATTACAGGTCCCGAAACCTATTGATAGAGGTATCAACCATCGTAATCGGACCATTTTAGATTTTTGCCGCCCAAAAACTTGTGGGCTATAGCACAGTTGATTTTCAATAAAATTCAATTTTCTAAGAAATGTTTAGAAATAATCGAGCAATCAAAATGAAAATTGTCACAGCAATTACAGGTCCCGAAACCTATTGATAGAGGTATCAACCATCGTAATCGGACCATTTTAGATTTTTGACGCCCAAAAACTTGTGGGCTATAGCACAGTTGATTTTCAATAAAATTCAATTTTCTAAGAAATGTTTAGAAATAATCGAGCAATAAAAATGAAAATTGTCACAGCAATTACAGGTCCCGAAACCTATTGATAGAGGTATCAACCATCGTAATCGGACCATTTTAGATTTTTGCCGCCCAAAAACTTGTGGGCTATAGCACAGTTGATTTTCAATAAAATTGAATTTTCTAAGAAATGTTTAGAAATAATCGAGCAATCAAAATGAAAATTGTCACAGCAATTACAGGTCCCGAAACCTATTGATAGAGGTATCAACCATCGTAATCGGACCATTTTAGATTTTTGCCGCCCAAAAACTTGTGGGCTATAGCACAGTTGATTTTCAATAAAATTCAATTTTCTAAGAAATGTTTAGAAATAATCGAGCAATCAAAATGAAAATTGTCACAGCAATTACAGGTCCCGAAACCTATTGATAGAGGTATCAACCATCGTAATCGGACCATTTTAGATTTTTGCCGCCCAAAAACTTGTGGGCTATAGCACAGTTGATTTTCAATAAAATTCAATTTTCTAAGAAATGTTTAGAAATAATCGAGCAATCAAAATGAAAATTGTCACAGCAATTACAGGTCCCGAAACCTATTGATAGAGGTATCAACCATCGTAATCGGACCATTTTAGATTTTTGCCGCCCAAAAACTTGTGGGCTATAGCACAGTTGATTTTCAATAAAATTCAATTTTCTAAGAAATGTTTAGAAATAATCGAGCAATCAAAATGAAAATTGTCACAGCAATTACAGGTCCCGAAACCTATTGATAGAGGTATCAACCATCGTAATCGGACCATTTTAGATTTTTGCCGCCCAAAAACTTGTGGGCTATAGCACAGTTGATTTTCAATAAAATTCAATTTTCTAAGAAATGTTTAGAAATAATCGAGCAATCAAAATGAAAATTGTCACAGCAATTACAGGTCCTGAAACCTATTGATAGAGGTATCAACCATCGTAATCGGACCATTTTAGATTTTTTCCGCCCAAAAACTTGTGGGTATAGCACAGTTGATTTTCAATAAAATTCAATTTTCTAAGAAATGTTTAGAAATAATCGAGCAATCAAAATGAAAATTGTCACAGCAATTACAGGTCCCGAAACCTATTGATAGAGGTATCAACCATCGTAATCGGACCATTTTAGATTTTTGCCGCCCAAAAACTTGTGGGCTATAGCACAGTTGATTTTCAATAAAATTGAATTTTCTAAGAAATATTTAGAAATAATCGAGCAATCAAAATGAAAATTGTCACAGCAATTACAGGTCCCGAAACCTATTGATAGAGGTATCAACCATCGTAATCGGACCATTTTAGATTTTTGCCGCCCAAAAACTTGTGGGCTATAGCACAGTTGATTTTCAATAAAATTCAATTTTCTAAGAAATGTTTAGAAATAATCGAGCAATCAAAATGAAAATTGTCACAGCAATTACAGGTCCCGAAACCTATTGATAGAGGTATCAACCATCGTAATCGGACCATTTTAGATTTTTTCCGCCCAAAAACTTGTGGGCTATAGCACAGTTGATTTTCAATAAAATTGAATTTTCTAAGAAATGTTTAGAAATAATCGAGCAATCAAAATGAAAATTGTCACAGCAATTACAGGTCCCGAAACCTATTGATAGAGGTATCAACCATCGTAATCGGACCATTTTAGATTTTTGCCGCCCAAAAACTTGTGGGCTATAGCACAGTTGATTTTCAATAAAATTCAATTTTCTAAGAAATGTTTAGAAATAATCGAGCAATCAAAATGAAAATTGTCACAGCAATTACAGGTCCCGAAACCTATTGATAGAGGTATCAACCATCGTAATCGGACCATTTTAGATTTTTGCCGCCCAAAAACTTGTGGGCTATAGCACAGTTGATTTTCAATAAAATTCAATTTTCTAAGAAATGTTTAGAAATAATCGAGCAATCAAAATGAAAATTGTCACAGCAATTACAGGTCCCGAAACCTATTGATAGAGGTATCAACCATCGTAATCGGACCATTTTAGATTTTTGCCGCCCAAAAACTTGTGGGCTATAGCACAGTTGATTTTCAATAAAATTGAATTTTCTAAGAAATGTTTAGAAATAATCGAGCAATCAAAATGAAAATTGTCACAGCAATTACAGGTCCCGAAACCTATTGATAGAGGTATCAACCATCGTAATCGGACCATTTTAGATTTTTGCCGCCCAAAAACTTGTGGGCTATAGCACAGTTGATTTTCAATAAAATTCAGTTTTCTAAGAAATGTTTAGAAATAATCGAGCAATCAAAATGAAAATTGTCACAGCAATTACAGGTCCCGAAACCTATTGATAGAGGTATCAACCATCGTAATCGGACCATTTTAGATTTTTGCCGCCCAAAAACTTGTGGGCTATAGCACAGTTGATTTTCAATAAAATTCAATTTTCTAAGAAATGTTTAGAAATAATCGAGCAATCAAAATAAAAATTGTCACAGCAATTACAGGTCCCGAAACCTATTGATAGAGGTATCAACCATCGTAATCGGACCATTTTAGATTTTTGCCGCCCAAAAACTTGTGGGCTATAGCACAGTTGATTTTCAATAAAATTCAATTTTCTAAGAAATGTTTAGAAATAATCGAGCAATCAAAATGAAAATTGTCACAGCAATTACAGGTCCCGAAACCTATTGATAGAGGTATCAACCATCGTAATCGGACCATTTTAGATTTTTGCCGCCCAAAAACTTGTGGGCTATAGCACAGTTGATTTTCAATAAAATTCAATTTTCTAAGAAATGTTTAGAAATAATCGAGCAATCAAAATGAAAATTGTCACAGCAATTACAGGTCCCGAAACCTATTGATAGAGGTATCAACCATCGTAATCGGACCATTTTAGATTTTTGCCGCCCAAAAACTTGTGGGCTATAGCACAGTTGATTTTCAATAAAATTCAATTTTCTAAGAAATGTTTAGAAATAATCGAGCAATCAAAATGAAAATTGTCACAGCAATTACAGGTCCCGAAACCTATTGATAGAGGTATCAACCATCGTAATCGGACCATTTTAGATTTTTGCCGCCCAAAAACTTGTGGGCTATAACACAGTTGATTTTCAATAAAATTCAATTTTCTAAGAAATGTTTAGAAATAATCGAGCAATCAAAATGAAAATTGTCACAGCAATTACAGGTCCCGAAACCTATTGATAGAGGTATCAACCATCGTAATAGGACCATTTTAGATTTTTGCCGCCCAAAAACTTGTGGGCTATAGCACAGTTGATTTTCAATAAAATTGAATTTTCTAAGAAATGTTTAGAAATAATCGAGCAATCAAAATGAAAATTGTCACAGCAATTACAGGTCCCGAAACCTATTGATAGAGGTATCAACCATCGTAATCGGACCATTTTAGATTTTTGCCGCCCAAAAACTTGTGGGCTATAGCACAGTTGATTTTCAATAAAATTCAATTTTCTAAGAAATGTTTAGAAATAATCGAGCAATCAAAATGAAAATTGTCACAGCAATTACAGGTCCCGAAACCTATTGATAGAGGTATCAACCATCGTAATCGGACCATTTTAGATTTTTGCCGCCCAAAAACTTGTGGGCTATAGCACAGTTGATTTTCAATAAAATTCAATTTTCTAAGAAATGTTTAGAAATAATCGAGCAATCAAAATGAAAATTGTCACAGCAATTACAGGTCCCGAAACCTATTGATAGAGGTATCAACCATCGTAATCGGACCATTTTAGATTTTTGCCGCCCAAAAACTTGTGGGCTATAGCACAGTTGATTTTCAATAAAATTGAATTTTCTAAGAAATGTTTAGAAATAATCGAGCAATCAAAATGAAAATTGTCACAGCAATTATAGGTCCCGAAACCTATTGATAGAGGTATCAACCATCGTAATCGGACCATTTTAGATTTTTGCCGCCCAAAAACTTGTGGGCTATAGCACAGTTGATTTTCAATAAAATTCAATTTTCTAAGAAATGTTTAGAAATAATCGAGCAATCAAAATGAAAATTGTCACAGCAATTACAGGTCCCGAAACCTATTGATAGAGGTATCAACCATCGTAATAGGACCATTTTAGATTTTTGACGCCCAAAAACTTGTGGGCTATAGCACAGTTGATTTTCAATAAAATTCAATTTTCTAAGAAATGTTTAGAAATAATTGAGCAATCAAAATGAAAATTGTCACAGCAATTACAGGTCCCGAAACCTATTGATAGAGGTATCAACCATCGTAATCGGACCATTTTAGATTTTTGCCGCCCAAAAACTTGTGGGCTATAGCACAGTTGATTTTCAATAAAATTCAATTTTCTAAGAAATGTTTAGAAATAATCGAGCAATCAAAATGAAAATTGTCACAGCAATTACAGTTCCCGAAACCTATTGATAGAGGTATCAACCATCGTAATCGGACCATTTTAGATTTTTGCCGCCCAAAAACTTGTGGGCTATAGCACAGTTGATTTTCAATAAAATTCAATTTTCTAAGAAATGTTTAGAAATAATCGAGCAATCAAAATGAAAATTGTCACAGCAATTACAGGTCCCGAAACCTATTGATAGAGGTATCAACCATCGTAATCGGACCATTTTAGATTTTTGCCGCCCAAAAACTTGTGGGCTATAGCACAGTTGATTTTCAATAAAATTCAAATTTTCTAAGAAATGTTTAGAAATAATCGAGCAATCAAAATGAAAATTGTCACAGCAATTACAGGTCCCGAAACCTATTGATAGAGGTATCAACCATCGTAATCGGACCATTTTAGATTTTTGCCGCCCAAAAACTTGTGGGCTATAGCACAGTTGATTTTCAATAAAATTCAATTTTCTAAGAAATGTTTAGAAATAATCGAGCAATTCAAAATGAAAATTGTCACAGCAATTACAGGTCCCGAAACCTATTGATAGAGGTATCAACCATCGTAATCGGACCATTTTAGATTTTTGACGCCCAAAAACTTGTGGGCTATAACACAGTTGATTTTCAATAAAATTCAATTTTCTAAGAAATGTTTAGAAATAATCGAGCAATCAAAATGAAAATTGTCACAGCAATTACAGGTCCCGAAACCTATTGATAGAGGTATCAACCATCGTAATCGGACCATTTTAGATTTTTGCCGCCCAAAAACTTGTGGGCTATAGCACAGTTGATTTTCAATAAAATTCAATTTTCTAAGAAATGTTTAGAAATAATCGAGCAATCAAAATGAAAATTGTCACAGCAATTACAGGTCCCGAAACCTATTGATAGAGGTATCAACCATCGTAATCGGACCATTTTAGATTTTTGACGCCCAAAAACTTGTGGCTATAGCACAGTTGATTTTCAATAAAATTCAATTTTCTAAGAAATGTTTAGAAATAATCGAGCAATCAAAATGAAAATTGTCACAGCAATTACAGGTCCCGAAACCTATTGATAGAGGTATCAACCATCGTAATCGGACCATTTTAGATTTTTGCCGCCCAAAAACTTGTGGGCTATAGCACAGTTGATTTTCAATAAAATTCAATTTTCTAAGAAATGTTTAGAAATAATCGAGCAATCAAAATGAAAATTGTCACAGCAATTACAGTTCCCGAAACCTATTGATAGAGGTATCAACCATCGTAATCGGAGCATTTTAGATTTTTTGCCGCCCAAAAACTTGTGGGCTATAGCACAGTTGATTTTCAATAAAATTCAATTTTCTAAGAAATGTTTAGAAATAATCGAGCAATCAAAATGAAAATTGTCACAGCAATTACAGGTCCCGAAACCTATTGATAGAGGTATCAACCATCGTAATCGGACCATTTTAGATTTTTGCCGCCCAAAACTTGTGGGCTATAGCACAGTTGATTTTCAATAAAATTCAATTTTCTAAGAAATGTTTAGAAATAATCGAGCAATCAAAATGAAAATTGTCACAGCAATTACAGGTCCCGAACCTATTGATAGAGGTATCAACCATCGTAATCGGACCATTTTAGATTTTTGACGCCCAAAAACTTGTGGGCTATAGCACAGTTGATTTTCAATAAAATTCAATTTTCTAAGAAATGTTTAGAAATAATCGAGCAATCAAAATGAAAATTGTCACAGCAATTACAGGTCCCGAAACCTATTGATAGAGGTATCAACCATCGTAATCGGACCATTTTAGATTTTTGCCGCCCAAAAACTTGTGGGCTATAGCACAGTTGATTTTCAATAAAATTCAATTTTCTAAGAAATGTTTAGAAATAATCGAGCAATCAAAATGAAAATTGTCACAGCAATTACAGTTCCCGAAACCTATTGATAGAGGTATCAACCATCGTAATCGGACCATTTTAGATTTTTGCCGCCCAAAAACTTGTGGGCTATAGCACAGTTGATTTTCAATAAAATTCAATTTTCTAAGAAATGTTTAGAAATAATCGAGCAATCAAAATGAAAATTGTCACAGCAATTACAGGTCCCGAAACCTATTGATAGAGGTATCAACCATCGTAATCGGACCATTTTAGATTTTTGCCGCCCAAAAACTTGTGGGCTATAGCACAGTTGATTTTCAATAAAATTCAATTTTCTAAGAAATGTTTAGAAATAATCGAGCAATCAAAATGAAAATTGTCACAGCAATTACAGGTCCCGAAACCTATTGATAGAGGTATCAACCATCGTAATCGGACCATTTTAGATTTTTGCCGCCCAAAAACTTGTGGGCTATAGCACAGTTGATTTTCAATAAAATTCAATTTTCTAAGAAATGTTTAGAAATAATCGAGCAATAAAAATGAAAATTGTCACAGCAATTACAGGTCCCGAAACCTATTGATAGAGGTATCAACCATCGTAATCGGACCATTTTAGATTTTTGACGCCCAAAAACTTGTGGGCTATAGCACAGTTGATTTTCAATAAAATTCAATTTTCTAAGAAATGTTTAGAAATAATCGAGCAATCAAAATGAAAATTGTCACAGCAATTACAGGTCCCGAAACCTATTGATAGAGGTATCAACCATCGTAATCGGACCATTTTAGATTTTTGCCGCCCAAAAACTTGTGGGCTATAGCACAGTTGATTTCAATAAAATTCAATTTTCTAAGAAATGTTTAGAAATAATCGAGCAATCAAAATGAAAATTGTCACAGCAATTACAGGTCCCGAAACCTATTGATAGAGGTATCAACCATCGTAATCGGACCATTTTAGATTTTTGCCGCCCAAAAACTTGTGGGCTATAGCACAGTTGATTTTCAATAAAATTCAATTTTCTAAGAAATGTTTAGAAATAATCGAGCAATCAAAATGAAAATTGTCACAGCAATTACAGGTCCCGAAACCTATTGATAGAGGTATCAACCATCGTAATCGGACCATTTTAGATTTTTGCCGCCCAAAAACTTGTGGGCTATAGCACAGTTGATTTTCAATAAAATTCAATTTTCTAAGAAATGTTTAGAAATAATCGAGCAATCAAAATGAAAATTGTCACAGCAATTACAGTTCCCGAAACCTATTGATAGAG
This sequence comes from Tipula vernalis, assembly GCA_958295665.1. Classification (NCBI taxonomy): domain Eukaryota; kingdom Metazoa; phylum Arthropoda; class Insecta; order Diptera; family Tipulidae; genus Tipula; species Tipula vernalis. The sequence continues at coordinate 11,930,214 of OY282559.1, read as the reverse complement.
GTATCAACCATCGTAATCGGAGCATTTTAGATTTTTGCCGCCCAAAAACTTGTGGGCTATAGCACAGTTGATTTTCAATAAAATTCAATTTTCTAAGAAATGTTTAGAAATAATCGAGCAATCAAAATGAAAATTGTCACAGCAATTACAGGGTCCCGAAACCTATTGATAGAGGTATCAACCATCGTAATCGGACCATTTTAGATTTTTGCCGCCCAAAAACTTGTGGGCTATAGCACAGTTGATTTTAAATAAAATTGAATTTTCTAAGAAATGTTTAGAAATAATCGAGCAATCAAAATGAAAATTGTCACAGCAATTACAGGTCCCGAAACCTATTGATAGAGGTATCAACCATCGTAATCGGACCATTTTAGATTTTTGCCGCCCAAAAACTTGTGGGCTATAGCACAGTTGATTTTCAATAAAATTGAATTTTCTAAGAAATGTTTAGAAATAATCGCGCAATCAAAATGGAAATTGTCACAGCAATTACAGGTCCCGAAACCTATTGATAGAGGTATCAACCATCGTAATCGGACCATTTTAGATTTTTGCCGCCCAAAAACTTGTGGGCTATAGCACAGTTGATTTTGAATAAAATTGAATTTTCTAAGAAATGTTTAGAAATAATCGCGCAATCAAAATGGAAATTGTCACAGCAATTACAGGTCCCGAAACCTATTGATAGAGGTATCAACCATCGTAATCGGACCATTTTAGATTTTTGCCGCCCAAAAACTTGTGGGCTATAGCACAGTTGATTTTCAATAAAATTCAATTTTCTAAGAAATGTTTAGAAATAATCGAGCAATCAAAATGAAAATTGTCACAGCAATTACAGGTCCCGAAACCTATTGATAGTAGTATCAACCATCGTAATCGGACCATTTTAGATTTTTGCCGCCCAAAAACTTGTGGGCTATAGCACAGTTGATTTTCAATAAAATTGAATTTTCTAAGAAATGTTTAGAAATAATCGAGCAATCAAAATGAAAATTGTCACAGCAATTACAGGTCCCGAAACCTATTGATAGAGGTATCAACCATCGTAATCGGACCATTTTAGATTTTTGCCGCCCAAAAACTTGTGGGCTATAGCACAGTTGATTTTCAATAAAATTGAATTTTCTAAGAAATGTTTAGAAATAATCGAGCAATCAAAATGAAAATTGTCAGAGCAATTACAGGTCCCGAAACCTATTGATAGAGGTATCAACCATCGTAATCGGACCATTTTAGATTTTTGCCGCCCAAAAACTTGTGGGCTATAGCACAGTTGATTTTCAATAAAATTGAATTTTCTAAGAAATGTTTAGAAATAATCGAGCAATCAAAATGAAAATTGTCACAGCAATTACAGGTCCCGAAACCTATTGATAGAGGTATCAACCATCGTAATCGGACCATTTTAGATTTTTGCCGCCCAAAAACTTGTGGGCTATAGCACAGTTGATTTTCAATAAAATTGAATTTTCTAAGAAATGTTTAGAAATAATCGAGCAATCAAAATGAAAATTGTCACAGCAATTACAGGTCCCGAAACCTATTGATAGAGGTATCAACCATCGTAATCGGACCATTTTAGATTTTTGCCGCCCAAAAACTTGTGGGCTATAGCACAGTTGATTTTCAATAAAATTGAATTTTCTAAGAAATGTTTAGAAATAATGGAGCAATCAAAATGAAAATTGTCACAGCAATTACAGGTCCCGAAACCTATTGATAGAGGTATCAACCATCGTAATCGGACCATTTTAGATTTTTGCCGCCCAAAAACTTGTGGGCTATAGCACAGTTGATTTTCAATAAAATTGAATTTTCTAAGAAATGTTTAGAAATAATCGCGCAATCAAAATGGAAATTGTCACAGCAATTACAGGTCCCGAAACCTATTGATAGAGGTATCAACCATCGTAATCGGACCATTTTAGATTTTTGCCGCCCAAAAACTTGTGGGCTATAGCACAGTTGATTTTAAATAAAATTGAATTTTCTAAGAAATGTTTAGAAATAATCGAGCAATCAAAATGAAAATTGTCAGAGCAATTACAGGTCCCGAAACCTATTGATAGAGGTATCAACCATCGTAATCGGACCATTTTAGATTTTTGCCGCCCAAAAACTTGTGGGCTATAGCACAGTTGATTTTCAATAAAATTGAATTTTCTAAGAAATGTTTAGAAATAATCGCGCAATCAAAATGGAAATTGTCACAGCAATTACAGGTCCCGAAACCTATTGATAGAGGTATCAACCATCGTAATCGGACCATTTTAGATTTTTGCCGCCCAAAAACTTGTGGGCTATAGCACAGTTGATTTTAAATAAAATTCAATTTTCTAAGAAATGTTTAGAAATAATCGAGCAATCAAAATGAAAATTGTCACAGCAATTACAGGTCCCGAAACCTATTGATAGAGGTATCAACCATCGTAATCGGACCATTTTAGATTTTTGCCGCCCAAAAACTTGTGGGCTATAGCACAGTTGATTTTAAATAAAATTGAATTTTCTAAGAAATGTATAGAAATAATCGAGCAATCAAAATGAAAATTGTCACAGCAATTACAGGTCCCGAAACCTATTGATAGAGGTATCAATCATCGTAATTGGACCATTTTAGATTTTTGCCGCCCAAAAACTTGTGGGCTATAGCACAGTTGATTTTCAATAAAATTCAATTTTCTAAGAAATGTTTAGAAATAATCGAGCAATCAAAATGAAAATTGTCACAGCAATTACAGGTCCCGAAACCTATTGATAGAGGTATCAACCATCGTAATCGGACCATTTTAGATTTTTGCCGCCCAAAAACTTGTGGGCTATAGCACAGTTGATTTTCAATAAAATTGAATTTTCTAAGAAATGTTTAGAAATAATCGAGCAATCAAAATGAAAATTGTCACAGCAATTACAGGTCCCGAAACCTATTGATAGAGGTATCAACCATCGTAATCGGACCATTTTAGATTTTTGCCGCCCAAAAACTTGTGGGCTATAGCACAGTTGATTTTCAATAAAATTGAATTTTCTAAGAAATGTTTAGAAATAATCGAGCAATCAAAATGAAAATTGTCACAGCAATTACAGGTCCCGAAACCTATTGATAGAGGTATCAATCATCGTAATTGGACCATTTTAGATTTTTGCCGCCCAAAAACTTGTGGGCTATAGCACAGTTGATTTTCAATAAAATTGAATTTTCTAAGAAATGTTTAGAAATAATCGAGCAATCAAAATGAAAATTGTCACAGCAATTACAGGTCCCGAAACCTATTGATAGAGGTATCAACCATCGTAATCGGACCATTTTAGATTTTTGCCGCCCAAAAACTTGTGGGCTATAGCACAGTTGATTTTCAATAAAATTGAATTTTCTAAGAAATGTTTAGAAATAATCGAGCAATCAAAATGAAAATTGTCACAGCAATTACAGGTCCCGAAACCTATTGATAGAGGTATCAACCATCGTAATCGGACCATTTTAGATTTTTGCCGCCCAAAAACTTGTGGGCTATAGCACAGTTGATTTTCAATAAAATTGAATTTTCTAAGAAATGTTTAGAAATAATCGAGCAATCAAAATGAAAATTGTCACAGCAATTACAGGTCCCGAAACCTATTGATAGAGGTATCAACCATCGTAATCGGACCATTTTAGATTTTTGCCGCCCAAAAACTTGTGGGCTATAGCACAGTTGATTTTCAATAAAATTGAATTTTTTAATAAATGTTTAGAAATAATCGAGCAATCAAAATGAAAATTGTCACAGCAATTACAGGTCCCGAAACCTATTGATAGAGGTATCAACCATCGTAATCGGACTATTTTAGATTTTTGCCGCCCAAAAACTTGTGGGCTATAGCACAGTTGATTTTCAATAAAATTGAATTTTCTAAGAAATGTTTAGAAATAATCGAGCAATCAAAATGAAAATTGTCACAGCAATTACAGGTCCCGAAACCTATTGATAGAGGTATCAGCCATCGTATTCGGACCATGTTAGATTTTTGCCGCCCAAAAACTTGTGGGCTATAGCACAGTTGATTTTGAATAAAATTGAATTTTCTAAGAAATGTTTAGAAATAATCGAGCAATCAAAATGAAAATTGTCACAGCAATTACAGGTCCCGAAACCTATTGATAGAGGTATCAACCATCGTAATCGGACCATTTTAGATTTTTGCCGCCCAAAAACTTGTGGGCTATAGCACAGTTGATTTTCAATAAAATTGAATTTTCTAAGAAATGTTTAGAAATAATCGAGCAATCAAAATGAAAATTGTCACAGCAATTACAGGTCCCGAAACCTATTGATAGAGGTATCAACCATCGTAATCGGACCATTTTAGATTTTTGCCGCCCAAAAACTTGTGGGCTATAGCACAGTTGATTTTCAATAAAATTGAATTTTCTAAGAAATGTTTAGAAATAATCGAGCAATCAAAATGAAAATTGTCACAGCAATTACAGGTCCCGAAACCTATTGATAGAGGTATCAACCATCGTAATCGGACCATTTTAGATTTTTGCCGCCCAAAAACTTGTGGGCTATAGCACAGTTGATTTTGAATAAAATTGAATTTTCTAAGAAATGTTTAGAAATAATCGAGCAATCAAAATGAAAATTGTCACAGCAATTACAGGTCCCGAAACCTATTGATAGAGGTATCAACCATCGTAATCGGACCATTTTAGATTTTTGCCGCCCAAAAACTTGTGCACAGTTGATTTTCAATAAAATTGAATTTTCTATGAAATGTTTAGAAATAATCGAGCAATCAAAATGAAAATTGTCACAGCAATTACAGGTCCCGAAACCTATTGATAGAGGTATCAACCATCGTAATCGGACCATTTTAGATTTTTGCCGCCCAAAAACTTGTGGGCTATAGCACAGTTGATTTTCAATAAAATTGAATTTTCTAAGAAATGTTTAGAAATAATCGAGCAATCAAAATGAAAATTGTCACAGCAATTACAGGTCCCGAAACCTATTGATAGAGGTATCAACCATCGTAATCGGACCATTTTAGATTTTTGCCGCCCAAAAACTTGTGGGCTATAGCACAGTTGATTTTGAATAAAATTGAATTTTCTAAGAAATGTTTAGAAATAATCGAGCAATCAAAATGAAAATTGTCACAGCAATTACAGGTCCCGAAACCTATTGATAGAGGTATCAACCATCGTAATCGGACCATTTTAGATTTTTGCCGCCCAAAAACTTGTGCACAGTTGATTTTCAATAAAATTGAATTTTCTATGAAATGTTTAGAAATAATCGAGCAATCAAAATGAAAATTGTCACAGCAATTACAGGTCCCGAAACCTATTGATAGAGGTATCAACCATCGTAATCGGACCATTTTAGATTTTTGCCGCCCAAAAACTTGTGGGCTATAGCACAGTTGATTTTAAATAAAATTGAATTTTCTAAGAAATGTTTAGAAATAATCGAGCAATCAAAATGAAAATTGTCACAGCAATTACAGGTCCCGAAACCTATTGATAGAGGTATCAACCATCGTAATCGGACCATTTTAGATTTTTGCCGCCCAAAAACTTGTGGGCTATAGCACAGTTGATTTTCAATAAAATTGAATTTTCTAAGAAATGTTTAGAAATAATCGAGCAATCAAAATGAAAATTGTCACAGCAATTACAGGTCCCGAAACCTATTGATAGAGGTATCAACCATCGTAATCGGACCATTTTAGATTTTTGCCGCCCAAAAAATTGTGGGCTATAGCACAGTTGATTTTGAATAAAATTGAATTTTCTAAGAAATGTTTAGAAATAATCGAGCAATCAAAATGAAAATTGTCACAGCAATTACAGGTTCCGAAACCTATTGATAGAGGTATCAACCATCGTAATCGGACCATTTTAGATTTTTGCCGCCCAAAAACTTGTGGGCTATAGCACAGTTGATTTTCAATAAAATTGAATTTTCTAAGAAATGTTTAGAAATAATCGAGCAATCAAAATGAAAATTGTCACAGCAATTACAGGTCCCGAAACCTATTGATAGAGGTATCAACCATCGTAATCGGACCATTTTAGATTTTTGCCGCCCAAAAACTTGTGGGCTATAGCACAGTTGATTTTGAATAAAATTGAATTTTCTAAGAAATGTTTAGAAATAATCGAGCAATCAAAATGAAAATTGTCACAGCAATTACAGGTCCCGAAACCTATTGATAGAGGTATCAACCATCGTAATCGGACCATTTTAGATTTTTGCCGCCCAAAAACTTGTGGGCTATAGCACAGTTGATTTTCAATAAAATTGAATTTTCTAAGAAATGTTTAGAAATAATCGAGCAATCAAAATGAAAATTGTCACAGCAATTACAGGTCCCGAAACCTATTGATAGAGGTATCAACCATCGTAATCGGACCATTTTAGATTTTTGCCGCCCAAAAACTTGTGGGCTATAGCACAGTTGATTTTGAATAAAATTGAATTTTCTAAGAAATGTTTAGAAATAATCGAGCAATCAAAATGAAAATTGTCACAGCAATTACAGGTCCCGAAACCTATTGATAGAGGTATCAACCATCGTAATCGGACCATTTTAGATTTTTGCCGCCCAAAAGCTTGTGGGCTATAGCACAGTTGATTTTCAATAAAATTGAATTTTCTAAGAAATGTTTAGAAATAATCGAGCAATCAAAATGAAAATTGTCACAGCAATTACAGGTCCCGAAACCTATTGATAGAGGTATCAACCATCGTAATCGGACCATTTTAGATTTTTGCCGCCCAAAAACTTGTGGGCTAAAGCACAGTTGATTTTCAATAAAATTGAATTTTCTAAGAAATGTTTAGAAATAATCGAGAAATCAAAATGAAAATTGTCACAGCAATTACAGGTCCCGAAACCTATTGATAGAGGTATCAACCATCGTAATCGGACCATTTTAGATTTTTGCCGCCCAAAAACTTGTGGGCTATAGCACAGTTGATTTTCAATAAAATTGAATTTTCTAAGAAATGTTTAGAAATAATCGAGCAATCAAAATGAAAATTGTCACAGCAATTACAGGTCCCGAAACCTATTGATAGAGGTATCAACCATCGTAATCGGACCATTTTAGATTTTTGCCGCCCAAAAACTTGTGGGCTATAGCACAGTTGATTTTCAATAAAATTGAATTTTCTAAGAAATGTTTAGAAATAATCGAGCAATCAAAATGAAAATTGTCACAGCAATTACAGGTCCCGAAACCTATTGATAGAGGTATCAACCATCGTAATCGGACCATTTTAGATTTTTGCCGCCCAAAAAATTGTGGGCTATAGCACAGTTGATTTTGAATAAAATTGAATTTTCTAAGAAATGTTTAGAAATAATCGAGCAATCAAAATGAAAATTGTCACAGCAATTACAGGTTCCGAAACCTATTGATAGAGGTATCAACCATCGTAATCGGACCATTTTAGATTTTTGCCGCCCAAAAACTTGTGGGCTATAGCACAGTTGATTTTCAATAAAATTGAATTTTCTAAGAAATGTTTAGAAATAATCGAGCAATCAAAATGAAAATTGTCACAGCAATTACAGGTCCCGAAACCTATTGATAGAGGTATCAACCATCGTAATCGGACCATTTTAGATTTTTGCCGCCCAAAAACTTGTGGGCTATAGCACAGTTGATTTTGAATAAAATTGAATTTTCTAAGAAATGTTTAGAAATAATCGAGCAATCAAAATGAAAATTGTCACAGCAATTACAGGTCCCGAAACCTATTGATAGAGGTATCAACCATCGTAATCGGACCATTTTAGATTTTTGCCGCCCAAAAACTTGTGGGCTATAGCACAGTTGATTTTCAATAAAATTGAATTTTCTAAGAAATGTTTAGAAATAATCGAGCAATCAAAATGAAAATTGTCACAGCAATTACAGGTCCCGAAACCTATTGATAGAGGTATCAACCATCGTAATCGGACCATTTTAGATTTTTGCCGCCCAAAAACTTGTGGGCTATAGCACAGTTGATTTTGAATAAAATTGAATTTTCTAAGAAATGTTTAGAAATAATCGAGCAATCAAAATGAAAATTGTCACAGCAATTACAGGTCCCGAAACCTATTGATAGAGGTATCAACCATCGTAATCGGACCATTTTAGATTTTTGCCGCCCAAAAACTTGTGGGCTATAGCACAGTTGATTTTCAATAAAATTGAATTTTCTAAGAAATGTTTAGAAATAATCGAGCAATCAAAATGAAAATTGTCACAGCAATTACAGGTCCCGAAACCTATTGATAGAGGTATCAACCATCGTAATCGGACCATTTTAGATTTTTGCCGCCCAAAAACTTGTGGGCTATAGCACAATTGATTTTGAATAAAATTGAATTTTCTAAGAAATGTTTAGAAATAATCGAGCAATCAAAATGAAAATTGTCACAGCAATTACAGGTCCCGAAACCTATTGATAGAGGTATCAACCATCGTAATCGGACCATTTTAGATTTTTGCCGCCCAAAAACTTGTGGGCTAAAGCACAGTTGATTTTCAATAAAATTGAATTTTCTAAGAAATGTTTAGAAATAATCGAGCAATCAAAATGAAAATTGTCACAGCAATTACAGGTCCCGAAACCTATTGATAGAGGTATCAACCATCGTAATCGGACCATTTTAGATTTTTGCCGCCCAAAAACTTGTGGGCTATAGCACAGTTGATTTTCAATAAAATTGAATTTTCTAAGAAATGTTTAGAAATAATCGAGCAATCAAAATGAAAATTGTCACAGCAATTACAGGTCCCGAAACCTATTGATAGAGGTATCAACCATCGTAATCGGACCATTTTAGATTTTTGCCGCCCAAAAACTTGTGGGCTATAGCACAGTTGATTTTCAATAAAATTGAATTTTCTAAGAAATGTTTAGAAATAATCGAGCAATCAAAATGAAAATTGTCACAGCAATTACAGGTCCCGAAACCTATTGATAGAGGTATCAACCATCGTAATCGGACCATTTTAGATTTTTGCCGCCCAAAAACTTGTGGGCTATAGCACAGTTGATTTTGAATAAAATTGAATTTTCTAAGAAATGTTTAGAAATAATCGAGCAATCAAAATGAAAATTGTCACAGCAATTACAGGTCCCGAAACCTATTGATAGAGGTATCAACCATCGTAATCGGACCATTTTAGATTTTTGCCGCCCAAAAACTTGTGGGCTATAGCACAGTTGATTTTGAATAAAATTGAATTTTCTAAGAAATGTTTAGAAATAATCGAGCAATCAAAATGAAAATTGTCACAGCAATTACAGGTCCCGAAACCTATTGATAGAGGTATCAACCATCGTAATCGGACCATTTTAGATTTTTGCCGCCCAAAAACTTGTGGGCTAAAGCACAGTTGATTTTCAATAAAATTGAATTTTCTAAGAAATGTTTAGAAATAATCGAGCAATCAAAATGAAAATTGTCACAGCAATTACAGGTCCCGAAACCTATTGATAGAGGTATCAACCATCGTAATCGGACCATTTTAGATTTTTGCCGCCCAAAAACTTGTGGGCTATAGCACAGTTGATTTTCAATAAAATTGAATTTTCTAAGAAATGTTTAGAAATAATCGAGCAATCAAAATGAAAATTGTCACAGCAATTACAGGTCCCGAAACCTATTGATAGAGGTATCAACCATCGTAATCGGACCATTTTAGATTTTTGCCGCCCAAAAACTTGTGGGCTATAGCACAGTTGATTTTCAATAAAATTGAATTTTCTAAGAAATGTTTAGAAATAATCGAGCAATCAAAATGAAAATTGTCACAGCAATTACAGGTCCCGAAACCTATTGATAGAGGTATCAACCATCGTAATCGGACCATTTTAGATTTTTGCCGCCCAAAAAATTGTGGGCTATAGCACAGTTGATTTTGAATAAAATTGAATTTTCTAAGAAATGTTTAGAAATAATCGAGCAATCAAAATGAAAATTGTCACAGCAATTACAGGTTCCGAAACCTATTGATAGAGGTATCAACCATCGTAATCGGACCATTTTAGATTTTTGCCGCCCAAAAACTTGTGGGCTATAGCACAGTTGATTTTCAATAAAATTGAATTTTCTAAGAAATGTTTAGAAATAATCGAGCAATCAAAATGAAAATTGTCACAGCAATTACAGGTCCCGAAACCTATTGATAGAGGTATCAACCATTGTAATCGGACCATTTTAGATTTTTGCCGCCCAAAAACTTGTGGGCTATAGCACAGTTGATTTTGAATAAAATTGAATTTTCTAAGAAATGTTTAGAAATAATCGAGCAATCAAAATGAAAATTGTCACAGCAATTACAGGTCCCGAAACCTATTGATAGAGGTATCAACCATCGTAATCGGACCATTTTAGATTTTTGCCGCCCAAAAACTTGTGGGCTATAGCACAGTTGATTTTCAATAAAATTGAATTTTCTAAGAAATGTTTAGAAATAATCGAGCAATCAAAATGAAAATTGTCACAGCAATTACAGGTCCCGAAACCTATTGATAGAGGTATCAACCATCGTAATCGGACCATTTTAGATTTTTGCCGCCCAAAAACTTGTGGGCTATAGCACAGTTGATTTTGAATAAAATTGAATTTTCTAAGAAATGTTTAGAAATAATCGAGCAATCAAAATGAAAATTGTCACAGCAATTACAGGTCCCGAAACCTATTGATAGAGGTATCAACCATCGTAATCGGACCATTTTAGATTTTTGCCGCCCAAAAACTTGTGGGCTATAGCACAGTTGATTTTCAATAAAATTGAATTTTCTAAGAAATGTTTAGAAATAATCGAGCAATCAAAATGAAAATTGTCACAGCAATTACAGGTCCCGAAACCTATTGATAGAGGTATCAACCATCGTAATCGGACCATTTTAGATTTTTGCCGCCCAAAAACTTGTGGGCTAAAGCACAGTTGATTTTCAATAAAATTGAATTTTCTAAGAAATGTTTAGAAATAATCGAGCAATCAAAATGAAAATTGTCACAGCAATTACAGGTCCCGAAACCTATTGATAGAGGTATCAACCATCGTAATCGGACCATTTTAGATTTTTGCCGCCCAAAAACTTGTGGGCTATAGCACAGTTGATTTTCAATAAAATTGAATTTTCTAAGAAATGTTTAGAAATAATCGAGCAATCAAAATGAAAATTGTCACAGCAATTACAGGTCCCGAAACCTATTGATAGAGGTATCAACCATCGTAATCGGACCATTTTAGATTTTTGCCGCCCAAAAAATTGTGGGCTATAGCACAGTTGATTTTGAATAAAATTGAATTTTCTAAGAAATGTTTAGAAATAATCGAGCAATCAAAATGAAAATTGTCACAGCAATTACAGGTTCCGAAACCTATTGATAGAGGTATCAACCATCGTAATCGGACCATTTTAGATTTTTGCCGCCCAAAAACTTGTGGGCTATAGCACAGTTGATTTTCAATAAAATTGAATTTTCTAAGAAATGTTTAGAAATAATCGAGCAATCAAAATGAAAATTGTCACAGCAATTACAGGTCCCGAAACCTATTGATAGAGGTATCAACCATCGTAATCGGACCATTTTAGATTTTTGCCGCCCAAAAACTTGTGGGCTATAGCACAGTTGATTTTGAATAAAATTGAATTTTCTAAGAAATGTTTAGAAATAATCGAGCAATCAAAATGAAAATTGTCACAGCAATTACAGGTCCCGAAACCTATTGATAGAGGTATCAACCATCGTAATCGGACCATTTTAGATTTTTGCCGCCCAAAAACTTGTGGGCTATAGCACAGTTGATTTTCAATAAAATTGAATTTTCTAAGAAATGTTTAGAAATAATCGAGCAATCAAAATGAAAATTGTCACAGCAATTACAGGTCCCGAAACCTATTGATAGAGGTATCAACCATCGTAATCGGACCATTTTAGATTTTTGCCGCCCAAAAACTTGTGGGCTATAGCACAGTTGATTTTGAATAAAATTGAATTTTCTAAGAAATGTTTAGAAATAATCGAGCAATCAAAATGAAAATTGTCACAGCAATTACAGGTCCCGAAACCTATTGATAGAGGTATCAACCATCGTAATCGGACCATTTTAGATTTTTGCCGCCCAAAAACTTGTGGGCTATAGCACAGTTGATTTTCAATAAAATTGAATTTTCTAAGAAATGTTTAGAAATAATCGAGCAATCAAAATGAAAATTGTCACAGCAATTACAGGTCCCGAAACCTATTGATAGAGGTATCAACCATCGTAATCGGACCATTTTAGATTTTTGCCGCCCAAAAACTTGTGGGCTATAGCACAGTTGATTTTGAATAAAATTGAATTTTCTAAGAAATGTTTAGAAATAATCGAGCAATCAAAATGAAAATTGTCACAGCAATTACAGGTCCCGAAACCTATTGATAGAGGTATCAACCATCGTAATCGGACCATTTTAGATTTTTGCCGCCCAAAAACTTGTGGGCTAAAGCACAGTTGATTTTCAATAAAATTTAATTTTCTAAGAAATGTTTAGAAATAATCGAGCAATCAAAATGAAAATTGTCACAGCAATTACAGGTCCCGAAACCTATTGATAGAGGTATCAACCATCGTAATCGGACCATTTTAGATTTTTGCCGCCCAAAAACTTGTGGGCTATAGCACAGTTGATTTTCAATAAAATTGAATTTTCTAAGAAATGTTTAGAAATAATCGAGCAATCAAAATGAAAATTGTCACAGCAATTACAGGTCCCGAAACCTATTGATAGAGGTATCAACCATCGTAATCGGACCATTTTAGATTTTTGCCGCCCAAAAACTTGTGGGCTATAGCACAGTTGATTTTCAATAAAATTGAATTTTCTAAGAAATGTTTAGAAATAATCGAGCAATCAAAATGAAAATTGTCACAGCAATTACAGGTCCCGAAACCTATTGATAGAGGTATCAACCATCGTAATCGGACCATTTTAGATTTTTGCCGCCCAAAAAATTGTGGGCTATAGCACAGTTGATTTTGAATAAAATTGAATTTTCTAAGAAATGTTTAGAAATAATCGAGCAATCAAAATGAAAATTGTCACAGCAATTACAGGTTCCGAAACCTATTGATAGAGGTATCAACCATCGTAATCGGACCATTTTAGATTTTTGCCGCCCAAAAACTTGTGGGCTATAGCACAGTTGATTTTCAATAAAATTGAATTTTCTAAGAAATGTTTAGAAATAATCGAGCAATCAAAATGAAAATTGTCACAGCAATTACAGGTCCCGAAACCTATTGATAGAGGTATCAACCATCGTAATCGGACCATTTTAGATTTTTGCCGCCCAAAAACTTGTGGGCTATAGCACAGTTGATTTTGAATAAAATTGAATTTTCTAAGAAATGTTTAGAAATAATCGAGCAATCAAAATGAAAATTGTCACAGCAATTACAGGTCCCGAAACCTATTGATAGAGGTATCAACCATCGTAATCGGACCATTTTAGATTTTTGCCGCCCAAAAACTTGTGGGCTATAGCACAGTTGATTTTCAATAAAATTGAATTTTCTAAGAAATGTTTAGAAATAATCGAGCAATCAAAATGAAAATTGTCACAGCAATTACAGGTCCCGAAACCTATTGATAGAGGTATCAACCATCGTAATCGGACCATTTTAGATTTTTGCCGCCCAAAAACTTGTGGGCTATAGCACAGTTGATTTTGAATAAAATTGAATTTTCTAAGAAATGTTTAGAAATAATCGAGCAATCAAAATGAAAATTGTCACAGCAATTACAGGTCCCGAAACCTATTGATAGAGGTATCAACCATCGTAATCGGACCATTTTAGATTTTTGCCGCCCAAAAACTTGTGGGCTATAGCACAGTTGATTTTCAATAAAATTGAATTTTCTAAGAAATGTTTAGAAATAATCGAGCAATCAAAATGAAAATTGTCACAGCAATTACAGGTCCCGAAACCTATTGATAGAGGTATCAACCATCGTAATCGGAGCATTTTAGATTTTTGCCGCCCAAAAACTTGTGGGCTATAGCACAGTTGATTTTCAATAAAATTGAATTTTCTAAGAAATGTTTAGAAATAATCGAGCAATCAAAATGAAAATTGTCACAGCAATTACAGGTCCCAAACCTATTGATAGAGGTATCAACCATCGTAATCGGACCATTTTAGATTTTTGCCGCCCAAAAACTTGTGGGCTATAGCACAGTTGATTTTCAATAAAATTGAATTTTCTAAGAAATGTTTAGAAATAATCGAGCAATCAAAATGAAAATTGTCACAGCAATTACAGGTCCCGAAACCTATTGATAGAGGTATCAACCATCGTAATCGGACCATTTTAGATTTTTGCCGCCCAAAAACTTGTGGGCTATAGCACAGTTGATTTTGAATAAAATTAAATTTTCTAAGAAATGTTTAGAAATAATCGAGCAATCAAAATGAAAATTGTCACAGCAATTACAGGTCCCGAAACCTATTGATAGAGGTATCAACCATCGTAATCGGACCATTTTAGATTTTTGCCGCCCAAAAACTTGTGGGCTATAGCACAGTTGATTTTCAATAAAATTGAATTTTCTAAGAAATGTTTAGAAATAATCGCGCAATCAAAATGAAAATTGTCACAGCAATTACAGGTCCCGAAACCTATTGATAGAGGTATCAACCATCGTAATCGGACCATTTTAGATTTTTGCCGCCCAAAAACTTGTGGGCTATAGCACAGTTGATTTTCAATAAAATTGAATTTTCTAAGAAATGTTTAGAAATAATCGAGCAATCAAAATGAAAATTGTCACATCAATTACAGGTCCCGAAACCTATTGATAGAGGTATCAACCATCGTAATCGGACCATTTTAGATTTTTGCCGCCCAAAAACTTGTGGGCTATAGCACAGTTGATTTTCAATAAAATTGAATTTTCTAAGAAATGTTTAGAAATAATCGAGCAATCAAAATGAAAATTGTCACAGCAATTACAGGTCCCGAAACCTATTGATAGAGGTATCAACCATCGTAATCGGACCATTTTAGATTTTTGCCGCCCAAAAACTTGTGGGCTATAGCACAGTTGATTTTCAATAAAATTGAATTTTCTAAGAAATGTTAAGAAATAATCGAGCAATCAAAATGAAAATTGTCACAGCAATTACAGGTCCCGAAACCTATTGATAGAGGTATCAACCATCGTAATCGGACCATTTTAGATTTTTGCCGCCCAAAAACTTGTGGGCTATAGCACAGTTGATTTTCAATAAAATTGAATTTTCTAAAAAATGTTTAGAAATAATCGAGCAATCAAAATGAAAATTGTCACAGCAATTACAGGTCCCGAAACCTATTGATAGAGGTATCAACCATCGTAATCGGACCATTTTAGATTTTTGCCGCCCAAAAACTTGTGGGCTATAGCACAGTTGATTTTCAATAAAATTGAATTTTCTAAGAAATGTTTAGAAATAATCGAGCAATCAAAATGAAAATTGTCACAGCAATTACAGGTCCCGAAACCTATTGATAGAGGTATCAACCATCGTAATCGGACCATTTTAGATTTTTGCCGCCCAAAAACTTGTGGGCTATAGCACAGTTGATTTTCAATAAAATTGAATTTTCTAAGAAATGTTTAGAAATAATCGAGCAATCAAAATGAAAATTGTCACAGCAATTACAGGTCCCGAAACCTATTGATAGAGGTATCAACCATCGTAATCGGACCATTTTAGATTTTTGCCGCCCAAAAACTTGTGGGCTATAGCACAGTTGATTTTCAATAAAATTGAATTTTCTAAGAAATGTTTAGAAATAATCGAGCAATCAAAATGAAAATTGTCACAGCAATTACAGGTCCCGAAACCTATTGATAGAGGTATCAACCATCGTAATCGGACCATTTTAGATTTTTGCCGCCCAAAAACTTGTGGGCTATAGCACAGTTGATTTTGAATAAAATTGAATTTTCTAAGAAATGTTTAGAAATAATCGAGCAATCAAAATGAAAATTGTCACAGCAATTACAGGTCCCGAAACCTATTGATAGAGGTGTCAACCATCGTAATCGGACCATTTTAGATTTTTGCCGCCCAAAAACTTGTGGGCTATAGCACAGTTGATTTTGAATAAAATTGAATTTTCTAAGAAATGTTTAGAAATAATCGAGCAATCAAAATGAAAATTGTCACAGCAATTACAGATCCCGAAACCTATTGATAGAGGTATCAACCATCGTAATCGGACCATTTTAGATTTTTGCCGCCCAAAAACTTGTGGGCTATAGCACAGTTGATTTTCAATAAAATTGAATTTTCTAAGAAATGTTTAGAAATAATCGAGCAATCAAAATGAAAATTGTCACAGCAATTACAGGTCCCGAAACCTATTGATAGAGGTATCAACCATCGTAATCGGACCATTTTAGATTTTTGCCGCCCAAAAACTTGTGGGCTATAGCACAGTTGATTTTCAATAAAATTGAATTTTCTAAGAAATGTTTAGAAATAATCGAGCAATCAAAATGAAAATTGTCACAGCAATTACAGGTCCCGAAACCTATTGATAGAGGTATCAACCATCGTAATCGGACCATTTTAGATTTTTGCCGCCCAAAAACTTGTGGGCTATAGCACAGTTGATTTTCAATAAAATTGAATTTTCTAAGAAATGTTTAGAAATAATCGAGCAATCAAAATGAAAATTGTCACAGCAATTACAGGTCCCGAAACCTATTGATAGAGGTATCAACCATCGTAATCGGACCATTTTAGATTTTTGCCGCCCAAAAACTTGTGGGCTATAGCACAGTTGATTTTCAATAAAATTGAATTTTCTAAGAAATGTTTAGAAATAATCGAGCAATCAAAATGAAAATTGTCACAGCAATTACAGGTCCCGAAACCTATTGATAGAGGTATCAACCATCGTAATCGGACCATTTTAGATTTTTGCCGCCCAAAAACTTGTGGGCTATAGCACAGTTGATTTTCAATAAAATTGAATTTTCTAAGAAATGTTTAGAAATAATCGAGCAATCAAAATGAAAATTGTCACAGCAATTACAGGTCCCGAAACCTATTGATAGAGGTATCAACCATCGTAATCGGACCATTTTAGATTTTTGCCGCCCAAAAACTTATGGGCTATAGCACAGTTGATTTTCAATAAAATTGAATTTTCTAAGAAATGTTTAGAAATAATCGAGCAATCAAAATGAAAATTGTCACAGCAATTACAGGTCCCGAAACCTATTGATAGAGGTATCAACCATCGTAATCGGACCATTTTAGATTTTTGCCGCCCAAAAACTTGTGGGCTATAGCACAGTTGATTTTCAATAAAATTGAATTTTCTAAGAAATGTTTAGAAATAATCGAGCAATCAAAATGAAAATTGTCACAGCAATTACAGGTCCCGAAACCTATTGATAGAGGTATCAACCATCGTAATCGGACCATTTTAGATTTTTGCCGCCCAAAAACTTGTGGGCTATAGCACAGTTGATTTTGAATAAAATTGAATTTTCTAAGAAATGTTTAGAAATAATCGAGCAATCAAAATGAAAATTGTCACAGCAATTACAGGTCCCGAAACCTATTGATAGAGGTATCAACCATCGTAATCGGACCATTTTAGATTTTTGCTGCCCAAAAACTTGTGGGCTATAGCACAGTTGATTTTCAATAAAATTGAATTTTCTAAGAAATGTTTAGAAATAATCGAGCAATCAAAATGAAAATTGTCACAGCAATTACAGGTCCCGAAACCTATTGATAGAGGTATCAACCATCGTAATCGGACCATTTTAGATTTTTGCCGCCCAAAAACTTGTGGGCTATAGCACAGTTGATTTTGAATAAAATTGAATTTTCTAAGAAATGTTTAGAAATAATCGAGCAATCAAAATGAAAATTGTCACAGCAATTACAGGTCCCGAAACCTATTGATAGAGGTATCAACCATCGTAATCGGACCATTTTAGATTTTTGCCGCCCAAAAACTTGTGGGCTATAGCACAGTTGATTTTCAATAAAATTGAATTTTCTAAGAAATGTTTAGAAATAATCGAGCAATCAAAATGAAAATTGTCACAGCAATTACAGGTCCCGAAACCTATTGATAGAGGTATCAACCATCGTAATCGGACCATTTTAGATTTTTGCCGCCCAAAAACTTGTGGGCTATAGCACAGTTGATTTTCAATAAAATTGAATTTTCTAAGAAATGTTTAGAAATAATCGAGCAATCAAAATGAAAATTGTCACAGCAATTACAGGTCCCGAAACCTATTGATAGAGGTATCAACCATCGTAATCGGACCATTTTAGATTTTTGCCGCCCAAAAACTTGTGGGCTATAGCACAGTTGATTTTCAATAAAATTGAATTTTCTAAGAAATGTTTAGAAATAATCGAGCAATCAAAATGAAAATTTTCACAGCAATTACAGGTCCCGAAACCTATTGATAGAGGTATCAACCATCGTAATCGGACCATTTTAGATTTTTGCCGCCCAAAAACTTGTTGGCTATAGCACAGTTGATTTTCAATAAAATTGAATTTTCTAAGAAATGTTTAGAAATAATCGAGCAATCAAAATGAAAATTGTCACAGCAATTACAGGTCCCGAAACCTATTGATAGAGGTATCAACCATCGTAATCGGACCATTTTAGATTTTTGCCGCCCAAAAACTTGTGGGCTATAGCACAGTTGATTTTCAATAAAATTGAATTTTCTAAGAAATGTTTAGAAATAATCGAGCAATCAAAATGAAAATTTTCACAGCAATTACAGGTCCCGAAACCTATTGATAGAGGTATCAACCATCGTAATCGGACCATTTTAGATTTTTGCCGCCCAAAAACTTGTGGCCTATAGCACAGTTGATTTTCAATAAAATTGAATTTTCTAAGAAATGTTTAGAAATAATCGAGCAATCAAAATGAAAATTGTCACAGCAATTACAGGTCCCGAAACCTATTGATAGAGGTATCAACCATCGTAATCGGACCATTTTAGATTTTTGCCGCCCAAAAACTTGTGGGCTATAGCACAGTTGATTTCCAATAAAATTGAATTTTCTAAGAAATGTTTAGAAATAATCGAGCAATCAAAATGAAAATTGTCACAGCAATTACAGGTCCCGAAACCTATTGATAGAGGTATCAACCATCGTAATCGGACCATTTTAGATTTTTGCCGCCCAAAAACTTGTGGGCTATAGCACAGTTGATTTTGAATAAAATTGAATTTTCTAAGAAATGTTTAGAAATAATCGAGCAATCAAAATGAAAATTGTCACAGCAATTACAGGTCCCGAAACCTATTGATAGAGGTATCAACCATCGTAATCGGACCATTTTAGATTTTTGCCGCCCAAAAACTTGTGGGCTATAGCACAGTTGATTTTCAATAAAATTGAATTTTCTAAGAAATGTTTAGAAATAATCGAGCAATCAAAATGAAAATTGTCACAGCAATTACAGGTCCCGAAACCTATTGATAGAGGTATCAACCATCGTAATCGGACCATTTTAGATTTTAGCCACCCAAAAACTTGTGGGCTATAGCACAGTTGATTTTCAATAAAATTGAATTTTCTAAGAAATGTTTAGAAATAATCGAGCAATCAAAATGAAAATTGTCACAGCAATTACAGGTCCCGAAACCTATTGATAGAGGTATCAACCATCGTAATCGGACCATTTTAGATTTTTGCCGCCCAAAAACTTGTGGGCTATAGCACAGTTGATTTTCAATAAAATTGAATTTTCTAAGAAATGTTTAGAAATAATCGAGCAATCAAAATGAAAATTGTCACAGCAATTACAGGTCCCGAAACCTATTGATAGAGGTATCAACCATCGTAATCGGACCATTTTAGATTTTTGCCGCCCAAAAACTTGTGGGCTATAGCACAGTTGATTTTGAATAAAATTGAATTTTCTAAGAAATGTTTAGAAATAATCGAGCAATCAAAATGAAAATTGTCACAGCAATTACAGGTCCCGAAACCTATTGATAGAGGTATCAACCATCGTAATCGGACCATTTTAGATTTTTGCCGCCCAAAAACTTGTGGGCTATAGCACAGTTGATTTTCAATAAAATTGAATTTTCTAAGAAATGTTTAGAAATAATCGAGCAATCAAAATGAAAATTGTCACAGCAATTACAGGTCCCGAAACCTATTGATAGAGGTATCAACCATCGTAATCGGACCATTTTAGATTTTTGCCGCCCAAAAACTTGTGGGCTATAGCACAGTTGATTTTCAATAAAATTGAATTTTCTAAGAAATGTTTAGAAATAATCGAGCAATCAAAATGAAAATTGTCACAGCAATTACAGGTCCCGAAACCTATTGATAGAGGTATCAACCATCGTAATCGGACCATTTTAGATTTTTGCCGCCCAAAAACTTGTGGGCTATAGCACAGTTGATTTTGAATAAAATTGAATTTTCTAAGAAATGTTTAGAAATAATCGAGCAATCAAAATGAAAATTGTCACAGCAATTACAGGTCCCGAAACCTATTGATAGAGGTATCAACCATCGTAATCGGACCATTTTAGATTTTTGCCGCCCAAAAATTTGTGGGCTATAGCACAGTTGATTTTGAATAAAATTGAATTTTCTAAGAAATGTTTAGAAATAATCGAGCAATCAAAATGAAAATTGTCACAGCAATTACAGGTCCCGAAACCTATTGATAGAGGTATCAACCATCGTAATCGGACCATTTTAGATTTTTGCCGCCCAAAAACTTGTGGGCTATAGCACAGTTGATTTTCAATAAAATTGAATTTTCTAAGAAATGTTTAGAAATAATCGAGCAAACAAAATGAAAATTGTCACAGCAATTACAGGTCCCGAAACCTATTGATAGAGGTATCAACCATCGTAATCGGACCATTTTAGATTTTTGCCGCCCAAAAACTTGTGGGCTATAGCACAGTTGATTTTCAATAAAATTGAATTTTCTAAGAAATGTTTAGAAATAATCGAGCAATCAAAATGAAAATTGTCACAGCAATTACAGGTCCCGAAACCTATTGATAGAGGTATCAACCATCGTAATCGGACCATTTTAGATTTTTGCCGCCCAAAAACTTGTGGGCTATAGCACAGTTGATTTTGAATAAAATTGAATTTTCTAAGAAATGTTTAGAAATAATCGAGCAATCAAAATGAAAATTGTCACAGCAATTACAGGTCCCGAAACCTATTGATAGAGGTATCAACCATCGTAATCGGACCATTTTAGATTTTTGCCGCCCAAAAACGTGTGGGCTATAGCACAGTTGATTTTCAATAAAATTGAATTTTCTAAGAAATGTTTAGAAATAATCGAGCAATCAAACTGAAAATTGTCACAGCAATTACAGGTCCCGAAACCTATTGATAGAGGTATCAACCATCGTAATCGGACCATTTTAGATTTTTGCCGCCCAAAAACTTGTGGGCTATAGCACAGTTGATTTTCAATAAAATTGAATTTTCTAAGAAATGTTTAGAAATAATCGAGCAATCAAAATGAAAATTGTCACAGCAATTACAGGTCCCGAAACCTATTGATAGAGGTATCAACCATCGTAATCGGACCATTTTAGATTTTTGCCGCCCAAAAACTTGTGGGCTATAACACAGTTGATTTTCAATAAAATTGAATTTTCTAAGAAATGTTTAGAAATAATCGAGCAATCAAAATGAAAATTGTCACAGCAATTACAGGTCCCGAAACCTATTGATAGAGGTATCAACCATCGTAATCGGACCATTTTAGATTTTTGCCGCCCAAAAACTTGTGGGCTATAGCACAGTTGATTTTCAATAAAATTGAATTTTCTAAGAAATGTTTAGAAATAATCGAGCAATCAAAATGAAAATTGTCACAGCAATTACAGGTCCCGAAACCTATTGATAGAGGTATCAACCATCGTAATCGGACCATTTTAGATTTTTGCCGCCCAAAAACTTGTGGGCTATAGCACAGTTGATTTTCAATAAAATTGAATTTTCTAAGAAATGTTTAGAAATAATCGAGCAATCAAAATGAAAATTGTCACAGCAATTACAGGTCCCGAAACCTATTGATAGAGGTATCAACCATCGTAATCGGACCATTTTAGATTTTTGCCGCCCAAAAACTTGTGGGCTATAGCACAGTTGATTTTCAATAAAATTGAATTTTCTAAGAAATGTTTAGAAATAATCGAGCAATCAAAATGAAAATTGTCACAGCAATTACAGGTCCCGAAACCTATTGATAGAGGTATCAACCATCGTAATCGGACCATTTTAGATTTTTGCCGCCCAAAAACTTGTGGGCTATAGCACAGTTGATTTTCAATAAAATTGAATTTTCTAAGAAATGTTTAAAAATAATCGAGCAATCAAAATGAAAATTGTCACAGCAATTACAGGTCCCGAAACCTATTGATAGAGGTATCAACCATCGTAATCGGACCATTTTAGATTTTTGCCGCCCAAAAACTTGTGGGCTATAGCACAGTTGATTTTCAATAAAATTGAATTTTCTAAGAAATGTTTAGAAATAATCGAGCAATCAAAATGAAAATTGTCACAGCAATTACAGGTCCCGAAACCTATTGATAGAGGTATCAACCATCGTAATCGGACCATTTTAGATTTTTGCCGCCCAAAAACTTGTGGGCTATAGCACAGTTGATTTTCAATAAATTGAATTTTCTAAGAAATGTTTAGAAATAATCGAGCAATCAAAATGAAAATTGTCACAGCAATTACAGGTCCCGAAACCTATTGATAGAGGTATCAACCATCGTAATCGGACCATTTTAGATTTTTGCCGCCCAAAAACTTGTGGGCTATAGCACAGTTGATTTTCAATAAAATTGAATTTTCTAAGAAATGTTAGAAATAATCGAGCAATCAAAATGAAAATTGTCACAGCAATTACAGGTCCCGAAACCTATTGATAGAGGTATCAACCATCGTAATCGGACCATTTTAGATTTTTGCCGCCCAAAAACTTGTGGGCTATAGCACAGTTGATTTTCAATAAAATTGAATTTTCTAAGAAATGTTTAGAAATAATCGAGCAATCAAAATGAAAATTGTCACAGCAATTACAGGTCCCGAAACCTATTGATAGAGGTATCAACCATCGTAATCGGACCATTTTAGATTTTTGCCGCCCAAAAACTTGTGGGCTATAGCACAGTTGATTTTCAATAAAATTGAATTTTCTAAGAAATGTTTAGAAATAATCGAGTAATCAAAATGAAAATTGTCACAGCAATTACAGGTCCCGAAACCTATTGATAGAGGTATCAACCATCGTAATCGGACCATTTTAGATTTTTGCCGCCCAAAAACTTGTGGGCTATAGCACAGTTGATTTTCAATAAAATTGAATTTTCTAAGAAATGTTTAGAAATAATCGAGCAATCAAAATGAAAATTGTCACAGCAATTACAGGTCCCGAAACCTATTGATAGAGGTATCAACCATCGTAATCGGACCATTTTAGATTTTTGCCGCCCAAAAACTTGTGGGCTATAGCACAGTTGATTTTCAATAAAATGGAATTTTCTAAGAAATGTTTAGAAATAATCGAGCAATCAAAATGAAAATTGTCAAAGCAATTACAGGTCCCGAAACCTATTGATAGAGGTATCAACCATCGTAATCGGACCATTTTAGATTTTTGCCGCCCAAAAACTTGTGGCCTATAGCACAGTTGATTTTCAATAAAATTGAATTTTCTAAGAAATGTTTAGAAATAATCGAGCAATCAAAATGAAAATTGTCACAGCAATTACAGGTCCCGAAACCTATTGATAGAGGTATCAACCATCGTAATCGGACCATTTTAGATTTTTGCCGCCCAAAAACTTGTGGCCTATAGCACAGTTGATTTTCAATAAAATTGAATTTTCTAAGAAATGTTTAGAAATAATCGAGCAATCAAAATGAAAATTGTCACAGCAATTACAGGTCCCGAAACCTATTGATAGAGGTATCAACCATCGTAATCGGACCATTTTAGATTTTTGCCGCCCAAAAACTTGTGGCCTATAGCACAGTTGATTTTCAATAAAATTGAATTTTCTAAGAAATGTTTAGAAATAATCGAGCAATCAAAATGAAAATTGTCACAGCAATTACAGGTCCCGAAACCTATTGATAGAGGTATCAACCATCGTAATCGGACCATTTTAGATTTTTGCCGCCCAAAAACTTGTGGCCTATAGCACAGTTGATTTTCAATAAAATTGAATTTTCTAAGAAATGTTTAGAAATAATCGAGCAATCAAAATGAAAATTGTCACAGCAATTACAGGTCCCGAAACCTATTGATAGAGGTATCAACCATCGTAATCGGACCATTTTAGATTTTTGCCGCCCAAAAACTTGTGGGCTATAGCACAGTTGATTTCCAATAAAATTGAATTTTCTAAGAAATGTTTAGAAATAATCGAGCAATCAAAATGAAAATTGTCACAGCAATTACAGGTCCCGAAACCTATTGATAGAGGTATCAACCATCGTAATCGGACCATTTTAGATTTTTGCCGCCCAAAAACTTGTGGGCTATAGCACAGTTGATTTTCAATAAAATTGAATTTTCTAAGAAATGTTTAGAAATAATCGAGCAATCAAAATGAAAATTGTCACAGCAATTACAGGTCCCGAAACCTATTGATAGAGGTATCAACCATCGTAATCGGACCATTTTAGATTTTTGCCGCCCAAAAACTTGTGGGCTATAGCACAGTTGATTTTGAATAAAATTGAATTTTCTAAGAAATGTTTAGAAATAATCGAGCAATCAAAATGAAAATTGTCACAGCAATTACAGGTCCCGAAACCTATTGATAGAGGTATCAACCATCGTAATCGGACCATTTTAGATTTTTGCCGCCCAAAAACTTGTGGGCTATAGCACAGTTGATTTTCAATAAAATTGAATTTTCTAAGAAATGTTTAGAAATAATCGAGCAATCAAAATGAAAATTGTCACAGCAATTACAGGTCCCGAAACCTATTGATAGAGGTATCAACCATCGTAATCGGACCATTTTAGATTTTTGCCACCCAAAAACTTGTGGGCTATAGCACAGTTGATTTTCAATAAAATTGAATTTTCTAAGAAATGTTTAGAAATAATCGAGCAATCAAAATGAAAATTGTCACAGCAATTACAGGTCCCGAAACCTATTGATAGAGGTATCAACCATCGTAATCGGACCATTTTAGATTTTTGCCGCCCAAAAACTTGTGGGCTATAGCACAGTTGATTTTTAATAAAATTGAATTTTCTAAGAAATGTTTAGAAATAATCGAGCAATCAAAATGAAAATTGTCACAGCAATTACAGGTCCCGAAACCTATTGATAGAGGTATCAACCATCGTAATCGGACCATTTTAGATTTTTGCCGCCCAAAAACTTGTGGGCTATAGCACAGTTGATTTTGAATAAAATTGAATTTTCTAAGAAATGTTTAGAAATAATCGAGCAATCAAAATGAAAATTGTCACAGCAATTACAGGTCCCGAAACCTATTGATAGAGGTATCAACCATCGTAATCGGACCATTTTAGATTTTTGCCGCCCAAAAACTTGTGGGCTATAGCACAGTTGATTTTCAATAAAATTGAATTTTCTAAGAAATGTTTAGAAATAATCGAGCAATCAAAATGAAAATTGTCACAGCAATTACAGGTCCCGAAACCTATTGATAGAGGTATCAACCATCGTAATCGGACCATTTTAGATTTTTGCCGCCCAAAAACTTGTGGGCTATAGCACAGTTGATTTTCAATAAAATTGAATTTTCTAAGAAATGTTTAGAAATAATCGAGCAATCAAAATGAAAATTGTCACAGCAATTACAGGTCCCGAAACCTATTGATAGAGGTATCAACCATCGTAATCGGACCATTTTAGATTTTTGCCGCCCAAAAACTTGTGGGCTATAGCACAGTTGATTTTGAATAAAATTGAATTTTCTAAGAAATGTTTAGAAATAATCGAGCAATCAAAATGAAAATTGTCACAGCAATTACAGGTCCCGAAACCTATTGATAGAGGTATCAACCATCGTAATCGGACCATTTTAGATTTTTGCCGCCCAAAAATTTGTGGGCTATAGCACAGTTGATTTTGAATAAAATTGAATTTTCTAAGAAATGTTTAGAAATAATCGAGCAATCAAAATGAAAATTGTCACAGCAATTACAGGTCCCGAAACCTATTGATAGAGGTATCAACCATCGTAATCGGACCATTTTAGATTTTTGCCGCCCAAAAACTTGTGGGCTATAGCACAGTTGATTTTCAATAAAATTGAATTTTCTAAGAAATGTTTAGAAATAATCGAGCAAACAAAATGAAAATTGTCACAGCAATTACAGGTCCCGAAACCTATTGATAGAGGTATCAACCATCGTAATCGGACCATTTTAGATTTTTGCCGCAAAAAAACTTGTGGGCTATAGCACAGTTGATTTTCAATAAAATTGAATTTTCTAAGAAATGTTTAGAAATAATCGAGCAATCAAAATGAAAATTGTCACAGCAATTACAGGTCCCGAAACCTATTGATAGAGGTATCAACCATCGTAATCGGACCATTTTAGATTTTTGCCGCCCAAAAACTTGTGGCCTATAGCACAGTTGATTTTCAATAAAATTGAATTTTCTAAGAAATGTTTAGAAATAATCGAGCAATCAAAATGAAAATTGTCACAGCAATTACAGGTCCCGAAACCTATTGATAGAGGTATCAACCATCGTAATCGGACCATTTTAGATTTTTGCCGCCCAAAAACTTGTGGGCTATAGCACAGTTGATTTTCAATAAAATTGAATTTTCTAAGAAATGTTTAGAAATAATCGAGCAATCAAAATGAAAATTGTCACAGCAATTACAGGTCCCGAAACCTATTGATAGAGGTATCAACCATCGTAATCGGACCATTTTAGATTTTTGCCGCCCAAAAACTTGTGGGCTATAGCACAGTTGATTTTCAATAAAATTGAATTTTCTAAGAAATGTTTAGAAATAATCGAGCAAACAAAATGAAAATTGTCACAGCAATTACAGGTCCCGAAACCTATTGATAGAGGTATCAACCATCGTAATCGGACCATTTTAGATTTTTGCCGCAAAAAAACTTGTGGGCTATAGCACAGTTGATTTTCAATAAAATTGAATTTTCTAAGAAATGTTTAGAAATAATCGAGCAATCAAAATGAAAATTGTCACAGCAATTACAGGTCCCGAAACCTATTGATAGAGGTATCAACCATCGTAATCGGACCATTTTAGATTTTTGCCGCCCAAAAACTTGTGGGCTATAGCACAGTTGATTTTCAATAAAATTGAATTTTCTAAGAAATGTTTAGAAATAATCGAGCAATCAAAATGAAAATTGTCACAGCAATTACAGGTCCCGAAACCTATTGATAGAGGTATCAACCATCGTAATCGGACCATTTTAGATTTTTGCCGCAAAAAAACTTGTGGGCTATAGCACAGTTGATTTTCAATAAAATTGAATTTTCTAAGAAATGTTTAGAAATAATCGAGCAATCAAAATGAAAATTGTCACAGCAATTACAGGTCCCGAAACCTATTGATAGAGGTATCAACCATCGTAATCGGACCATTTTAGATTTTTGCCGCCCAAAAACTTGTGGGCTATAGCACAGTTGATTTTCAATAAAATTGAATTTTCTAAGAAATGTTTAGAAATAATCGAGCAATCAAAATGAAAATTGTCACAGCAATTACAGGTCCCGAAACCTATTGATAGAGGTATCAACCATCGTAATCGGACCATTTTAGATTTTTGCCGCCCAAAAACTTGTGGGCTATAGCACAGTTGATTTTCAATAAAATTGAATTTTCTAAGAAATGTTTAGAAATAATCGAGCAAACAAAATGAAAATTGTCACAGCAATTACAGGCCCCGAAACCTATTGATAGAGGTATCAACCATCGTAATCGGACCATTTTAGATTTTTGCCGCAAAAAAACTTGTGGGCTATAGCACAGTTGATTTTCAATAAAATTGAATTTTCTAAGAAATGTTTAGAAATAATCGAGCAATCAAAATGAAAATTGTCACAGCAATTACAGGTCCCGAAACCTATTGATAGAGGTATCAACCATCGTAATCGGACCATTTTAGATTTTTGCCGCCCAAAAACTTGTGGCCTATAGCACAGTTGATTTTCAATAAAATTGAATTTTCTAAGAAATGTTTAGAAATAATCGAGCAATCAAAATGAAAATTGTCACAGCAATTACAGGTCCCGAAACCTATTGATAGAGGTATCAACCATCGTAATCGGACCATTTTAGATTTTTGCCGCCCAAAAACTTGTGGGCTATAGCACAGTTGATTTTCAATAAAATTGAATTTTCTAAGAAATGTTTAGAAATAATCGAGCAATCAAAATGAAAATTGTCACAGCAATTACAGGTCCCGAAACCTATTGATAGAGGTATCAACCATCGTAATCGGACCATTTTAGATTTTTGCCGCCCAAAAACTTGTGGGCTATAGCACAGTTGATTTTGAATAAAATTGAATTTTCTAAGAAATGTTTAGAAATAATCGAGCAATCAAAATGAAAATTGTCACAGCAATTACAGGTCCCGAAACCTATTGATAGAGGTATCAACCATCGTAATCGGACCATTTTAGATTTTTGCCGCCCAAAAACGCACAGTTGATTTTCAATAAAATTGAATTTTCTAAGAAATGTTTAGAAATAATCGAGCAATCAAAATGAAAATTGTCACAGCAATTACAGGTCCCGAAACCTATTGATAGAGGTATCAACCATCGTAATCGGACCATTTTAGATTTTTGCCGCCCAAAAACTTGTGGGCTATAGCACAGTTGATTTTCAATAAAATTGAATTTTCTAAGAAATGTTTAGAAATAATCGAGCAATCAAAATGAAAATTGTCACAGCAATTACAGGTCCCGAAACCTATTGATAGAGGTATCAACCATCGTAATCGGACCATTTTAGATTTTTGCCGCCCGAAAACTTGTGGGCTATAACACAGTTGATTTTCAATAAAATTGAATTTTCTAAGAAATGTTTAGAAATAATCGAGCAATCAAAATGAAAATTGTCACAGCAATTACAGGTCCCGAAACCTATTGATAGAGGTATCAACCATCGTAATCGGACCATTTTAGATTTTTGCCGCCCAAAAACTTGTGGGCTATAGCACAGTTGATTTTCAATAAAATTGAATTTTCTAAGAAATGTTTAGAAATAATCGAGCAATCAAAATGAAAATTGTCACAGCAATTACAGGTCCCGAAACCTATTGATAGAGGTATCAACCATCGTAATCGGACCATTTTAGATTTTTGCCGCCCAAAAACTTGTGGGCTATAGCACAGTTGATTTTCAATAAAATTGAATTTTCTAAGAAATGTTTAGAAATAATCGAGCAATCAAAATGAAAATTGTCACAGCAATTACAGGTCCCGAAACCTATTGATAGAGGTATCAACCATCGTAATCGGACCATTTTAGATTTTTGCCGCCCAAAAACTTGTGGGCTATAGCACAGTTGATTTTCAATAAAATTGAATTTTCTAAGAAATGTTTAGAAATAATCGAGCAATCAAAATGAAAATTGTCACAGCAATTACAGGTCCCGAAACCTATTGATAGAGGTATCAACCATCGTAATCGGACCATTTTAGATTTTTGCCGCCCAAAAACTTGTGGGCTATAGCACAGTTGATTTTCAATAAAATTGAATTTTCTAAGAAATGTTTAAAAATAATCGAGCAATCAAAATGAAAATTGTCACAGCAATTACAGGTCCCGAAACCTATTGATAGAGGTATCAACCATCGTAATCGGACCATTTTAGATTTTTGCCGCCCAAAAACTTGTGGGCTATAGCACAGTTGATTTTCAATAAAATTGAATTTTCTAAGAAATGTTTAGAAATAATCGAGCAATCAAAATGAAAATTGTCACAGCAATTACAGGTCCCGAAACCTATTGATAGAGGTATCAACCATCGTAATCGGACCATTTTAGATTTTTGCCGCCCAAAAACTTGTGGGCTATAACACAGTTGATTTTCAATAAAATTGAATTTTCTAAGAAATGTTTAGAAATAATCGAGCAATCAAAATGAAAATTGTCACAGCAATTACAGGTCCCGAAACCTATTGATAGAGGTATCAACCATCGTAATCGGACCATTTTAGATTTTTGCCGCCCAAAAACTTGTGGGCTATAGCACAGTTGATTTTCAATAAAATGGAATTTTCTAAGAAATGTTTAGAAATAATCGAGCAATCAAAATGAAAATTGTCACAGCAATTACAGGTCCCGAAACCTATTGATAGAGGTATCAACCATCGTAATCGGACCATTTTAGATTTTTGCCGCCCAAAAACTTGTGGGCTATAGCACAGTTGATTTTCAATAAAATTGAATTTTCTAAGAAATGTTTAGAAATAATCGAGCAATCAAAATGAAAATTGTCACAGCAATTACAGGTCCCGAAACCTATTGATAGAGGTATCAACCATCGTAATCGGACCATTTTAGATTTTTGCCGCCCAAAAACTTGTGGGCTATAGCACAGTTGATTTTGAATAAAATTGAATTTTCTAAGAAATGTTTAGAAATAATCGAGCAATCAAAATGAAAATTGTCACAGCAATTACAGGTCCCGAAACCTATTGATAGAGGTATCAACCATCGTAATCGGACCATTTTAGATTTTTGCCGCCCAAAAACTTGTGGGCTATAGCACAGTTGATTTTCAATAAAATTGAATTTTCTAAGAAATGTTTAGAAATAATCGAGCAATCAAAATGAAAATTGTCACAGCAATTACAGGTCCCGAAACCTATTGATAGAGGTATCAACCATCGTAATCGGACCATTTTAGATTTTTGCCGCCCAAAAACTTGTGGGCTATAGCACAGTTGATTTTGAATAAAATTGAATTTTCTAAGAAATGTTTAGAAATAATCGAGCAATCAAAATGAAAATTGTCACAGCAATTACAGGTCCCGAAACCTATTGATAGAGGTATCAACCATCGTATTCGGACCATTTTAGATTTTTGCCGCCCAAAAACTTGTGGGCTATAGCACAGTTGATTTTCAATAAAATTGAATTTTCTAAGAAATGTTTAGAAATAATCGAGCAATCAAAATGAAAATTGTCACAGCAATTACAGGTCCCGAAACCTATTGATAGAGGTATCAACCATCGTAATCGGACCATTTTAGATTTTTGCCGCCCAAAAACTTGTGGGCTATAGCACAGTTGATTTTCAATAAAATTGAATTTTCTAAGAAATGTTTAGAAATAATCGAGCAATCAAAATGAAAATTGTCACAGCAATTACAGGTCCCGAAACCTATTGATAGAGGTATCAACCATCGTAATCGGACCATTTTAGATTTTTGCCGCCCAAAAACTTGTGGGCTATAGCACAGTTGATTTTGAATAAAATTGAATTTTCTAAGAAATGTTTAGAAATAATCGAGCAATCAAAATGAAAATTGTCACAGCAATTACAGGTCCCGAAACCTATTGATAGAGGTATCAACCATCGTAATCGGACCATTTTAGATTTTTGCCGCCCAAAAACTTGTGGGCTATAGCACAGTTGATTTTCAATAAAATTGAATTTTCTAAGAAATGTTTAGAAATAATCGAGCAATCAAAATGAAAATTGTCACAGCAATTACAGGTCCCGAAACCTATTGATAGAGGTATCAACCATCGTAATCGGACCATTTTAGATTTTTGCCGCCCAAAAACTTGTGGGCTATAGCACAGTTGATTTTCAATAAAATTGAATTTTCTAAGAAATGTTTAGAAATAATCGAGCAATCAAAATGAAAATTGTCACAGCAATTACAGGTCCCGAAACCTATTGATAGAGGTATCAACCATCGTAATCGGACCATTTTAGATTTTTGCCGCCCAAAAACTTGTGGGCTATAGCACAGTTGATTTTCAATAAAATTGAATTTTCTAAGAAATGTTTAGAAATAATCGAGCAATCAAAATGAAAATTGTCACAGCAATTACAGGTCCCGAAACCTATTGATAGAGGTATCAACCATCGTAATCGGACCATTTTAGATTTTTGCCGCCCAAAAACTTGTGGGCTATAGCACAGTTGATTTTCAATCAAATTAAATTTTCTAAGAAATGTTTAGAAATAATCGAGCAATCAAAATGAAAATTGTCACAGCAATTACAGGTCCCGAAACCTATTGATAGAGGTATCAACCATCGTAATCGGACCATTTTAGATTTTTGCCGCCCAAAAACTTGTGGGCTATAGCACAGTTGATTTTCAATAAAATTGAATTTTCTAAGAAATGTTTAGAAATAATCGAGCAATCAAAATGAAAATTGTCACAGCAATTACAGGTCCCGAAACCTATTGATAGAGGTATCAACCATCGTAATCGGACCATTTTAGATTTTTGCCGCCCAAAAACTTGTGGGCTATAGCACAGTTGATTTTCAATTATATTGAATTTCCTAAGAAATGTTTAGAAATAATCGAGCAATCAAAATGAAAATTGTCACAGCAATTACAGGTCCCGAAACCTATTGATAGAGGTATCAACCATCGTAATCGGACCATTTTAGATTTTTGCCGCCCAAAAACTTGTGGGCTATAGCACAGTTGATTTTCAATAAAATTGAATTTTCTAAGAAATGTTTAGAAATAATCGAGCAATCAAAATGAAAATTGTCACAGCAATTACAGGTCCCGAAACCTATTGATAGAGGTATCAACCATCGTAATCGGACCATTTTAGATTTTTGCCGCCCAAAAACTTGTGGGCTATAGCACAGTTGATTTTCAATAAAATTGAATTTTCTAAGAAATGTTTAGAAATAATCGAGCAATCAAAATGAAATTGTCACAGCAATTACAGGTCCACAAACCTATTGATAGAGGTATCAACCATCGTAATCGGACCATTTTAGATTTTTGCCGCCCAAAAACTTGTGGGCTATAGCACAGTTGATTTTCAATAAAATTGAATTTTCTAAGAAATGTTTAGAAATAATCGAGCAATCAAAATGAAAATTGTCACAGCAATTACAGGTCCCGAAACCTATTGATAGAGGTATCAACCATCGTAATCGGACCATTTTAGATTTTTGCCGCCCAAAAACTTGTGGGCTATAGCACAGTTGATTTTGAATAAAATTGAATTTTCTAAGAAATGTTTAGAAATAATCGAGCAATCAAAATGGAAATTGTCACAGCAATTACAGGTCCCGAAACCTATTGATAGAGGTATCAACCATCGTAATCGGACCATTTTAGATTTTTGCCGCCCAAAAACTTGTGGGCTATAGCACAGTTATTTTCAATAAAATTGAATTTTCTAAGAAATGTTTAGAAATAATCGAGCAATCAAAATGAAAATTGTCACAGCAATTACAGGTCCCGAAACCTATTGATAGAGGTATCAACCATCGTAATCGGACCATTTTAGATTTTTGCCGCCCAAAAACTTGTGGGCTATAGCACAGTTGATTTTCAATAAAATTTAATTTTCTAAGAAATGTTTAGAAATAATCGAGCAATCAAAATGGAAATTGTCACAGCAATTACAGGTCCCGAAACCTATTGATTGAGGTATCAACCATCGTAATCGGACCATTTTAGATTTTTGCCGCCCAAAAACTTGTGGGCTATAGCACAGTTGATTTTCAATAAAATTGAATTTTCTAAGAAATGTTTAGAAATAATCGAGCAATCAAAATGAAAATTGTCACAGCAATTACAGGTCCCGAAACCTATTGATAGAGGTATCAACCATCGTAATCGGACCATTTTAGATTTTTGCCGCCCAAAAACTTGTGGGCTATAGCACAGTTGATTTTCAATAAAATTGAATTTTCTAAGAAATGTTTAGAAATAATCGAGCAATCAAAATGAAAATTGTCACAGCAATTACAGGTCCCGAAACCTATTGATAGAGGTATCAACCATCGTAATCGGACCATTTTAGATTTTTGCCGCCCAAAAACTTGTGGGCTATAGCACAGTTGATTTTGAATAAAATTGAATTTTCTAAGAAATGTTTAGAAATAATCGAGCAATCAAAATGAAAATTGTCACAGCAATTACAGGTCCCGAAACCTATTGATAGAGGTATCAACCATCGTAATCGGACCATTTTAGATTTTTGCCGCCCAAAAACTTGTTGGCTATAGCACAGTTGATTTTAAATAAAATTCAATTTTCTAAGAAATGTTTAGAAATAATCGAGCAATCAAAATGAAAATTGTCACAGCAATTACAGGTCCCGAAACCTATTGATAGAGGTATCAACCATCGTAATCGGACCATTTTAGATTTTTGCCGCCCAAAAACTTGTGAGCTATAGCACAGTTGATTTTCAATAAAATTGAATTTTCTAAGAAATGTTTAGAAATAATCGAGCAATCAAAATGAAAATTGTCACAGCAATTACAGGTCCCGAAACCTATTGATAGAGGTATCAACCATCGTAATCGGACCATTTTAGATTTTTGCCGCCCAAAAACTTGTGGGCTATAGCACAGTTGATTTTAAATAAAATTGAATTTTCTAAGAAATGTATAGAAATAATCGAGCACAGTTGATTTTCAATAAAATTGAATTTTCTAAGAAATGTTTAGAAATAATCGAGCAATCAAAATGAAAATTGTCACAGCAATTACAGGTCCCGAAACCTATTGATAGAGGTATCAACCATCGTAATCGGACCATTTTAGATTTTTGCCGCCCAAAAACTTGTGGGCTATAGCACAGATGATTTTGAATAAAATTGAATTTTCTAAGAAATGTTTAGAAATAATCGAGTAATCAAAATGAAAATTGTCACAGCAATTACAGGTCCCGAAACCTATTGATAGAGGTATCAACCATCGTAATCGGACCATTTTAGATTTTTGCCGCCCAAAAACTTGTGGGCTATAGCACAGTTGATTTTGAATAAAATTGAATTTTCTAAGAAATGTTTAGAAATAATCGAGCAATCAAAATGAAAATTGTCACAGCAATTACAGGTCCCGAAACCTATTGATAGAGGTATCAACCATCGTAATCGGACCATTTTAGATTTTTGCCGCCCAAAAACTTGTGGGCTATAGCACAGTTGATTTTCAATAAAATTGAATTTTCTAAGAAATGTTTAGAAATAATCGAGCAATCAAAATGAAAATTGTCACAGCAATTACAGGTCCCGAAACCTATTGATAGAGGTATCAACCATCGTAATCGGCCCATTTTAGATTTTTGCCGCCCAAAAACTTGTGGGCTATAGCACAGTTGATTTTCAATAAAATTGAATTTTCTAAGAAATGTTTAGAAATAATCGAGCAATCAAAATGAAAATCGTCACAGCAATTACAGGTCCCGAAACCTATTGATAGAGGTATCAACCATCGTAATCGGACCATTTTAGATTTTTGCCGCCCAAAAACTTGTGGGCTATAGCACAGTTGATTTTGAATAAAATTGAATTTTCTAAGAAATGTTTAGAAATAATCGAGCAATCAAAATGAAAATTGTCACAGCAATTACAGGTCCCGAAACCTATTGATAGAGGTATCAACCATCGTAATCGGACCATTTTAGATTTTTGCCGCCCAAAAACTTGTGGGCTATAGCACAGTTGATTTTCAATAAAATTGAATTTTCTAAGAAATGTTTAGAAATAATCGAGCAATCAAAATGAAAATTGTCACAGCAATTACAGGTCCCGAAACCTATTGATAGAGGTATCAACCATCGTAATCGGACCATTTTAGATTTTTGCCGCCCAAAAACTTGTGGGCTATAGCACAGTTGATTTTGAATAAAATTGAATTTTCTAAGAAATGTTTAGAAATAATCGAGCAATCAAAATGAAAATTGTCACAGCAATTACAGGTCCCGAAACCTATTGATAGAGGTATCAACCATCGTAATCGGACCATTTTAGATTTTTGCCGCCCAAAAACTTGTGGGCTATAGCACAGTTGATTTTCAATAAAATTGAATTTTCTAAGAAATGTTTAGAAATAATCGAGCAATCAAAATGAAAATTGTCACAGCAATTACAGGTCCCGAAACCTATTGATAGAGGTATCAACCATCGTAATCGGACCATTTTAGATTTTTGCCGCCCAAAAACTTGTGGGCTATAGCACAGTTGATTTTCAATAAAATTGAATTTTCTAAGAAATGTTTAGAAATAATCGAGCAATCAAAATGAAAATTGTCACAGCAATTACAGGTCCCGAAACCTATTGATAGAGGTATCAACCATCGTAATCGGACCATTTTAGATTTTTGCCGCCCAAAAACTTGTGGGCTATAGCACAGTTGATTTTCAATAAAATTGAATTTTCTAAGAAATGTTTAGAAATAATCGAGCAATCAAAATGAAAATTGTCACAGCAATTACAGGTCCCGAAACCTATTGATAGAGGTATCAACCATCGTAATCGGACCATTTTAGATTTTTGCCGCCCAAAAACTTGTGGGCTATAGCACAGTTGATTTTCAATAAAATTGAATTTTCTAAGAAATGTTTAGAAATAATCGAGCAATCAAAATGAAAATTGTCACAGCAATTACAGGTCCCGAAACCTATTGATAGAGGTATCAACCATCGTAATCGGACCATTTTAGATTTTTGCCGCCCAAAAACTTGTGGGCTATAGCACAGTTGATTTTGAATAAAATTGAATTTTCTAAGAAATGTTTAGAAATAATCGAGCAATCAAAATGAAAATTGTCACAGCAATTACAGGTCCCGAAACCTATTGATAGAGGTATCAACCATCGTAATCGGACCATTTTAGATTTTTGCCGCCCAAAAACTTGTGGGCTATAGCACAGTTGATTTTCAATAAAATTGAATTTTCTAAGAAATGTTTAGAAATAATCGAGCAATCAAAATGAAAATTGTCACAGCAATTACAGGTCCCGAAACCTATTGATAGAGGTATCAACCATCGTAATCGGACCATTTTAGATTTTTGCCGCCCAAAAACTTGTGGGCTATAGCACAGTTGATTTTGAATAAAATTGAATTTTCTAAGAAATGTTTAGAAATAATCGCGCAATCAAAATGAAAATTGTCACAGCAATTACAGGTCCCGAAACCTATTGATAGAGGTATCAACCATCGTAATCGGACCATTTTAGATTTTTGCCGCCCAAAAACTTGTGGGCTATAGCACAGTTGATTTTCAATAAAATTGAATTTTCTAAGAAATGTTTAGAAATAATCGAGCAATCAAAATGAAAATTGTCACAGCAATTACAGGTCCCGAAACCTATTGATAGAGGTATCAACCATCGTAATCGGACCATTTTAGATTTTTGCCGCCCAAAAACTTGTGGGCTATAGCACAGTTGATTTTCAATTAAATTAAATTTTCTAAGAAATGTTTAGAAATAATCGAGCAATCAAAATGAAAATTGTCACAGCAATTACAGGTCCCGAAACCTATTGATAGAGGTATCAACCATCGTAATCGGAGCATTTTAGATTTTTGCCGCCCAAAAACTTGTGGGCTATAGCACAGTTGATTTTCAATAAAATTGAATTTTCTAAGAAATGTTTAGAAATAATCGAGCAATCAAAATGAAAATTGTCACAGCAATTACAGGTCCCGAAACCTATTGATAGAGGTATCAACCATCGTAATCGGACCATTTTAGATTTTTGCCGCCCAAAAACTTGTGGGCTATAGCACAGTTGATTTTCAATAAAATTGAATTTTCTAAGAAATGTTTAGAAATAATCGAGCAATCAAAATGAAAATTGTCACAGCAATTACAGGTCCCGAAACCTATTGATAGAGGTATCAACCATCGTAATCGAACCATTTTAGATTTTTGCCGCTCAAAAACTTGTGGGCTATAGCACAGTTGATTTTCAATAAAATTGAATTTTCTAAGAAATGTTTAGAAATAATCGAGCAATCAAAATGAAAATTGTCACAGCAATTACAGGTCCCGAAACCTATTGATAGAGGTATCAACCATCGTAATCGGACCATTTTAGATTTTTGCCGCCCAAAAACTTGTGGGCTATAGCACAGTTGATTTTCAATAAAATTGAATTTTCTAAGAAATGTTTAGAAATAATCGAGCAATCAAAATGAAAATTGTCACAGCAATTACAGGACCCGAAACCTATTGATAGAGGTATCAACCATCGTAATCGGACCATTTTAGATTTTTGCCGCCCAAAAACTTGTGGGCTATAGCACAGTTGATTTTCAATAAAATTGAATTTTCTAAGAAATGTTTAGAAATAATCGAGCAATCAAAATGAAAATTGTCACAGCAATTACAGGTCCCGAAACCTATTGATAGAGGTATCAACCATCTTAATCGAACCATTTTAGATTTTTGCCGCCCAAAAACTTGTGGGCTATAGCACAGTTGATTTTCAATAAAATTGAATTTTCTAAGAAATGTTTAGAAATAATCGAGCAATCAAAATGAAAATTGTCACAGCAATTACAGGTCCCGAAACCTATTGATAGAGGTATCAACCATCGTAATCGGACCATTTTAGATTTTTGCCGCCCAAAAACTTGTGAGCTATAGCACAGTTGATTTTCAATAAAATTGAATTTTCTAAGAAATGTTTAGAAATAATCGAGCAATCAAAATGAAAATTGTCACAGCAATTACAGGTTCCGAAACCTATTGATAGAGGTATCAACCATCGTAATCGGACCATTTTAGATTTTTGCCGCCCAAAAACTTGTGAGCTATAGCACAGTTGATTTTCAATAAAATTGAATTTTCTAAGAAATGTTTAGAAATAATCGAGCAATCAAAATGAAAATTGTCACAGCAATTACAGGTCCCGAAACCTATTGATAGAGGTATCAACCATCGTAATCGAACCATTTTAGATTTTTGCCGCTCAAAAACTTGTGGGCTATAGCACAGTTGATTTTCAATAAAATTGAATTTTCTAAGAAATGTTTAGAAATAATCGAGCAATCAAAATGAAAATTGTCACAGCAATTACAGGTCCCGAAACCTATTGATAGAGGTATCAACCATCGTAATCGGACCATTTTAGATTTTTGCCGCCCAAAAACTTGTGGGCTATAGCACAGTTGATTTTCAATAAAATTGAATTTTCTAAGAAATGTTTAGAAATAATCGAGCAATCAAAATGAAAATTGTCACAGCAATTACAGGTCCCGAAACCTATTGATAGAGGTATCAACCATCGTAATCGGACCATTTTAGATTTTTGCCGCCCAAAATCTTGTGGGCTATAGCACAGTTGATTTTGAATAAAATTGAATTTTCTAAGAAATGTTTAGAAATAATCGAGCAATCAAAATGAAAATTGTCACAGCAATTACAGGTCCCGAAACCTATTGATAGAGGTATCAACCATCGTAATCGGACCATTTTAGATTTTTGCCGCCCAAAAACTTGTGGGCTATAGCACAGTTGATTTTCAATAAAATTGAATTTTCTAAGAAATGTTTAGAAATAATCGAGCAATCAAAATGAAAATTGTCACAGCAATTACAGGTCCCGAAACCTATTGATAGAGGTATCAACCATCGTAATCGGACCATTTTAGATTTTTGCCGCCCAAAAACTTGTGGGCTATAGCACAGTTGATTTTCAATAAAATTGAATTTTCTAAGAAATGTTTAGAAATAATCGAGCAATCAAAATGAAAATTGTCACAGCAATTACAGGTCCCGAAACCTATTGATAGAGGTATCAACCATCGTAATCGGACCATTTTAGATTTTTGCCGCCCAAAAACTTGTGGGCTATAGCACAGTTGATTTTCAATAAAATTGAATTTTCTAAGAAATGTTTAGAAATAATCGAGCAATCAAAATGAAAATTGTCACAGCAATTACAGGTCCCGAAACCTATTGATAGAGGTATCAACCATCGTAATCGGACCATTTTAGATTTTTGCCGCCCAAAAACTTGTGGGCTATAGCACAGTTGATTTTCAATAAAATTGAATTTTCTAAGAAATGTTTAGAAATAATCGAGCAATCAAAATGAAAATTGTCACAGCAATTACAGGTCCCGAAACCTATTGATAGAGGTATCAACCATCGTAATCGGACCATTATAGATTTTTGCCGCCCAAAAACTTGTGGGCTATAGCACAGTTGATTTTCAATAAAATTGAATTTTCTAAGAAATGTTTAGAAATAATCGAGCAATCAAAATGAAAATTGTCACAGCAATTACAGGTCCCGAAACCTATTGATAGAGGTATCAACCATCGTAATCGGACCATTTTAGATTTTTGCCGCCCAAAAACTTGTGGGCTATAGCACAGTTGATTTTCAATAAAATTGAATTTTCTAAGAAATGTTTAGAAATAATCGAGCAATCAAAATGAAAATTGTCAGAGCAATTACAGGTCCCGAAACCTATTGATAGAGGTATCAACCATCGTAATCGGACCATTTTAGATTTTTGCCGCCCAAAAACTTGTGGACTATAGCACAGTTGATTTTCAATAAAATTGAATTTTCTAAGAAATGTTTAGAAATAATCGAGCAATCAAAATGAAAATTGTCACAGCAATTCCAGGTCCCGAAACCTATTGATAGAGGTATCAACCATCGTAATCGGACCATTTTAGATTTTTGCCGCCCAAAAACTTGTGGGCTATAGCACAGTTGATTTTCAATAAAATTGAATTTTCTAAGAAATGTTTAGAAATAATCGAGCAATCAAAATGAAAATTGTCACAGCAATTACAGGTCCCGAAACCTATTGATAGAGGTATCAACCATCGTAATCGGACCATTTTAGATTTTTGCCGCCCAAAAACTTGTGGGCTATAGCACAGTTGATTTTCAATAAAATTGAATTTTCTATGAAATGTTTAGAAATAATCGAGCAATCAAAATGAAAATTGTCACAGCAATTACAGGTCCCGAAACCTATTGATAGAGGTATCAACCATCGTAATCGGACCATTTTAGATTTTTGCCGCCCAAAAACTTGTGGGCTATAGCACAGTTGATTTTCAATAAAATTGAATTTTCTAAGAAATGTTTAGAAATAATCGAGCAATCAAAATGAAAATTGTCACAGCAATTACAGGTCCCGAAACCTATTGATAGAGGTATCAACCATCGTAATCGGACCATTTTAGATTTTTGCCGCCCAAAAACTTGTGGGCTATAGCACAGTTGATTTTCAATAAAATTGAATTTTCTAAGAAATGTTTAGAAATAATCGAGCAATCAAAATGAAAATTGTCACAGCAATTACAGGTCCCGAAACCTATTGATAGAGGTATCAACCATCGTAATCGGACCATTTTAGATTTTTGCCGCCCAAAAACTTGTGGGCTATAGCACAGTTGATTTTCAATAAAATTGAATTTTCTAAGAAATGTTTAGAAATAATCGAGCAATCAAAATGAAAATTGTCACAGCAATTACAGGTCCTGAAACCTATTGATAGAGGTATCAACCATCGTAATCGGACCATTTTAGATTTTTGCCGCCCAAAAACTTGTGGGCTATAGCACAGTTGATTTTCAATAAAATTGAATTTTCTAAGAAATGTTTAGAAATAATCGAGCAATCAAAATGAAAATTGTCACAGCAATTACAGGTCCCGAAACCTATTGATAGAGGTATCAACCATCGTAATCGGACCATTTTAGATTTTTGCCGCCCAAAAACTTGTGGGCTATAGCACAGTTGATTTTCAATAAAATTGAATTTTCTAAGAAATGTTTAGAAATAATCGAGCAATCAAAATGAAAATTGTCACAGCAATTACAGGTCCTGAAACCTATTGATAGAGGTATCAACCATCGTAATCGGACCATTTTAGATTTTTGCCGCCCAAAAACTTGTGGGCTATAGCACAGTTGATTTTCAATAAAATTGAATTTTCTAAGAAATGTTTAGAAATAATCGAGCAATCAAAATGAAAATTGTCACAGCAATTACAGGTCCCGAAACCTATTAATAGAGGTATCAACCATCGTAATCGGACCATTTTAGATTTTTGCCGCCCAAAAACTTGTGGGCTATAGCACAGTTGATTTTCAATAAAATTGAATTTTCTAAGAAATGTTTAGAAATAATCGAGCAATCAAAATGAAAATTGTCAGAGCAATTACAGGTCCCGAAACCTATTGATAGAGGTATCAACCATCGTAATCGGACCATTTTAGATTTTTGCCGCCCAAAAACTTGTGGGCTATAGCACAGTTGATTTTCAATAAAATTGAATTTTCTAAGAAATGTTTAGAAATAATCGAGCAATCAAAATGAAAATTGTCACAGCAATTACAGGTCCCGAAACCTATTGATAGAGGTATCAACCATCGTAATCGGACCATTTTAGATTTTTGCCGCCCAAAAACTTGTGAGCTATAGCACAGTTGATTTTCAATAAAATTGAATTTTCTAAGAAATGTTTAGAAATAATCGAGCAATCAAAATGAAAATTGTCACAGCAATTACAGGTCCCGAAACCTATTGATAGAGGTATCAACCATCGTAATCGGACCATTTTAGATTTTTGCCGCCCAAAAACTTGTGGGCTATAGCACAGTTGATTTTCAATAAAATTGAATTTTCTAAGAAATGTTTAGAAATAATCGAGCAATCAAAATGAAAATTGTCACAGCAATTACAGGTCCCGAAACCTATTGATAGAGGTATCAACCATCGTAATCGGACCATTTTAGATTTTTGCCGCCCAAAAACTTGTGGGCTATAGCACAGTTGATTTTCAATAAAATTGAATTTTCTAAGAAATGTTTAGAAATAATCGAGCAATCAAAATGAAAATTGTCACAGCAATTATAGGTCCCGAAACCTATTGATAGAGGTATCAACCATCGTAATCGGACCATTTTAGATTTTTGCCGCCCAAAAACTTGTGGGCTATAGCACAGTTGATTTTCAATAAAATTGAATTTTCTAAGAAATGTTTAGAAATAATCGAGCAATCAAAATGAAAATTGTCACAGCAATTACAGGTCCCGAAACCTATTGATAGAGGTATCAACCATCGTAATCGGACCATTTTAGATTTTTGCCGCCCAAAAACTTGTGGGCTATAGCACAGTTGATTTTCAATAAAATTGAATTTTCTAAGAAATGTTTAGAAATAATCGAGCAATCAAAATGAAAATTGTCACAGAAATTACAGGTCCCGAAACCTATTGATAGAGGTATCAACCATCGTAATCGGACCATTTTAGATTTTTGCCGCCCAAAAACTTGTGGGCTATAGCACAGTTGATTTTCAATAAAATTGAATTTTCTAAGAAATGTTTAGAAATAATCGAGCAATCAAAATGAAAATTGTCACAGCAATTACAGGTCCCGAAACCTATTGATAGAGGTATCAACCATCGTAATCGGACCATTTTAGATTTTTGCCGCCCAAAAACTTGTGGGCTATAGCACAGTTGATTTTCAATAAAATTGAATTTTCTAAGAAATGTTTAGAAATAATCGAGCAATCAAAATGAAAATTGTCACAGCAATTACAGGTCCCGAAACCTATTGATAGAGGTATCAACCATCGTAATCGGACCATTTTAGATTTTTGCCGCCCAAAAACTTGTGAGCTATAGCACAGTTGATTTTCAATAAAATTGAATTTTCTAAGAAATGTTTAGAAATAATCGAGCAATCAAAATGAAAATTGTCACAGCAATTACAGGTC
Source organism: Tipula vernalis (assembly GCA_958295665.1). Classification (NCBI taxonomy): domain Eukaryota; kingdom Metazoa; phylum Arthropoda; class Insecta; order Diptera; family Tipulidae; genus Tipula; species Tipula vernalis. The sequence continues at coordinate 11,886,440 of OY282559.1, read as the reverse complement.
CCGAAACCTATTGATAGAGGTATCAACCATCTTAATCGAACCATTTTAGATTTTTGCCGCCCAAAAACTTGTGGGCTATAGCACAGTTGATTTTCAATAAAATTGAATTTTCTAAGAAATGTTTAGAAATAATCGAGCAATCAAAATGAAAATTGTCACAGCAATTACAGGTCCCGAAACCTATTGATAGAGGTATCAACCATCGTAATCGGACCATTTTAGATTTTTGCCGCCCAAAAACTTGTGAGCTATAGCACAGTTGATTTTCAATAAAATTGAATTTTCTAAGAAATGTTTAGAAATAATCGAGCAATCAAAATGAAAATTGTCACAGCAATTACAGGTCCCGAAACCTATTGATAGAGGTATCAACCATCGTAATCGGACCATTTTAGATTTTTGCCGCCCAAAAACTTGTGGGCTATAGCACAGTTGATTTTCAATAAAATTGAATTTTCTAAGAAATGTTTAGAAATAATCGAGCAATCAAAATGAAAATTGTCACAGCAATTATAGGTCCCGAAACCTATTGATAGAGGTATCAACCATCGTAATCGGACCATTTTAGATTTTTGCCGCCCAAAAACTTGTGGGCTATAGCACAGTTGATTTTCAATAAAATTGAATTTTCTAAGAAATGTTTAGAAATAATCGAGCAATCAAAATGAAAATTGTCACAGCAATTACAGGTCCCGAAACCTATTGATAGAGGTATCAACCATCGTAATCGGACCATTTTAGATTTTTGCCGCCCAAAAACTTGTGGGCTATAGCACAGTTGATTTTCAATAAAATTGAATTTTCTAATAAATGTTTAGAAATAATCGAGCAATCAAAATGAAAATTGTCACAGCAATTACAGGTCCCGAAACCTATTGATAGAGGTATCAACCATCGTAATCGGACCATTTTAGATTTTTGCCGCCCAAAAACTTGTGGGCTATAGCACAGTTGATTTTCAATAAAATTGAATTTTCTAAGAAATGTTTAGAAATAATCGAGCAATCAAAATGAAAATTGTCACAGCAATTACAGGTCCCGAAACCTATTGATAGAGGTATCAACCATCGTAATCGGACCATTTTAGATTTTTGCCGCCCAAAAACTTGTGGGCTATAGCACAGTTGATTTTCAATAAAATTGAATTTTCTAAGAAATGTTTAGAAATAATCGAGCAATCAAAATGAAAATTGTCACAGCAATTACAGGTCCCGAAACCTATTGATAGAGGTATCAACCATCGTAATCGGACCATTTTAGATTTTTGCCGCCCAAAAACTTGTGAGCTATAGCACAGTTGATTTTCAATAAAATTGAATTTTCTAAGAAATGTTTAGAAATAATCGAGCAATCAAAATGAAAATTGTCACAGCAATTACAGGTCCCGAAACCTATTGATAGAGGTATCAACCATCGTAATCGAACCATTTTAGATTTTTGCCGCTCAAAAACTTGTGGGCTATAGCACAGTTGATTTTCAATAAAATTGAATTTTCTAAGAAATGTTTAGAAATAATCGAGCAATCAAAATGAAAATTGTCGCAGCAATTACAGGTCCCGAAACCTATTGATAGAGGTATCAACCATCGTAATCGGACCATTTTAGATTTTTGCCGCCCAAAAACTTGTGGGCTATAGCACAGTTGATTTTCAATAAAATTGAATTTTCTAAGAAATGTTTAGAAATAATCGAGCAATCAAAATGAAAATTGTCACAGCAATTACAGGTCCCGAAACCTATTGATAGAGGTATCAACCATCGTAATCGGACCATTTTAGATTTTTGCCGCCCAAAAACTTGTGGGCTATAGCACAGTTGATTTTGAATAAAATTGAATTTTCTAAGAAATGTTTAGAAATAATCGAGCAATCAAAATGAAAATTGTCACAGCAATTACAGGTCCCGAAACCTATTGATAGAGGTATCAACCATCGTAATCGGACCATTTTAGATTTTTGCCGCCCAAAAACTTGTGGGCTATAGCACAGTTGATTTTCAATAAAATTGAATTTTCTAAGAAATGTTTAGAAATAATCGAGCAATCAAAATGAAAATTGTCACAGCAATTACAGGTCCCGAAACCTATTGATAGAGGTATCAACCATCGTAATCGGACCATTTTAGATTTTTGCCGCCCAAAAACTTGTGGGCTATAGCACAGTTGATTTTCAATAAAATTGAATTTTCTAAGAAATGTTTAGAAATAATCGAGCAATCAAAATGAAAATTGTCACAGCAATTACAGGTCCCGAAACCTATTGATAGAGGTATCAACCATCGTAATCGGACCATTTTAGATTTTTGCCGCCCAAAAACTTGTGGGCTATAGCACAGTTGATTTTCAATAAAATTGAATTTTCTAAGAAATGTTTAGAAATAATCGAGCAATCAAAATGAAAATTGTCACAGCAATTACAGGTCCCGAAACCTATTGATAGAGGTATCAACCATCGTAATCGGACCATTTTAGATTTTTGCCGCCCAAAAACTTGTGGGCTATAGCACAGTTGATTTTCAATAAAATTGAATTTTCTAAGAAATGTTTAGAAATAATCGAGCAATCAAAATGAAAATTGTCACAGCAATTACAGGTCCCGAAACCTATTGATAGAGGTATCAACCATCGTAATCGGACCATTTTAGATTTTTGCCGCCCAAAAACTTGTGGGCTATAGCACAGTTGATTTTGAATAAAATTGAATTTTCTAAGAAATGTTTAGAAATAATCGAGCAATCAAAATGAAAATTGTCACAGCAATTACAGGTCCCGAAACCTATTGATAGAGGTATCAACCATCGTAATCGGACCATTTTAGATTTTTGCCGCCCAAAAACTTGTGGGCTATAGCACAGTTGATTTTCAATAAAATTGAATTTTCTAAGAAATGTTTAGAAATAATCGAGCAATCAAAATGAAAATTGTCACAGCAATTACAGGTCCCGAAACCTATTGATAGAGGTATCAACCATCGTAATCGGACCATTTTAGATTTTTGCCGCCCAAAAACTTGTGGGCTATAACACAGTTGATTTTCAATAAAATTGAATTTTCTAAGAAATGTTTAGAAATAATCGAGCAATCAAAATGAAAATTGTCACAGCAATTACAGGTCCTGAAACCTATTGATAGAGGTATCAACCATCGTAATCGGACCATTTTAGATTTTTGCCGCCCAAAAACTTGTGGGCTATAGCACAGTTGATTTTGAATAAAATTGAATTTTCTAAGAAATGTTTAGAAATAATCGAGCAATCAAAATGAAAATTGTCACAGCAATTACAGGTCCCGAAACCTATTGATAGAGGTATCAACCATCGTAATCGGACCATTTTAGATTTTTGCCGCCCAATAACTTGTGGGCTATAGCACAGTTGATTTTCAATAAAATTGAATTTTCTAAGAAATGTTTAGAAATAATCGAGCAATCAAAATGAAAATTGTCACAGCAATTACAGGTCCCGAAACCTATTGATAGAGGTATCAACCATCGTAATCGGACCATTTTAGATTTTTGCCGCCCAAAAACTTGTGGGCTATAGCACAGTTGATTTTCAATAAAATTGAATTTTCTAAGAAATGTTTAGAAATAATCGAGCAATCAAAATGAAAATTGTCACAGCAATTACAGGTCCCGAAACCTATTGATAGAGGTATCAACCATCGTAATCGGACCATTTTAGATTTTTGCCGCCCAAAAACTTGTGGGCTATAGCACAGTTGATTTTCAATAAAATTGAATTTTCTAAGAAATGTTTAGAAATAATCGAGCAATCAAAATGAAAATTGTCACAGCAATTACAGGTCCCGAAACCTATTGATAGAGGTATCAACCATCGTAATCGGACCATTTTAGATTTTTGCCGCCCAAAAACTTGTGGGCTATAGCACAGTTGATTTTCAATAAAATTGAATTTTCTAAGAAATGTTTAGAAATAATCGAGCAATCAAAATGAAAATTGTCACAGCAATTACAGGTCCCGAAACCTATTGATAGAGGTATCAACCATCGTAATCGGACCATTTTAGATTTTTGCCACCCAAAAACTTGTGGGCTATAGCACAGTTGATTTTGAATAAAATTGAATTTTCTAAGAAATGTTTAGAAATAATCGAGCAATCAAAATGAAAATTGTCACAGCAATTACAGGTCCTGAAACCTATTGATAGAGGTATCAACCATCGTAATCGGACCATTTTAGATTTTTGCCGCCCAAAAACTTGTGGGCTATAGCACAGTTGATTTTCAATAAAATTGAATTTTCTAAGAAATGTTTAGAAATAATCGAGCAATCAAAATGAAAATTGTCACAGCAATTACAGGTCCCGAAACCTATTGATAGAGGTATCAACCATCGTAATCGGACCATTTTAGATTTTTGCCGCCCAAAAACTTGTGGGCTATAGCACAGTTGATTTTCAATAAAATTGAATTTTCTAAGAAATGTTTAGAAATAATCGAGCAATCAAAATGAAAATTGTCACAGCAATTACAGGTCCCGAAACCTATTGATAGAGGTATCAACCATCGTAATCGGACCATTTTAGATTTTTGCCACCCAAAAACTTGTGGGCTATATGCGAGTATGTATACAAATTCCCTAAAATGATGTATCGCAGGAATTTTTATACTACTGTGCAATTTCCGTTTTCTCGAAAACTAAATAATTTCCTTGAGAAATAAATAATAATAAACCTGGTACACATAGCATTTGACATTGCCATTACCTTAATATGGATTTTCAAACTTGTTCGACGTATAGGAGTGTTCGACTATACGTGTATTGGATTCGACTTTTGTATTGTAACATTTGCTGTGCAGTATTTTTCTACTTAACATAAATCTGTTTTCCTTACTAGTTCCCCATGATGTCTTTGATTTAATTGGAGAACGTTTCGTAAGGGATTAATAAATTAATAGTTGACGTGTTATTTTATCCGAACATCTTAATCAAAAATCACAATCCTGTGAATA